>ML682038.1:5964408-6102840 GCA_007922195.1 Podocnemis expansa | reverse complement strand
TCAAAACTCCCAGCCCCAGAGGAGTTCTGTGGAGGGACTCCGGCTGCCGGCAGTGCGCTGCCGGCAGCCTTCGCTGCACTGGCGGCTGTGGCGGGCTGCACTGCAGCACACCAGCGCAGCTTAGAGGGAACATTGGTCCACACAGGGCTTTTATTTCGAAACAACACTGGTTGTTTCGAAATAAAAGTCCCCATGTCCACACCACGTTTTCTTGTTTCGAAAGGAGGGAGCTCCTCGTTTTGAAATGAGAGCCCTCCTTTCGAAACAGCTTAAACCACTTTGCTTTTGAAAGGAGGGTTATTTCAAAACCAGTTGTTTCGAAATAACGCGGTTTGGACATGTTATTTCGAAACAAGGATTGTTTTGAAATAACAAGGACCTTCCCCCCCCAACACCCTGGCCAAGGATCAGCACCCTGGACAGGGTGCTGAGTGGAGTGCAGGGGGGGTCCGAGGGTGCCCAGCCAGCTTCCCCCAGCTTCCCCTTGCTGGGAGCAGGGGAGGACGGGTGCCTCAGCCCTCTTCGCCCCCCTACCCCTGGCAAGGGGAAGCTGGCTGGGGCACCCCCAGGGCTCTGCCCCCCGCCCAGGCTGCAGAGGAGCTGCCAGCCCTGCAGCCTGGTCAGGGGGACTGCAGCCCCCATGGGGTGGCCGCTCCAGGGGCGACTCACCCCGCTGCTGGGGCTGCCCCCAAGCCCGGGGCGCCCCACCCCTGAGGTTACCCGGCACCCACCCCCTGGCAGGAGCGGGGGGGGGCCACCGGGGAACCCCGGGTGGGAGGCGGCGCCGACCCCGCCTGTGGCAGAAGCGGCAGGGGTGCGCCGGGGAAGCCCCCCTCCCGTGGCAGGAGCAGCAGGGGGGGGTCAGGGGAAGCCCCCCCCGCCCACGGCAAAAGTGGGGGGGGTCAGGGGAAGCCCCCCTGCCCACGGCAGGAGAGCAGGGGAATCCCAAGGGCTGGGCACCCCGGCCCCGCACAAGCCTCCCTGCCCCTCCCCTCCCCATCTCGAAATAGCATGGCATGCTATTTCGATTCCCACTTTTTTCTTATTTCGAAATAGCTTTTTTGTTATTTCGAAATAAGGCGTTTCAAAAAAAGGCATTATTTTGAAACAGCTTGTTTTGAAACAAGGGCTTGTATGTGAACATAGCCTAAATAACTAAGAAAATCCAGAATACTTCACTAATGGCAAACCAAGTTTAGACTGAGAGATTGATATTTTATTCATATAACAGGGAATTCTAGGTAGGGGTCCTACAGGCATAAGACTGTCTTCTGACAGGTGAAGAAGACACAGGGTTTCTTCTCACACTACAAAATATGAAGTTATCTGACTAATAAAATGTAAAGGAACTTAATTTCTCTTCAGTAGCAAAGGGAGGTCTTCTTGTCAGTATCACGCAAAATTAAGTCTTCCGTTATTAACAAGAATTAGAAGTAAATATACTTTAGGCAGTGAAAAGCCACATTTTTTAAAATGACTGTGTTAAAATGGACATTTCCCAACCACCAATTTTTCTACACAAATCTCTCCTCTCCCTACATATCCCAAAAAAAAAAAAAAAAAAAATTGATAACAGTTTTTCCTCAGCTCAAGAGCTTCAGCCCCTCCATGTTATCCTGTTTGGAACCTTTTCTTTGCTGCCCAGAACAGAGTTTACAAAATCATACATAGCAGTTTTTGTATGTTCTGTCTGTTGCAGAAAGACTTGTTGTTACAACATAAGGAGGAGGAAATAACCACCTCTTGTTTATGTCCTTACCAACACTACTACTACTACTGTTCACATTAGAAGAGCACAGTTCAAAGTGTAGCGCACAGTCTGAAATGTGTAGGTGACAAACGAATGTGCCAGGAATTATAAAGAGACTGAACAAAAAGCTCACATTGTCATTTACCATGTTCACTTTCAAAGAATTTGTATCATGCATAAGCAACATGTATTTGCTTTCCACTTGTTCTGATGAAACATTGTCTGTCTTTCCATTACTCAAATTTATAAGCCCAGTTAACCAGTTAAATACTGTTTTGGAAGTCATTTCTGATCTTGCTTATTTTTTGGCCCCAACAGAGTTCGCTTTTTATTCTCTTAGCCAATAAAGTGTCTTGTTTGGAAGGCATCACTCAAGAATGACAAGCTGCAAACTTGCTGTGAAAAGGCTTTTTTAAAGAAGGGCAACATACAATAAACACAGTCTTCTGAGGTGAATGCCAGACAACAAAGGCATTCAAGAGATTATGAACTTTCCTTTTACATTTTTAGCAGTCAACACAGACAACACCCACTGTTGTGATGAGTTAGCATATACTGAAGTAACAATGTTTACTACAGCTCCACTACTAAAGAGCTTCAGATGAGCACACCAACTGAAGTAGGGCTCTTTGAAATACTGCTTAGCTCAGGGGTGGGCAACCCCCAGCACATATGCTGACAGTGGCACCCGAACCCATTCAGAGCAGCACGTGGCACCCTCTACAGTACCACAGAAATTGCCACTCCTGCTACTGAAAGCCACTCTGCGTGGCTTCCTGCAGGTGCAGCTGGGACAAAGGGGGTTTCCCCATGCCTCTGCCTCCATGTGACACAGAAAAAAAAAGCTGCCAAGAGTGGCTCCTCTCTGTAGTGTGATGCTCCCCAAGGGAGCAGCTCCAGCCATGACTGTTGCTGAATTTTCAGGCAGCCAACACATTTTTTCAGCAGAGGGGGCCATTGGCACTAGCTGAGAGTTGGGGAGGAGGGACTGGCACAGGGGTCAGCCAAGGCTGCTTGACCCCTGGCTTAGTTTTAAAAGCAGGGAATATTTCACCGACTAACTCCACAAGAACAATACAGCATTTTACAAGTTAGCATTCTTGCAGACTAGATGAAATCCATTGGAAATTTCATGGTGCAACAATGTAAATTCACTGTGGTACAAGATGGAGTAGAAGCTGAAGAGACTAGACTTTGGCAAAACATGGGGGTGAGAAGGAAGGAAGGAAAACTAACGTTGGTATAAACAACCGACCCTTCTATTCTGCTTTTTTGAGGCATCCATGACAAACTTTAAACTGAATGTGCAGGTTATCTACAAGTGCATTTGAAAGTCCTTTAAACACAAAACAAACCCCTTAGAGCAAAATGAAAAAAAAAAAATTATTTTAAATTGAAAAATTCCTACCTGAAACTCAACTCTTGGGCACTGGATAATAGAGAGGTTAGTACCAATTTTCCTTACAATACTTCGAGATGAACCATAAGGCTTGCCTGACCAAAGCACCTGAGGAAAAAAATTAGATAAATTGTTATGGTACTCATTAAATCATTTAGCCAATATACAATTAAGATACAGTAAATATAATGTGCTCAATTCATCTACCTCTGTACTGTTTAAGTGCACACATATCAAAAGTACACATTCCCCTGCAGCATCGAAGACATGCCATGCATTCAAATTCTTACTGGTTGTAGTATATTTTGCAACCCATGTTTTAAGTTGCTTTTGTCAGCATACATAATTGATTTTAAACATCAGCAGCTGTTCAGAGATAGGGCAGACAACTAAAGATTATGGTCTATGTCAGCTGTTTTCAGACTTAGGGTCAGGACCCAGTACTGGGTTGCAGACTGTCAAAGCACTGAGTCATGCACCCCCTGCTGCTGCTACCAAGAGACTGGAAAGCATTGCTCATATATGTAATTGTTGGGCTGCAAGCATAAATGAATTTGTTCAACTGGGTCCTGAAGAAAAAAAGTTTGAAAGCGACCGGTTGATGTAATAGAGCTGAAGTAACAACATACTGAAACACTCAGAATAGAGGGGTCGGGGGGGGGGGGGGGAAACTATACAGATGGAGGGATAGCATGATGGGGTCCCTGGATACAGCCTGGACTGTGGGACTGCTGAAACCCTCCAAAACGCACTAATCTGGGCTGCTTCTGATATTGTGATGCTGGTGTCAAGTAACACTGCTTGGACAGGAATTGCATTTACTCCAACATCCACAGGCAGGGATAAACCCAGCCAATCATGACCCATCAAGAGAGCTCAAGCCAGTTGCCTCCAGCTCCAGCCCTATACCCTTGACTGTACCATTTCACACTGTTTAAGGCTCCCCTGGACAGTGCAAGTTTGTTAGGTTGCCATTCCCTCAGTATGGGGTGAACATACATTAGCCTTTGTAAAACTGAGCTGAGATTTCCCCCAAGCACTTCAATCAAAAAACACTCTTTTAGCTAAGATAGGAAACACGTTTATTGATTACAGAAAGTTTGATTATGAGAGAGATAGGCATAAAGGTCAGAGTTAGTTACCTTAAGGAAATAAAAAGAAAAACATGCAGTTTTAGTTCTACAAAACTAAGCAAGATTTGAAACACACTGTTTCAGCCTGACAGATGTTACAAAAATGTTAGTTTCTCAGTACACAAACTGAACTTCCTTTCTACCCTGGGACCAATTTCCCTAATTCCAAGTCTTTGTTTCCTAGACAATCTTCCTGTGTTGAGATGGAGGAGTGAAGGGGGAAACACATCAACTGATGTGGTAACTTGGACTCTTTTATACTTTTGTCTAGCTTGCTGGAATGATCTTTGCCATGATGTGGGGATCAGGCAGAACCAGGGGTTAAAGTATAATTTTGGGGGTCCCGGAACTCTCCTAAATTGGTGGGTTCCCCTCACCCACCCCAGCTACCGCCACCCCCAAATGCCTGCCCCACCACCACCACCCCAGCTACCGCCACCCCACCATACCTGGCAGGCATTAATGAAAAAGTTAATTTTGTCCAGTTTTTAGCTGGATGCTGGGGTGGCACTTTAAAAACAGATGTGCAAGGGAGCATGCTGTGCCAGAACGCATTCCCCTGCCAGCCCCAGGGGGATGCTGTGGCAGACAGGAGTGAGCCCAGCCACCCCTTCCCTCCCCAGCACCTGGGGAGGCCACGCACCCACCGCAGCCCCCTGAGTTGGCAGGGGAACACATACCACCACAGCATGCTCCCGTGCACTTCTATTTTTAGGGATCCCATCAAATGCAGCATTCCAGTGTGTCCCCCTATTTTGGGGGGTTCCCAGAACGCAGTGTTCCAGGGTGTTTCCTTATTTTTAGGGGGCCCAGAATGCTGGCTCCCTAAAAATAGGGGGACCCCAGAACAGGGTTCCAGGGTGTTCCCCCTTACTTTACCCCTTTGGCAGAACCTATTGCACGTGCACCTTCTCTGATAAATCTCTGAGATAGTGGCTTGGATGTTGGTGAGCCATTAATTGCCCACCCAGCTAGAGATGCTACTCCTTTGTTATGACTGAAAGGCTAGTTGTGGATGCAGAAAGGTCTCTCAGCACACTGAGAATGGGTCTCCAGCAAGCAGCATGTCAGCACAAACTCAGGATTCTGAAAATAAGACAGCAGACCTCAAACAGAGAGAGGAATTATTTAGGATACCCAAAGGCACTTTAATAAAATATGAGAGGAGCTTTCAAGTCTAGACTATAGGCTACTTAACCAATAAAAGTATTTCAAAATTAGATCAGAGACGATATCAGAATATACTACATAATGTGGAGAGGAAGCAGCAGCAGCCAGTGTTCTCCCCAGGACTTGAAATTGGGGGGAGGGGTGTAGAGGGTGCTCACTGAATTGATATAACACTGTTACTAGTTGACAACTGGGGGCGGGGGGGTGTTGGAAAATTCAGGGAGGTAAAGGAGGGGTGTTAGGGAAATCCCTGGCAGCTGCTGATAAGGGGAGGCAAGTAGGCTAGGAGACTTCACTGCCTTAGCTCCCCCAAACCAAAAACATGAATAAATATCCATAACAATTGGTGTTTGGAAATTTGTTAGCACAAGCCTACTTTGTCTTCTGCTTGGAAGGGAGGGGTGGAGGATGAAAGGGGAAAATACTGTAAAACAGGAGCTACTCTTTCCCACACTAATAATGTTATTTAAAAGAGTTGGACACAAAGGGATAGGACAATAACTAGGTCTTTAAGCGACATAGGACTCCTTGTTTGTTTGTTTTACTGAACTGCCCCTTTGGATCTACGTCAATACAGTTGATAGCCCTGACTGTTTTGTTTGGATACTCTGAATCGGTACGAAGATGTACTGGATTCAGTGACATTGCTCAGGGATTTCCAAGGCTGTATAGCTCAGTTCCATTTTCAAAAGAACTGGGTGTCTGGTATGAATTTATGTTCTAAAATCTAAAATACTAAAGACAAGGTACTAATTATGTCACGTAAATGTGGTTCTATAATTTCAGCTGTCTAGCTCTCCTGGCAAAAGGCTCAATCAATCCTACAAAAAAATTTGGCTATATATGGATTTAAAGATAGCACAGGATCACAAATCTGCCTTTCCCACCTTCTGTGTACATTTAAGATTTAAGTGGAAGAATATGTAGTAGATCTCTCAGGGGAAGACTACACCTAAGCTACTGTTTCTGTTGAGAGTAACTAGCAATAGTGTTTATAAGAAAATGGTTGCTATGCAACTGTTTTAGTTTTGATCTGCTGCTTCTGCTGAGCAGTCCAAATGAAGTGCCATAGTGCTGTGCAAAACAGGGAGTTAAAGAGTGCACACACTCCTTTTTGCTTCCCACAAGTGAATGTATGCAAGAGGAGCACAGCTGCAACACAGCCTTCAACAAGAGCAGCAGACACAATACAACCAGGATCACATTAGTTTTGTGGTGGGTGGCTTAGAAATCATGGGTATGAACACATTATGGACTCCTGGAAGAAGGTAGAGGAATTCAAACAGATTAGTGAAACACAGGATATCTATACAGGGAGGGGAATAGAGGCTAAAAGGAAAAAGAATATGGTGGAGTTGGCTGGCCAATTGATAGCATGTGCAAGACACGATCAGGAATGGCCTCTTCCCCTGTTACCTCTCCCTTGAGGTAGGGAAAGTTCTGGACATAGCTGTAGACAGCAGAATACACCCCTGCAGCTCTCAGACTTTCTAGAATGGGAGAAAGCAATGTTAGGAACAGACTACAGGTATGTCTATATGGTAAAAACATACTTACAGCAGCAAGTCTCAGAGCTCACATCTGCAGTCTCAGGCTCAGACTACAGCAATAAAAATAATCATGTAGATGTTCAGGCTGAGGGCTTGCACTCAGATCATCAGCACCTGAGCCTGAATATCTACACAGCTATTTTTAGCACCATAGGAAGAGCATAAATTTGCAGGGCCAAGCTTAGACTCACTGCTTCCGCTCACCTTTTTTCTTTTTTTGAGCACACACCATGTAGACATAGTCCAGAAGTCTTCAACCTGTGGCTCCAGAGCCACCTAAGGCTCTCTGGCCGTCCCTTTGTGGCTCTTGGCTTTGCATCTGCCCTCCCTCTGCCAGGGGACCCTACAACTGGCCCACTGCTGGCTCTGGAATCCCCTGCCGTGGGGGACCCTGTGGGCCGTCCATGCTAGGCTCTGGGCTTCCCACACCAGGGGAGAACCCCGCAGGGAGCCTACTCCTGGATCTGGGCTCCCTGCCAGCAGGAGACCATGCAGCAGGCACCTGGGCCCAGCTCCCCCAGGAGGCTAGACCCACTGGGGCTCTCAAAACACTTGATTACTGAAGGAATTTTAAAAAATGGCTCTTATCTTTTAGGTTGCCGACCTCTGACATAGTCCCAAAAATATACCCAATACATGTTTTTCAGGAACCTGAACTATTACTAGAATAGCCAGGAATCTCACAGCAGATGTAGGGTCCTATTAAATCCACATTAAAGAGAACACAAACAGAACTGCAGAATTAAAAACAAGGAACCAGGCTCTCCTTAGACTAGGGCCACAGTGGCAGGCAGCATGATGGGCTTCATAGCTATGTAGACACCAGAAACCAGTGGGTGTAGGGGGGCTGGGAGTACAAGAGTTAGGAGAGAAAAATCCTGGATGCTGGCTCAAGGGCAGCTTCTGAGTTCCTTGTTGTCTCAGTTTCATGTCAGGAGTTGCTGCTCCCAGCCAACTGGAACTCAGTTCCTTGTTGTCTCAGTTTCATGTCAGGAGTTGCCGCTCCCAGGCAGATGTCAGCCATGCAACAAAACATTGATCAATCAGCAAGATGCCACCTCTCGCCCACCCCTCACCAAAACTGCACAAACAATGGCTTGTGTTTCTGCACAACACTCAAAATGAGCCCATCCCAGATCTACTGGATCTTAGTTTACTGGAAGATAATGAAGGGATGAGTGCCTAAAGTAGCACAAGCTACTCTACCACACATCTTCTGTCAGCTCTGTAGACACAGAGAAGCTTTAGTAAATATAGGAGTCTGCTTACCGACAACAGGGAATCATATTTTAAGGAAAACACTAAAAGACTAATTATGTTCTACTACAATGGAAATATCTGCTAGAGAGGGCAAAAATAATGACACTGAAGTTTTTCAAATTGATCCTCAGCAATAAACTTTTGCTTTGATACTTGAAATTTAAGAAATTTGAAAATGTAAGAGTTCCTTCAGAATACAGTAAGCTCAAAAGTACTGAGTTTAACTTAAAATAGCAAAAATGACTGCTGCAAGAATAAACTATGTTTAGCCCATTTTAAAAGTAATTTGCATTTGAATTCAGTTAAACTGACTAAGAAGCTCTTCTTGCTGACTTCTTGTGTGACTGTTCAGCAGTGTTGCTTTGGCCATTTTACCAAGTGATACTTTTAAAAGAAGTTTTTTAAAATGTGGATCTTTTATTGTATACCTGCAGGATGTTTTGTTTAAATTATATTATATATAAATATTTATCTATATGTTTTAATTGGATATATTTTTAATGAAGTTAGCTTTTCCACTGCAATCCAATGTTGAACATTTTTATTCATTTATAGTAAGGGTACTTAATAGTAGTAACTGCATCAAACAATTCTGATTAAAAAGTCAAAAAGATTTCTTTAAAAAATGAAATCGAAGACAAAAAGCCACAATAAGAAGATGGATTCCATAAGATTATCTTATATCATACTAGTTTACTTGGAACTTAATCCCCCTTTGAGAAAAACTAAACAAGAAGATTCCTGTTGAAGTGTCTACAAATCCCTTACTTCATGCATCCTAAATGATGTGTTACATTATGAGGTATATGTAATGCCATTAAAGCCAGCAGGAACAAAACAGCCATTATAACTTTTTAGATAGCACCTATGATTTTATACAGATGCATTAGGTTTAATGTTCTGTCAATCAAGTTAGATTCATTATGCAAGAATGAAATCACTACTGCCTAAAATTTAAAATATAGTCCAGTAAGTTCTGAGTGGAGGACACTGAACTATGTATTTAAATGGAATACATTTGAAATACCTGAACTTACTTACCGATTCCATGGTTAGTCCAACTTGCTCAAAGACCATCCTAAGTACACATTTAATCCAGCAGATCATCTGGAAAGGCAAGAAGTCTTCACAAAATGGTATTTAAATCTGCCAAACCCATAGAGCTGCCAAGTTTCCATAGTCCTTCTGAAATAGAAGATCAAGAAAGTGTTTTAAGTTAAGTCTGAAAGTTACATACATTCCAACAATGATCAACAGAAATGGTCTCTGAAAGCAGTACATTTTCAGCAACAGCTGCTCCTAGTACCCTCACCATAGACCAGTGGTTCACAACCAGTGTGCTGGGGAAACACCCAAAGTGCACCATGAGCATGCCTGAGAGTTGGAGTTAAAAGTTCCCTCCCTGCTCAGCCCAGCCACCTGGGCTGTGCAGGGCTGGGAAAAGGCAGGGGTTAAAGTAAGGGAGAAGACACTGGAACAGAGTTCCAGGGCCCCCTATCTTTAGGCAGGCAGCATTCTGGCCCCTTAAAAATAGAGGATGGCACTGGAATGGGGAGTTCCAGGGGTCCCCCTAAAAATATCAGGAGCAGCCCAAATGCACCGTTCAGGTGGTTCCATCTTAAACCTGGCTCCACCTTAAGCCCAGCCAGCAGGGAGAGCAGTGGGAGGCCGGGAGTTTGTGAATCTCCCCCTGCAGGGCAGAGCAGCTTGTCAGCCAGCCTGCAAACTGTCCAGGTAAGGGCTTTGTGGGGAGGGCTGCTGGGTGTTATGTGGGGCAGGTGTGTGTGTGTGTGTGTGTAGCACAGGTGGGTGGGAGTGGCTGTGTAGTAGAGGGTGTATAGCTGGGGTTGTGGGGTGGCTGTGTGTGTGTGGGGGGGTGTAGCTGGGGGCTGGAGGCCTAGTTCCAGTCCCTGCAGTGATGGGAGGGTCCATCACAGGCGACAGGGGGCTGGGAGAGGGGAGGATGGGACCCACTGTAGTGGGAGGGAGCAGCAGTGGGGTGAGGATTTGCCCTGGGTGGCAGGGAGCCAATGTGGAGAAGGGGGAACTAGGTGCTGCACCATGCTCCCCTGCCCTACCTTCCCACTCCCCAGGTTCCCCCTGCCCCCCCCCCCAGACACTCTTGTTCTCTCTTCCTCTCTCGCCACCCTTGTGCTGTTCCCCACATGGCTGCCCTTGTCCTCCTTTTCCACCCCTGCCCTGCTCCCCACACTCACTTCTGCCACTGCCCATAAATCCTGACATCCCGTTTTGCCAACCTCGCTCTGCTACCCCTGCTATGTTATACAGCAGCATTTGTGATACACTGTGCCATGGTTTATGAATATTCATAAGTTAATTTGAATATCCAAGTATTTTTTAATGGTGGTGTGCCTCAAAAAATGTGAAGGTCTCAAGGTGTGCCATGGCAGAGAGAAGGTTGGGAACCACTGCCATAGACATTCAAAACCCAATAATTCTAAAAAAGGATAGAATTCATTAAAATCTGTACGTCACCTTTAATGTACTAAAACTGCTGTTGCAGAATGTGTTAGATGTGCCCATGGCAAAACCACTGTCTGATCATTGCTACATAAGCAAAGGTCCTTATGAAACACCTTTAACGAGCAAATGGCATTTTGCACACCATGCTTTAAGTTCCTTATCTTCAAGCATCTGACAAAGTGGGATTTTCTCCCACAAAAGCTCATGCAAGAAATAAATTTATTAGTTTTTAGAAGTGCCACAAGACTCCCTGTTTGTTTAGCTTAAAAGTAACTTCTGTCAAAATCCCTTTCTTCATATTGTAAAAAACTATGGTTAGAAAAACCACTTCTCCTCCCAGTCTTGTTTATCGCATTACTCTGGGCTAGTCTTCAATGACGGCAGCAAATTCAACACCATCAGACTGATCTTCCCAATGGACTGACTGGGTCTGTGAAGACCCTGCCAAGAAGTCGATCACTGAAGACCACCTGGCAACTGCAGTAGTGCTGAGTCGAAGGGAGGGCATTTCCCTTCAACTCAGTGCACTGAAGACACCATGGTAAGTAGAAGTTGGGCAGTTGAAGAGACGTATGCAAGATACTTTAAGTACTTTGCATATCTCCTTTCAACTGCCACTGAAATCCCTCAGGTGGTGTAGCTTGGCCCCTATTGTTTTGTGATAACTCAATTTCAGATGGGGGTTGGAGAGGCCTTTTCACAACAGGGAAGAAAAAAAAGAGAAAAAAAGGGGAAAAATTACTGTTAAACTATATAAGAGCAGAAGTCAAATATAGGTGTGGGACTAGTTAACATTTTTGAAGTTGACTAGATTTCACATTCACTTCATAATTGCTACTTCTAATTTAATCACTGTGAACATCTTTTAGAAGCTCTTTCCGTGAAGACAAAAAGCTTTAAGTCTGCTTCAAAGGCCAAATGAAAAAGTGAACAAAAATACAACCTAAGCCTCTTCTACAGAAGGGTTTGTGCTGTCACTCAAGGCCAGTCAGTTTCCACTGTAGATTCAAGGTTGTTTTTGGCTCCACCAGACAGCTAAGATGCAGAGTCTAAATGCACTGAATCATTCTGAACAACAGGAACATTGTAGCGTGAACTATAAATATTGATTTGTTGGAAGCCAGTAAAATTCTTTAGTCACCCTTCAAAAAAATGTTTAAGTAATGGCAAAGAAACAACATGTAGAAAATACGGTCAAGTCAGGGGATTGAAGAGACAGGAGAATGCCCGCAAGCATCATAACACTTAGAACTGCCAGTGTTTCCATTACAAACATGTTTTTTTCAACAGTTTACAATGCCCATGCCAAGTTTCCATATGGAGTATGTTATTACCAAGAACTCAGCTCTAAAGGTTGGTTTTTTTTTGTTTTTTTTTTAAGGCGAGGTTAAAAAAGCTGGTTTGACTGAGTTCCTCACTACCACAAGTAGTCAGATGTTTAAGATTCTTGCAATCACAAAAAACAGATAGGTTGCTCTGTCAAACATGCTAGAGCAGAGCTATTTAGAGAATTTGATAATTCATAATTCGGGGTGTAAACCACTTAGCTTATAAGCAATGGCTAGATCAGTGGTACGCAGACCACTGGTTCAAGAGTCAAATTTGCAATCACTATGACACAAAAGATCCACGATAGCATGTATTCAATATTTCATTTATCCTGTTCTTTTAAAATTATATTCATAGCAAAATGACTGACTGTAAAAGAGAGAGATGGGCTCCTGTATCTAAGGTGGCAAGATGGCCACCCTTATATACAGGAACAAAATGGCCTCCCCAACAACAATCAGGCAGGGCTGCTCCACCCTTCCAGGGGCAGGGCTAGATGTGACCTGTCCATCAGACAAGAGACAAGGGGGCGGGCCAGGAAGTATAAGTTGCAAGCCATGGAGCTCAGTCAGGGCTTGGCGGCCAAAGGGGAAGAAACTCCCTCTGTTCTCTCCACAGACTCAGCTGGAGACTGGCCCAGTGGAGAATCTGCCAGCACCATGGGGACCAGATGGCCGCGTGGACATACCAGTGGAGCCCCAATGGAAGGCCTGGCCTATTGAGAACCCTCCGGCACCCAGGGTACCAGGCACCCGCCTAAACGGGCCAGCAGAACGCTGACGGAAAGCCTGGCCCACCAGAAGCCTGGCTGCAACCAGCGAGTGGGACATCCTGGTGGAGCTGTCAGTGCCGGAACCACCAGGGCAGTCCCCCCCTGGAGCTGACTTGGCCGAGTATCAAGAGCTCCACAGCTCAGCACCTAGCCCCGACCTAGCAGTGGCACCCATCCACCCTTCCATCACCACTGACCTAGAGGAGCTTCCCCGGCGAGTGACGATGACACTGGGGAAGCTGGCTGCGACCTAGAGGAACTCCCCTTGGCAGAGGACGTACCTGGCCTGCAGGATCCTGACGACCATCCAATGAAGGGTGATAATCTACCCTGGGGGGTGCTACCCGGAAGAACTTGAGGAAGACCAGGTACCTCAGGCCCTAAATGAGGGTGGGAGGTGGGGGTGGGGGGCGAGGACCCTGGCGTCCAGGAGACAGACTTGGGGGAGGAACCAGTGTGTTGCGGGTCAGGCCCTGATGGTCCCCTTCCAAATGCAGCAGCTCTGGACCCAGGTTTGGATGAGGGACAGGACCCCTATGTGGCGGAGGCTGATCCCCGGGCCTCACCAGCGTGTTGCGGTTCGGACCCCGCCAGCTCCCTACCCGGAATAGCGACACTGAAATCGAGCGTAGATTGGAAACAGGAACCCTACCCAGGAGAGGCTGACTCCAAGGTCGTAGCAGCATGTTGTGGTTCGAACCCCGCCGGCTCCCTTTCCGAAGTGGCAGTCCCGGAGCTGGAGGTGGGCCGGGAACTCTAACCCTATACAGGGGAGGTTGACTCAGGGCCTGTACTGGCGTGTTGTGGTTGGGACACAACCGACCAGGTCCCCCATGAACTGACAGCAGGTCAGGACCTGGGCTGAGACACAGTGGCGTTGGGTCCAGCAGCAGCCACCCACCTCCCCGCTTCCCATGTGAATCAGGAAGCTCTTCTTTCCACACCCTTAACTTTGCTCTTTTTATGTTCATAGAACTATTGTGTCTTGTCTGCCTGGCCCCTCTGCGGGGCCAAGGACAGTAACTGTCTCTACCTCCTTGTTTGTCTCACCTCAATCACCTACAGCCACACCAAACCGAACGCCCGCCAAAGGACGTGATGGAAGAGAAAGACCTATCGACAGGCGCCCTATAAGGAGGCAAGGGCACTTAGCCCACGGTTGCCTGGCTTACACTGACCAGGTATTATTCTATCAATTTCAACTGATTAACAACATAGTAAAGGCATCCTGACTGGTTAATTAAAATTACAGTTTTAATATGTGCTGCTAAGAGCCACATACTGCACACCTGAGCCTCAGTCTGCATATCACTCGTCTACATATAAGACATTGTAGGCTTGAGGGCACCAATTTCACATCACCTCATTTCTTGCTAAAAGGTCTTAGTCTTGCTCTCATAGCTAATGGAACCTTTAGCTTTTACATCAATAGAATGAGACTCTTAAATCATAAAAATACATTTCAGATTATCGCATCCTAACCCTTTAAAACACTACTCTAATGCCAACCAAATAAGAGATTGTAAAAACATTATGAACAAGTAACATGTTGGCTCAAAGAAAAGTGCTAAAAAAATTTCACTCCCTTTTTTTTGGGGGGCGCAAAAGGGTGGAGGGAGAGATCCTTTAGTTTCCTAAAGCTAGCACCAAAAAAACCCCAAACCCTCAATGGTATTTGTTTTACCTACATTCTATTGAATTGTACTCTTCTTCATACGTCACAACTCTTCCACATCTACTTATATCGCAAGAATGTAACGTCTCATCCCTCAAATGAAACCGCTGGACAGCAAGAATGAAAATTCCTAAATGTCTCTCCTGCACTACATGCAGCTGTGAAATCTGAAAAAGAAATATTCAGCACCTATTTATTTTACCAGCACTGGCAGAAACCTTCCTTTTAAAGCACTTTTTAAGCAATACTAAGACATTATTCTAAAAGAATAAAGTTAAGACAGAAAAACTGTGCTACTGAAAATACAGATGTAAATGATATTTACCACAAGCTGACCAACTGATGGTCACTGTTCCCTCTAAGCTGTGCGCGTGTGCATGTGCACACAGGTCATGAAGTCTGCGCACACAACAAAATAAAGTGCGCACAAAAAAATTGAATAGTGCTAATATTGGTGCTCACAAAAATGTTTTTGCACACAAATTGTTTGCACACACAGTCTGAGTAGTTAGAGGGAAAATTGCTGATGGTCACCATTTTTCACACTTGCTTGTCTAGTATACATTACTCAACATGTTTACATCAAAGACTGATCTGTAAGCTTAGTAAATAATCAGCATTATGTCCTTAGGAGTTAGTGGAGTAAACCTAAAAGTACCTTCAGATTCCTACAGAAAACTATGTGCTATGGAGAAGAGTCAAAATGAAACAGTCACCCAAGACTTCCAGTGCTACACAAACTGAGGGAAGAAAAATTAAAAAGGGACAACCAGCTTGAAGTAGATACATTTAAGAAAAGCAGCTTCAAGTCCAGATCCAGCAGTGTAATTTTCCACCTTTTTAAGTAAGTGTCACATTTTTCTTCCTAAAAAAATGCCCCTTGCCCATCCACTTATGGGCAAGCTATATCGGCAACAGAAGAGACTGACTGCTTTAATCCATTTGTTGTGGTTTTTATAGTTAAAGTGTTGTCAAATTCACGAACTAAACAAGGAGAAAAAACAGAAAAGAACCCTTACAGTGAATGGAGGAGTTACTTATAAGTACAAGATTAATAGAAATGTGATCTTGAGGTAGGCAGACACTTTAAAGATCAGGTTTACCCACTTTAGCAGGCATGCCTGTCTGCACAATCACTAATGTTGGCACATGCCCTATCATCTGATGAAAGGACACCTATACAAGGAAACACACTGAGTCTATGTCTACTGCTATCGCTACAGCCGCATAGCTATAGCTCCATAGCTACAGTAGCATAACTCTGCAGGGTTAACACAGCCAACATCAACAGATAGGATTTTCCCATTGCTGTAGGATCACCATCTCTCTGACAGATGACATCCAGGTTGACAGAAAAATACTTCCATCACCCTAGCTGTGTCTACCCTAGGAATTAGGTCTATGTAGTTACAGTGCTCTGGGGCATGATAACTATGCAGACCTAAATTTTAAGCGTAGACCTGTGAGTGTTGAATCTACAGAAGAGGAACAAGATTCCAAACAAAAACAATGCAACATAATTGATTATCAAGGCACTGGTATACTGAAGAGTAATCAAGAATTTTTTAATGTATAAGACAGCTTGAAGATTATCCCTTTACCAAATTAGCAAAGACTAAATTTTTATTAAGAGTGATAAGACTGGTAAGCAGATTGCTCAGATTGCTTAAGATCTATTTATATTTCAGGAGAGTAAGTCTACAAGTTTATCGACACTCCAGACAGTAAAAGCAAGCACTAGACTATAATCAAAATGGCAAGACATTTATATTAAAGTTTTATAAAACAGACATGTTATTACTGTACCTCAAAACAGAGATAATCATATCTTGCTAGCTATAAAAAGATAGCAATCTAAAGAAAAAAAAACAGAAGAATTTAGAGGTTTGACCACTTGTCTTCAGAAGTACCTACTCATCATATCACAGACCAATCATATCAAATCAACTGAATAGCCTTCCTTGACAGAGTAACAAACTTGTGGATGGAGAAGAAGTGATAGCTGTGGTATATTTTGACTTTAGTAAGGCTTTAGATACTGTCTCACATGTTCTTATAAACAAATAAGGGACCAGGGGCTGCAAAGTGGTTTCCACAGAGCAGTCTTCAGTGAGTCAGAGTCAAGGTGGAAGTGCATATCAAGTGGACTCTGACGGAAATAGGATCTGGATCTGATCAATACCTTCATCGATGATTTAAATAATGGAGCAGAGAGTGCACTTATAAAGTCTGCAGATGATACCAAGCTGGGAGGGTCTGCAAGTGCTTTGAAGGGTAGAATTACAATTCAAAAGGATCTGGATAAACAGGAGAAATGGCCTGAAATAAATAGGATGAAATTCAATAAGGACAAATGCAAAGTACCCTGCTTAGTAAGGAATAATCAGTTGCATACATACAAAATGGTAAAGAAAAAAAGTTGTAGAAAAGGACCTGACCACAAGCTACATATGAGTCAACAGTATCACACCAGGGGTGGGGCAGGGAGTAATCATCATTCTGCATTCCGGGATTTATTAGCAGGCCTGCTGCCTGAAAAGACAAGTAATTCTTATGCCCTACTCCACACTGATTAGACCTCAGCTGACACTGTGTCTCGTTCTGGGTGCCACACTTCAGCAAAGATGTGGACAAACTGGAGAAAGTTTAGAGAAAAGCAGCAAAAATGATTTAAAGGTATAGAAAACATGACTTCAGAGGAAAGACTAAAAAACCTGGGTTTGCTTAGGCTGCAGAAGAGAAGACTGACAGGGACATAACTGTCAAGTACATAAAAAGGTTGTTGCGAGGGGGGGGGGTTAACTCCTGAGGATAGGCAAGAAGCAGTGGGCTTAAATCACAGCAAAGGTGGTTCAGGTTGGACATTAAGAAAAAAAAAAGTTTCCTGTCAGGGTACTCAAGCACTAGAACAAATTGCCTCAGGAGGATGCAAAATCTCTGCCCATCAAGATTTTTTTTTTAAAGAAGCAGATTACACAAACACCTGCTGGGATTGCTCTAGAATTCAGGGGTGGCCAAACTTATGGAACTCAACAGCCACACAAGTTGATTATTAAACCTTTGAGAGCCGCACTGAGGCATGTAGCCATATTTTACCTACTCCAAAATTCCTAAGTTTAAAATTCATTGCACACATTAATTTCAGCATAAAAAGAGAGCAAATATTGATCCTACTAATGTCAGATTCTAATAATTACTTAAGGTTACCATGAAAGCTAGGCCTACCTATACAGTAAAAACATAGCTTCTCCCTGCCATCCCGACCACACCACCACTTCTCCCCACCCTCTCTGACCATGCCACACTTCTCTGCACCATCCCCGAGGCCCCAACCATGCCACTGCTTTTCCACAGTCTGACCATGCCACGCCTCTCCACACCATCCCTGAGTACCTGACCATGTCACACTTCCTAGTGCCATCCCCAAGTTCCCTACACCGCACTTCCCCACTGTCTCTGACCAGGCTGCACATCTCTGTGCCACCCCAGAGTCCCCAACTATGCTGCCACTTCCCCACCATCTCTGACTATGCCATGCTGGTCTAGATAACACTTAGTCCTGCCTTGAGTGCAGGAAACTGGACTAGACAACCTTTCAAGGGTTCCAGTCCAACACTTCTATAAGTGTAACAGAGACCTGAAGTTTGTTGTCTGAGGTCAATAGAGATGACATGTTCTTGCTTTGCAGTCAATTGATTCTGATTGTGTTTTTTCAAAGACGCTAGAACTACAACTCCATTTCTACAACTAAATAATTTATAAATTACTATCCTACCGTGCTGCACAATCATAAAAAAATTCCATGATCATTTTCCTGCTCACAATAACTTTACTAATGACTGAGGTCAATACCCAACTGGACTGGAGTCAAGCTAGTGAAATCCTTAATCTTTTGTTATGAATAGCAAGTCACCTTACTTCCAGACCTGAAGTGTACTAGATAAGTGGTTGTCACACTTAGGGTTGGGACCCAGTACTGGGTCATGGCACCCCTTTGCTGCCGCTGCCAAAAGACTAGAGTGCATTGCTCAAAAATGTAAGTGCTGGGTCATGGGTGTAAATAATTTTTTTCAACTGGGTTCTAAGGAAAAAAGTTTGAAAACCACTGCGCTAGATGAAGCCACTTGAAATGCCTACTTATGGCAAACTGAAACCCCCACCCCCCAAAAAATAAAAAAACCCAAAAAACAACCAACAGAACCACTCACCCCCTACACACATACTGCTATCTTTGAAACATTAATGCATACCAAGTATCAAATGTTCTCAGACACAAAATATGGCTGAGCCTGCAATCCCCTATTGTGATGGCCTTATGTTCCCTCCTTTGTGCAAAGCCCCTCCTTGGAACCTGCTGGGGTTAACTCGAGCTGGTTTTTCTTTTCTTTAAAAAAAAAAAGAAAAAGAAACAACAACAAGAACAACAACAGGGAAGTATAATCTTGTACTTGCACCTGCTTTAGAGTGCAAGATCTCTGTGGTAGTAACCCCATCACCACCTGCCCCATGACAAGTTCCAAAGGCATGGCCATGTTAGTCTAGTTCAGCAAAAACAAACAAGGAGCCCTGGGGCACTTTCAAAGACTAACAAATCTATTTATCACATGAGCTTTCCTGGGTAGGGTTACCAACTGTCAGGCAAAAGGAGGACATGTCCTCCTTTTTACCTTCATGTCCTCCATCTGGCAGGCATTTTAAAAATATATGATTTGCCTGGCTTTTTACTGACAGGGGTTAAAGTATGCTGGAATGCCCTGGAACACCCTATTTTTAGGGAGAAGCATTCCAGGCCTCCCTAAAAACAGAAAAATATTACATTAATAGTACATTTTCTCCATGCATCTTCCAACATCCTCCTTTTCACACTTCCCTGTCCTCCTTCCCATGCTTTGGTACCTGGTAATCCTATTCCTGGGAGAAAAATCCCACTTTGTCAGACTGCCCTGATCCCAACTTAGCCTTTCCCACATTTATTTCCCTCCCATTCTGTAGGTTCTCCATCTTCAACCCTCTGACGAGGTGGGATTTTTCCCCCACAAAAGCTCATGTGATAAACACGTTTGTTAGTCTTAAAAAGTGCCAAGAGAGTCCTTGCTTGTTTGGCAGCTGCCCCAGTGAGGCAGAGCCCTCTCAAACACACCTGAAGCTCAGCAAAGGAGGATCAGTCACCCCACCGGACGAAGAAAGAAGAGGAATCTGATTCGATTTAGTAAGGCCGCGCCAAACATTATTCCTTCAGCTTGAGGCTGGAGCTGCACCACCCAGGGCCACGCTTGAGGCCGGCCCGCAAAGGTCACCGCGCCGCCGCCGCCCTGACCGCCGATAAGGAAGGCAAACACAGCGGCAGGCTGCGGACCGCTGATCCAGGCTACAGCAGCCGCTCCCGGCACCGACGGGCTCTGGCCAGGGTCGCACCGCGGATGCTCCCCGCGCGAACAGTCCCGCCCCGTGCGAGCGCCACCGGCCGCAGCCCGCTGGGCCCACGGAAGCGCTTGGGGCGCCCCTCCGTGCTCCGATTCCCGGCTCGCCCCGACCGGAGCGATCCACCCGCGGCGGGGAAGGGCAGGGGCAGAGCCCGGCTCCCCACCCGCCGCTCTCGGGCTGCCCGGCACAAGCGGAGTCGGAGGGAGCTCGGATCCGGGAGCCGCAAGCGCGGCTGGCAGCGCCCAGCACAAACCTACCCGCAGCGCGGCCTCCGGCTCCCACGCTGCCGCCACCGCTCTGGTTCCGCTCCGAACTCCGCCCCGCCGCACAGCCAATCCCGAGCCGCGCAGACAAAGCGCTGACCAATCACCGCCGCGCCTGCGAGAGGCCGGATGAATAGAATCCGCAGGCTTAACCGGCGCCGGCGCCACTTAGGGTTGACTCGGTCCGCGCCCACCCGCGATTGAAAGGCGCCTGCCCAGAGCCAATCCCATAGCGGCTTCTCCCGGGTGGCTCAGAATGCAAATTCTGATTGGCCGTTCAGCGTTCGAGCGGGTTGGGGACCCGCGCGCAGCTGACGTCGTGCTGCTGCTGAGCCCAATGGGAGTCAAGGGCGGCGTGTCCCGATAGGTCAGAGCTGAGCCGGCTCAAGGCTGCCGAGCTGTGGGCCGGTGTCCGTCCGGGCCTTGCTGCTTGCCTGGGTCTCTGCTGCTGGCTCAATCAAATCATAGGGCTGGAAGGGACCTCGTGAGATCATCGAGTCCAGCCCCCTGGGAATTGAACCCAGGGCCTTCTGCATGTTAAGCAAAAGTGCTAGCCACTACACTATTTGCAGGGTAGCTGTGCTTCTGTAGCGCTGTGTCGTGGCTGGGTCTCAGCACAGCCCAAGAGCAATGACTTTGTAAAAGCCAGGGAGCGGTTTGTTTTCAATCCATATTTCGTGCTCTCGCTTGAACAGGAGAGAAAGCTGGGGCTAGAATGAATGCCTGTCTGCCTTCCGCTGATCATGGTGTTGGTGCACAGAAAAGCAAAGCATGTTGTCTACTGGACACCTGCATGTTTCATTGTCATGGTGTGACGTAGGGCTGTGCCGCAGCAATCCTGACTAAAACGCATCCTTTTTTTCAGAATGCTTTTGAACTGCATTCTGCACAGGACTTGAAATTGGGGGGGAGGTTGGGGGGTGCTCACTAGTTTGGTATAACACTCTTACTAGCTGACAGCTGAGGGGGGTGTTGGGAAATGCAAGGGCAGTGTTAGGAAAATCCCTGCTATTGAATACACCCTGTTTTGGGATGATTTGTATGTCCACTAAAGCAGTGTTTCCTAACCAGCGTGCTACGGCACCAGGGCCAGCTCTAGGGTTGTGGCACCCCAAACCAAATTTTGATTTGGCTCCCCCCACCATCTCATTCATGGAGGCTGAAAACGTCTGCATGCAGAGAGATTTAAAGTGCACTCTGCCTACATGACTTAAGCTGCAGGTTGATTAACAGTGCCTGAGCTGCTAGGAAAGAGTTGAAGAAGCAGGACACAGCCTGATCTTCAGGCGGGCTAGGTGCCCCTAAGAAGGGACACCTGAAGCCATGTCTGTCTCTTGCCTCCCAGTAGAGCCGGCCCGGTACGGCACACAAGTGTGCTGCAAAATTTTTTGAAAAACTACATAAACAGCTGTGGATTGGCTTATTGGCTCATGAATATTCATGAGTTCACTTGGAAACTATAAGGTGGTGTGCCTCAAATTAATTAAAGGTAGCAAGGTGTGCCACAACAGAGAAAATACTGGGAACCACTGCATTGAAGTATTCCTGAAGATTACATTTTTTGTTTTTTATTTGGTGACAAATGGTATGAATGCATGTTTGTTACACATTAAAGGAGGTTGGTAAGATCTATACATGTGCTATTTTATAGCAAAAATATTTGATTTCTGTTCTGACCTTTCTAAAATCTCTTGTGACATATTTAACTGCATCTAATATCTTTAGGGACCATGTTGCATTAAGGTTACAAATGGTTATCACTGTGAGCTATTGTGCCATCGTATGCAACTGTAGCATGGGAACGGTTACCTCAGTTCCTCTTAAGAAATGAAAACTGGGAGATGATTACAGTGAGTCACTCAGGTTGTAAACACCTCCAGAGAGGTATCACTCCCTGAGAGTCTTGTATATACAGTTTTAAACTGGGTTTTCCAAGAAAGGACTCTTTTGTCATAAAAAATGTGAGCTTAACCTAGCATAGCTAGTATTTTCTTTCCAAGGAAGGGGGCAGCTCTTGAGGACCAGAAAAACTTAGCTCTAACAGCTGCACAACACTGATGGGCAAATCCTGATATGTTTAGAGTATTTATTAAATCTGCTTAACAAACAAGGAGTCTGGTTGCACTTGTGGAGGAAAATCTCACCTTGTCAGATGCTGAAAGCTCATGCGATAAATAAATTTCTTAAGTCTTTAAAAAGTCCCACCGGACTCCTTGTTTGCTTTGTTGAACTAAACTAATTTGGCTATGCCTTTAAATCTGCTTACTATTTTTTGTATGTTTTCTCTATAATGATTTTATTTTAACGTGTAAGAAAGTAAAGAAGTGTATTATGAAAATCTTTGTTTCCATGAAGAAGTAGCTGTGAGGGTGGCAGGGTGCAAAAGATATATGATACATACATTATGTATCTACTATATGTATACTGCTGAGAGCCAATCCCATGATAGCTTCTCCTGGGCTGCACAGATTGTAAATTCTGATTGGCTGTTCAGCCAATATAATTTATATTATGATATAAATACTGGCTATTCAGTCAATATAATTTATATTATATAGATTAAGATGGGTGTACCTTTATCAGCATGGCACAAGGTTGCAGGAAGGGCATAATTGGTTTCATTTTTCCAAATGCCAAGGCATGGGGGCCTCTGCTTTCCAAAATTTAGAACGCTTGACACTGGATTAAAGAGTTGGTTTAAATTTAGTTGCAAACTTAAATGCTGATAAATCAAGTTGTTATAGAACCTAAAAAAATTGTAAAAGTTTCCACAAATAGAAAAGAGATCAAATAAAGAAGTGAACTGTTCAAAAAAATTAAAATTCCACTGCAGTGGTTTGAACAAGAGCCTGATTGTGTCTTTGAAAGTTTCAAATTTGAAACATTTCCTTTTACAAGCTAGGAGAAGTGCAGAAGCAAAGCATAAATAATGTAAATAGGATTTGTAAAACTATTTAACTTAAAAATGTAATTTGATAATAGAAACTCAGATGAAGATACGTTACAAAGGGGAAGCTGTGTTAGTCTATTTCAGTAAAATAAACAAGCTTTACTGAACAAACAAAACAAATGAAGTGCCACAGGACTCCTTGTTTGTTTTTCAGATGATGTTTAGCTGCAGTGTTTAACTGATGGTAGTATTTGAACAGATCTTTCAATCAAATTATTTTGCCTTAGATCTGCCACCTGGCAGGTTTTAAATTCCATTGTATTTTCAGTATACATAGTGGGCCTGTACATATCAGGGTTATCCACCATAGGCTGACTCCTGGCTAGATGTAGCCCACTTATCTGTCTTTGTCAGACCTCAGGGCTTGGAGCAGGTGAAGTTGGATGGCAGGGCTTCCACGTAACCAGCATGAATCGTAACAAATGCTCTGATTTGCTGTTACAGTATGACCTGATCCGAAGTCTTAAACTCCCTTCCATTTATTTTCATCCCATTCTGTAAGTTCCCCCTCTTCAAAGCGTCTGACGAAGTGGGATTTTCTCCCTCGAAAGCTCATGTGATAAATAAATCTGTTAGTCTTTAAAAGTGCCACAAGACCCCTTGCATTTTTTGCTTTACTAGACTAACACAACTGCCCCAGAACTTGACAGCGAGTCCGGATCCCAAGATGCACTGTTCCAGCAGCAGGCAAGGGGCCCCCAGACGACAGGGACAGACTGCCAGGCACCGGTAGCCCCTGATAGCCAACCACCTGTGCTGGCAGGTCTCCTGCAGACCTGTAGCGACTACATATCCCATCATGCAGTTGGGCACAGGAAGCCGCGCGTTCTGGAACGGCTCGTTTCCCGGGCCTGAGTCGACTCCGCCCACAATGCCCTGGGGGCGGCCAATCGGATTGTTGCGCAACTATGTATGCTGTGAATGGTAGAGAGGCGCAATTGGGTTCAGCCAATGGGGGCGCGGGAGGCGGGGAGGCGGCGCGGGGTCACTCAGTGAGGCGGGGGGGCGTCCCGGTGAGTGGTGTTTGTGTGTGGCGGGTCCCAGCCCCCGCCCCCGCCCCCCGCGCGCCCCACCGGCCCTGGGCGAGGCAGAGCGGCGCGGGTGCGATGGAGGCACGATGCTGAGCGGCCCAGCGCTGGGAAGCCGGCCTGCAGCGGTGCGTGGGCCGGGCCCCGAGAAGAGGGGGCAACAGAAAGGGGGCGGGTGGGGGGGCTGGGCTGAGACCCGAGCCGAGCAGGGGGTGGGGTGGGCTGCGCTGCGGGGGCGCAGGATTTGCAGCTCAGGGGTCGGATGAGGGCCAGTATTGTCCCCAGGACTTGAAACTGGGGTGTTGCGGTGCTCACTAAATTGGGATAGCGCTGTTACTAGCTGACAGCTGGGGGGTGTTGGGAAATTGGGGGTGGCGTGGTAGGGAAATCCCTGATGGGGGCTGCTGAGTTTGCCAGCCAGGCCGAGTGGTAGCAGTGTTCCCTCTAATTACTCAGACTGTATGCAAACAATTTCTTTATGTGCGCAAAAACATTTCTGTGTGGCACCAGTGTTAGCACTATTGAATTTTTTTGTGTGCACTTTAGTTTGTTGTGTGCACGGGCTTCATGACCTGTGTGCACGTGCACAGCTTAGAGGGAACAGTGGCAGGATCTACAAAGTGGCGGGGAGGTACTTCTCCGAGCAACAAGTTGCTCCCACTAGCAAAGTAACTGGATTATTCCAGATTAAATCCCTTGTTGCCGCTTTTGCAAAGTGCTTCTCTGCCTTCTTCAAAGCGTCCGACAAAGTGGGCTTTTCGCCTGCAGAAAATGAACCTGTTAGTTTTCAAGTACCATAGGACTTCATGCTTTTTTTGCTTTACTAGGCTAACACAGCTGCCCCTTTGGAACTTGCTTCTCTGCAGTAGCCCTTCTTGTTTCTACCTTATTGTGGTTAAGAGGTGGTTGTTTTTATGCGTGTCAGGGAATGGTTTCCTGAAGATGGTGTTTTTCCATGCAGATGAGTAATAACACTGTAACGCTAAGCAAGGATTTGAAAGTTCCTTACAAACACTAATACCAACCCATGAGGTCAATAAATATCCCCAGTCTACAGAAGTGAGGGAAACTAAAGCAGACTGAGATTAATTTATTTTCTGAGATCTCAAAGGAAATCCCTATCAAAGATGAGGAAATACCGTAAGAGTTCTGATGTCCAGAAATTTGTTTTACATAAACCCCCTAATTCTTGCTATTTTGCGGGGGTGGGGGAGTTTAAAGACCTGGCTTTGCCTTTTTTAAATTAAAAGCAATTCATAAAAATGACTGTTACTTGCATGTGTTGTTGTTGTGGCCATTCTGGACCTAGTATACTAGAGAGACTAGGTGGGTCAGGTAATGTATTTATTTGGACCAGCTTCTGCTGGTGAGGGAAACAAGCTTTTGAGCTAACACAGCTTTTCTTCAGGTCTGAGTTGATTTCCTGGACCTGAAGAAGAGCTCAGACCCAATAGAAGAATGATTTATGGTATGCTTTACACCAGCAGTTCTCAACCTTGGCAGCATATTGCAACCCCACAAGTCACACCAGGCGCTGTCCAAATCCAGCCAGCTCCCCAGCTTTCCGCAACACAGCAATGTGTCCCAACACAGTGGTTGAGAATCACTGTTTTCCACAATGTAATTGTTATCTTTAAGTAGCTTTAGAGTCTAGTGTTCTCCATTCAACATCGGCTTCACTTAAAATCGTACTGATTCCTCTTGTCCTCGGTGTCAGAAAGATGAAGCCCTTATTTTATTTTTTTAAGCCCTCAACTTATTTTTTCCTGTACCCAATACTTGTGGTATTCTCTGTCTTTTAAAAAGAAATATATAAAGCATGTGCTTCAACTTGCAGCCACTGCAGGCTTGAATTTATGTTATGTTTTACATATTTGATATGTAATTCCAAAATTAAATGAAATGTTAGATGCGCCTGATAGCATAGATACAAATTTTGGGTTGCTTTCTTGATCTGTTTTTTGTGGTGTGAAAGAAATTAATGTGAAAACAAACTATTTGTCATTTTTAAAACATGTATAATGGAAGCACCTGTTTCTTTGCACGTTTACTTTCAATAGAAAACAGAATTAGGATGATATGTTTTAGGTTTCCATAGACAGTATGGTCTGTAATGAATTGTTGGTTCTTCATCTAATCATAATTGGTATCAACACTCTTTGACAGTCCCTTTATAAATCGTTGCCTATGTACCTTCTGTACAAGTTGATAGGCCTACAAATTATACACAAAGAATGAGCCAGTACATGTCTAACAAAGATTGTCACTCTATACAGGTGTACTCTTAAAATTCCAATTTTACAGGTGTAGTGCCCACATCTTATGATTTCTGTATGCTGCTAAGGACAAATTCAGAGTGTTCCATTCTATGTGCATTACAATTTAATCAGAGATTAATTAATAATTAAATGTTACTAATGCAGAATTGTTTTTTAACAGGTCTTGGTATAAGAAAATGAACTCCACTATGAGTGAGGAGCCTGATGCACTATCAGTAGTTAATCAGCTGCGTGACCTAGCAGCTGACCCCTTAAATAGACGAGCCATTGTTCAGGATCAGGGATGTCTGCCAGGCCTTATTTTGTTTTTGGATCACCCCAGTCCTCCAGTTGTTCACTCAGCGTTATTAGTAAGTAATCTGTTTATTTTAAATCAGTGAGCTTTTTATTTACTTTTTATGCTACTTGTACCTAATGTCAAATTATTACCACTACTGCACTAAATTTTCTGCCACCACCCATTTCAACAATTAATGAAGGAGAAAGTTAATCTGAAATATTTTCATGGGCACAGATGGGGAACAATTTGTGTGTGTGTCTGTGTGTGCAGAGGGTAGAAGGTAATGTCTAACTTTGGGTATATGGGGCAAAAACTGTAATGTAGCTTGTCATGTGACTCTTAAGACGTTCCTTGTGTGTGGTGAAGATGGACAATGTTACTTAAAGTCTAAATGCTACACTGACAAAATGCCTTTTTTCTTTACTGAAAGTGGATGGTAAAAATCAAGGTATTTTCTAAAAATCATATTTTTATTAAAATAAATTTTAAATGGTCAGATTGCATTATGTATATAATGCTTGTTTTTTCCAGTCTTCCCTCTTCATAGTTTTAAATTCCTAAAATGAATTTTACTTGTTTCTTTAGTTTCCTAATTATTAAATTTTGGATTGATCATTTTTCCCCACTAAGGAGTTCCAAGTTTAAAAGTTCAGCTGTGCTGAAAAGGAAAAATATGTGGCCTTATTAACATCCTTAATTGTGTTTAAAAAAAAAAAAATACAGTATAGGCTATATTTATCAACAAACTTCATCCTCACCTACCGTGAATTTCAACAAGTCAGGAGGCCTGAAATACACCACCCCATCATCCGTCTTTATCTAGTTTAACATTGAAGTTAAGTGACTTAAGTCTCACTAAGTGCTTTTGAAAATCCCACTTGTGTATGTACGTGCCTTAATATTGTCTTTGGAGAATAAAGTTAGGTTCTGGATTCTTCAGAAATCTGGCCTGCATGCACTTAAAAAAAGTCATTCTGACTGTATGTGTTTAAGGTTTAAAGAACATTTTGTTGTTAACAGTGAAGCAATTTCTATTTGAATTGACAAAGATTTTATGCCACTAAGAGAAGATTTTAGTACCTGATGCAGACAATGCAAAAAGGTCATTATAGTTACTTCGTTAGAATATTGTGCCTATTACTATGTTAATGTTTGTAAAGTGACTTAATATCCTCCGATGGAAGATGCTGTACACGTGAGGTTCCAGCAAGCCAAGGGCAAAGTGCTCAAGATGACTAATATCTTGAATCCCTTCTTGACTCTACAGTAATTCCAGTTGAATGGGTTAGATGGACAAAGAGAGACTTTCTTCTTCACACCTTTATTCTCAGTCTCCTTGTCCTCCTTCACTCTGAACTATTCAAGAAACGGTACATTTGCCTCTTCTTTTTGAAGAAGAAATCCCTCCGGAACGCTTGAAGTTTGAAGTGTTCTTTTTATATTAAAAAATCCAAATGTTAAGTGAATGTAAGCACTTAAAAAAAACAAAAAACAAAAAACCAAAAACAAAATAAAAAAAAAACCTAACCTTGAAATAAGAATAAGATTTTCAAAAATGGAGTCTAAAATTTAGGTGACAAAGTGAAATCCTAAATCAGGAAGGTTACTGAAGCCTGTGCCTGTCTTCAGTGAGGCTGCTGTTACACTTAATGCTAGTCACCTCTGTAAGTATCTTGCTGAATTAGGGCTAGTATATGAAATTTAACATGAATCTTTCATCTGAGTTGAGTGGGCTTTGGATCAGACCCTAAGTGAACTCATTTTTAAAAGCATTGACTAAGCATCCAGGAGTTTCCATTAGTGTCAAATGATGTAGTTTTACAGAATGGGTCCTTTGAGCTAAAAATCTTTGATTGATATCAAATAGTGAGCCAGTGGAGACATTAATAAAGCAAAACAATTATTAATCTGTTGCTTTGCCAATGGATGGTTGATTTTTTGAACATGGGAATACTGTGTTCAGATCTTTGATTCCAGTGACTGTCTGGATGGACTTTTAGAAGAGTTTGAGTGGCAGTGCAGGGAAATTGGCAGATTATAAATGGAAGTAATTAGTAGATTACGATAAAAGTATCTGAGTCTCCACAACTTGACAGGATGCCAGAGTTTGTAATTAAACTGTCATAACAGTAGAAATATGAGACTTTACAGGACTTTTGATTACTCAGAAGAGGTAAAATGGCCTTGCATGCTAACTATAAAACATGCCAAAAATAAAGCAAGGATTTAAGAATAAATGGTAGAAATACATAGCTACCTTTTTTTTTTTTTTGAAAAAAGAAGAGAATAAGGTATACTGTGATGAGGATTCATTGAGTACAGACCTGCTATGATTCCATTTGGGGAGTGAATACACTTTCGTACTTTGTTATCACAAAAGCAGTTGCATGAGACCCTGAATGCTAGTGCAAGGTTCTGAAATATCTGGGTGCACGTCACATATCAGTGAATCATGTGTTGTGCTGAAATAAAGGTTGATAAGCAGTGGTTAGAAGAAACCATTGAAAGCTCAAGACAAAACTGACCTTGAGAGAGCGAGTGTCCCCTCCTGCCATAAAAAGTTAACACTGGAAATGCAGCAATACATCTTATCAGTTAAAGGTTTGATATTTTAGCCAAGAAAGTAGTGCTCCAAGGAGAGTAATGCAAACATTCAGTTGCTGGAAACCCCTAGTTAGTTGTGTTAAATTTTACAGAAAGAATCCTATCTCTAAAGACAAGAAAACAAAACCTGGGACAACAAATAAGCCCATATCACAGGCTCAGGGAACAGCAGCTTTGATGCTCTGACCAGGATGAAAAACAGATTCAAGCTGTCCAGTCATTAGCTGTAGGGTGCCCCTGAAACTTTGGTGTAGTCACCTTTTTAAAACCTTTTTCAGATTTTTCTTGTCATAGGAGAGCAATCAGTCATCTGCTGTCTATGTAGTTTAAAAAAAAAAAAAAAGAAAGAAAGAAATTGCTGTTAGTTATTGCATAATGAACAATGATTCCAAACACTTCAAATGAACATTATGTATAATACCCAGGAATCCTGTAAAAAAGATATTTCACTTTTTAGCTCCTGAACGAAAAAATGAAGAAACCATGGAGAACAAATAGATTGAGACTTGGAGGCTGAAAAATCAGGTTATTTGCCTGGTGCTTCCATCCCACTAAAGGACTCCTCGTTTTGTTTCAACAGCTTTATGATGAGAAAATAATACCTATTATGTACATTCTTATTGTACATCCTATTGTCTTTCTTCTTTCAGCTTATTTCTTCAGTTAGACACTGCAACATGCAAAGCATCCTCTCTATGCCATGCACAAAATCTTAAAAATATCTCTCTCTATTATAAGTGAAGCCTTAGTAATAGCAATGATTAAGGCTACCCAGAGGCTTTCTTTATAAATCTGTTTGCAGTCAGGCTGCCAGTCTGAAATTTTAGATTTCTTTTTCTTTTTCTTAAATTACAAGTATGAGCAATAGAGGGGCTGTTGAGTATGCAAAGAGCAGATAAAATACTTCCATTTTTTAGAGAAAAATATTATGGCTTTCGAATGGCTGTAATGGTGAAGTGACTGGCAAAAGATTCTTAGAGAAGAAGCCCCTTTGATCTGGTAAAATATTTTTTTGTTTTCATTGAGTTTTGAGCCTATAAAGATTGTACGCTGTGTTTGTGCAGTAGATTAACATACTAACAATATTTCTTATAGCAGTTCTCTAATGTGGAGGATAGGTTGTCTTGTGTTTGTATTATAGTTATTTTAGTGGTGTACTAAAAGATCAAATTTAATTGAAACTTCTATTTTGAAAGAATGAAATAAAGATCCTGTGGTGCCATGGCTTGTTCACAGTGTAGTGGCTTACAGTGCTAAAAACTATGGGTGGCACATACATACGTTACTCTATAAGAATTTGAGAATTTTGCTTTTTACTTGGGATTTGCAATGGCATAAAATGTAGGATATGAAGAAGGTTTCATAGGCACCTGTAACTTGTTCAAGGGACACATTAAAAAAAAAAAAAAGTGATGCCCCCCAGTCCCCCTTGACCAGACAATTTCAGTTTATGTATAAAGAAAATACATCATAGGAATGTTATAAAATACAATAGTATACAGATCTGTGGGTCAGCTGTGCAAGTGAAGAAATATCTGATTTAAGTTGTTGCCCATGCAGTCTTACAGCAAGCCGTATTGCACAGCTGCAGAATATTTAAGCATGGTTGTATCCATTCTGTAGATGACAAGGACAGATTAATGACGTGACTTCACCAGTGTTTCTTCCACAGAGCCTAGAATAGAACCTGGGAGCCATGACTCTTAGTCTCCTGCACCAATGGATGTATTTCTCCCATACTTACACTGAGAAGTCATATACTTCATTAAAAGAAATATTGTGGTATACACCAGGGGCTCACTCCATTCCTTGAACCCCTCAGTAAGATGCTTGTGTGCCACCCTTCCATTCCCCTGTGTCTCATGGATTCCCTGAAACACCCACCATCCTTCTCATGTTAGGGGTCTGTGATCCCCCATTCCTTTCTTCCCCCTGTACCAAGGTTCTCCAATTTCCTGCCACCAGGGAGTCTGTGTCCCTCATTTAACCCCTTTCCCATGATCACAATTATTTATTAAGTACATTATCATAGCAGGTAGGAGTTGCAATCACGAACTAGGACCCCAATGTACTAAGTACTATACAAATACAGAACAGAAAGATAATCTGTGCCCCCAAGAGCTTGCAGACCAAGCATATGACAAGAGACAACATATGGGTACAGCCGGACTGGGGAATACAAAACAACAGTGAGGCAGTTTTGGTCAGCATTATAGGCAGTGGTCTCAACAAACCAGCAGCTGAGCTGGTGATCAAGGTTTTTGTAGGCCTCTAAGCAAACTGGGGTTTGAAGAAGGTGGGCTTTTTTTTTTTTTTTTTTTTTAATAATTCAAAAAGTTAGTTTTGTAGAAGCCTTTGGGAAGCTTTTCCAAAGCATGATGGGAAGCCCGGATAAAACTGAGGGTTTTTATGTCTCCCTTTCACTGCTTCCTCTCTCGTTTCATTATCAGGGGCCCCACACTCTTATAACAAGGTTTCTATGTTTCCCATTCCTACTTCTCCCTTCTTGACAGGATCTCTGTGTGGTTTCATTTCCCTGGTCCCCTCTATACTAAGGACTTTAAGTGCTGCTCTCCCAACATATGAGGGTCCACTGACTTCTCCCATTACCAGGTATTCAGTGTGCCCCTGTTTCTCTGTTTGTCCCCTCTCCCATGCTACAGTTTGTGTACACAATCTCATCCCCTAATCTCTCCACATCATTATTTCCTTGCAAGAAAAATCATTCAGGGTGGCAACACGTTAAACTCTTATTGAGAGAATAGGTAGAAATGGGATGGGATATATGTTATATGTGAAGACATATGTGACTGCAGTCAGTCAACTGATGAATGTATATAGACAATTGCAGAGGTGCTTTAAAGCTGTAGTTGTTGTAAACAGGTGATCATGTGTTCACCAGTTTTCTCATGTTTCCACTTTGAATTTTCTGGTCCCTGCTCTAACCTCTCCTCTCTCTTCCTACCCTACATCCCCCCCCCCCCAACCAAAACAAAATAAAACTCTGGACACTGATGCCTAAACATATTCTCTGAAATCGTGGAAGTGATCAGATCTGGTGTTCAAAAATTAGCACAGTATGTGCATAGGAACAGAGACACCATTGAATTGTGTATCTCTGTATTCCATGAAAGAGGATACCCATTGAACTCTTACATCCAAACTTAGTGTCTTAGAAAGATTTTTCTTTCTTGTGTTTTCACTTCCAGAATGGTTATTGGAATTGTGAATCATGGAACAGGTAAATTTCAATTATTTTTTTTTATCTATGAACAAAGTTCAGACTTTTCTTAATACTAAGGAGGGAGGTGGCAGTGTCAGTCTTCTGTTCCCAGGTATTGGTTGAATATTCTAATCTTGTTCATGTAATTTGTGCCTTCTTTTTGCACCTGGTATGATGTGGCCAATGTCTTTGATGTGACATTGGAGCACTGAAACGGCATATTCTAAGTATCCCACACGTTATTCTTTTTTGGAAATTATGAATTATGGAGTAGTTAATTGTCTGAAATATCAGAAATAGAAAATAATGATGGAATAACAGAAGCAGCTTCTGATGGTTATTGTCCCTCTTTCCTTTTAGGCTCTCCGGTATTTGGCAGAATGCCGTGCCAACAGAGAAAAGATGAAAAGTGAACTGGGCATGATGCTGAGCTTGCAAACTGTAATACAAAAGTAAGTCTATAGAGACATCTAGATCTGAAAACAGACAAGCAATACTTCTGTATATTAATAAGTTAACATTTAAAACTCTACTATCTGAATTTGCATAATAATTTTTGTGACAGTATAATATGCATTAGTTGCTCTTTATTTTATGGTTTAAACCCATTAATAGTCAGAATTTTATTCTGTGTAGCAGATAAATTACAAGTTGTTATATTACATATGTCCAGTTGAAAAGAGCTTGCCCTTTGAGGGAATTTGCGACTGACTAGAGTTCTGTTCTGTACTGTACGGATTCATCTATCACCTTTAGCACTGTAGTATTCATGTCCCTGCCAATAATGTGTTCAGTGACTTGACTAACTTCTATCACTCGTCGTTCCTTCTGTCTCATCATCTCTTCAGGGGCAGAGTTGTGTATTCAGTGTAGTGCAGGGCTTGACAACATTAGCACCCAGCTAGGAGCCAGCGGTATTATTTTTGGTCACCAGAGGGTGTCCTTTTGCTGCATTTCCATGGCAGAGCTAGGAGCCAGCCTCCAATCCCATCGCCATGTCAACCTGGTGCCCGGGTTTTGTTGAGCCCTTGTGTAGTGTTATATTTGGGTGGTTTTTATGTGCACCTTCTGCTGTGTCTTGGAGAAAGCAAGGTTGGGGTGCATTTTGCATTTGAAACAGAAGGTGGTGAGATTTGTGATAGCCCTTAATTTCTTTAGGAGTTTCTTGCATGTTCTCAGACCAACCTGTTTGAAGGCTCTGTGTCCTGCACAGGCTAGCTTTACCCTACGATAGAAAGTTCCATTGTGCCTCAGGAGCAGAGCTGTTGAGCATTGTATTCATTCTAGGCTTGTTTAGACCAGTGGTTCTCAACCTTTCCAGACTACTGTACCCATTCAAGAGACTGGTTTGTCTTGTATGCTTTCACGTTTTATCTTTCTTAAAAACGATTTGCATATAAAATCAGACATAAAATAGAGAAGTATAATAGCATGCTATTACTGAAAATGGTTTACTTTCTCATTCTCACCATATAATTACAAAATAAATAAATTGGAATATGTTTTATTTTTCACTGTATAGTATACAGAACAGTATAAACAAGTCATAGTCTGTATGAAATTTTAATTTGTATAGAGTTTGCTAGTGTGTTTTATATAGCCTGTTCTAAAACTAGGCAAATATTTAGATCAGGGGTCTCAAACACGCAGCCTGTGGGCCACATGTGGCCCCTAAAGCCATTTCTTGCAACCTGCAATGACACTATTATTACTGATATTTGCAATATTGTTGTATGTAAAGGTTCCAGTGGTGCAGCCCTTGGGCTAACGTACTAGTCCTCATGCAGCCCTGCATTAGTCCTCATGTGGCCCTCATAGTGATTTGAGTTTGAGACCCCTGATTTAGATGTTAATCAATTTGATGAACTCTCTACGTATCCCCGGTTGGGAACCATTGCTTTAGACCAGGAGGTTGAAACCACATGGTTGGGAGGGCTCCCCACCACACCAAGGCTCCCTGCACTGCTGAGGTTCCCCACTTTCCCTACTGCCACCACTTTTGATGATGGGTAGGCCATTGCTGCTGAAAGACAACTTCCTGCAAAGGTAATTTTGGCAGCGGGAGGCTTGAGAGGCAGCCCCTGTTGCTGTAAAAAAGCAGTTACCCCAGGCACTTTCAGCAATGACACTTCTCTCCATGTCAGCAGCAGCTTTTAAAAAGCCAGAAGCTTGCCCCTGCAGCTCTCCTTGTCATGGAGAGACCCCCCTATAAGGGTTTCTTTCAGCAGCAGGAACTTACAATGACAGGCCATTAGCTGGTGATACACTTTTGGGTCATGACACAGCAGTTGACCATCTGTTAGATGTGGTGGTAAGTTAGTTTCTGCTGGAAAATTTGAATAGTCCTTTTTTAAAAAAGAAAAGAAATCTGAGCAATCTCTGTGTTCTACAGGTGCCATCTATTTTTTTATGGATTGTATTCTTTTATGCCTAGTAAGAATATTGCTATCTAGTTACTAAATCTTATTGTTGAAACATTTACTGGTTGTCATCCACATACTTCAGGAATACATTTGTGATCAGTGTAGTAAACAAATGCTCCATCATATTCACATATACCATTATTATTCACCTGGAAAGATATAGTGCTGTCTTAGCTGTTAGGAACCACATAGTTGAGCAGGACACTTGAGTGTGATACTTTTATGTCATTTCAGAGCTGTAAATATTAATATAAATGTAAAAGCTGTCAACAGTGATAATTCAGAAAGAACTGAAGAGATATTTTCAGAAACTTGGGGAAGAATACTTGAGTCAGGTGGTTGCATTTGTTTGAGAATATTCTAAACCTAAATTTCAGTAAAAAGACTCACAAGGTTTGAAAATGGTTAGCTGAGACCACCCAAAATCTTTCATATATATTGTTGGAAGTTTAGTAAAGGAATTTTTAGGATTTAAATCAGGGTTGAATTGTTAAATATAAGGGTAAGATAGACCTTTATGCTAAGCAAATTATATCACATCTGCTTACTGTGAGTTTTTGCACCTTCCTCTGAAACATCTGGTGCTGATCACCTCTGAACACAAGACATTGGAGCAGATGAACCACAAGTCTGATCCGTTATGACAATTCCAGGAACTTGGTGCACGGAGAGAAGAATAATCAATGTTTTTGTAGATTTACAATTTAAAATATAACTAAGGATAAAAAAACTCATATCACATTATTGTGAAATATGATTGTATAATCAGAATGTTGTATAAAAATTGTCTAAAGAAATGAGATCTGACATCCAGAAAAAATTATCCACTATTGATTTGTCTCTCAAATTCAAAGATTGAAGGGGTCAGATTCAGGATCTTGAGGACAGTTGCAGGGATATGAGTTACTTTAAACACTGGAAAACATGCTCCCCCCCCCCCCCCCCGGTAGCCCTCTTGTAAGGACAGAAAAATATAGCTGATTTGGATGCTTCACATTTGGAAAGTATATTATGAAAAGTAAAATACAGAGCGTCTTCAAACAAGGTTGTTGGTTTTGTGTGTCTGTTGTCAGGAATTGAGACTATTGAGAGAGAAATGCTGAAACCAAAGCGGGGTTTTTTTTTTTGTTTTTTTCCTCCTGGTGCCAAGAGGAATGTGGAGAAAGATGGTAGATGAAAAATTACTTTGTCCCAGAATGGTAATAGGTTTTAGATGTAGGAGTAAAGAGCTAAAGAGGAAATAGCCAGGTCTGTAGCTTCTTCAGCTTTTTCTTGGTGATATTGAGACTGTAACTTCGCATAAGTTTTTAGTTTTCTGGAAGTTCTTTCTAATTTAAGGAACTCCTTCTATCCTGCTAACAGCTGAAAAGTCTAAAAAAGTGAGACAGACCACTTTGACCCCTAGGGCACAGGGGTTCCTTTGTGTCTTGGGTCAGAAAGGTGCCAAAGCTCTATGTATTCCTTCCCCTAATTTCAGATCACTTGTTTCAATGCACTCTCCTGCATACAAATCTGCCTCCTCTTTCCTATTCTCTAACTAAGCTGTTAGGTTGGCTTAGGCATAGGGATGTGCTAAATCAGAATTGAGGACCCAAGACTTGGCTCTTTCCATACTACTTTTATAAAATAAGACTTTTTCTGGCACACTACATAGAATCTTGACAGAATTCATGTTAAGTTACTGCAAATGGGAATAATAAGGTTGTTATCACAACTACAGTCCATCCTTGATGTCCCAGGCTATATGGGGGGAGGAGGCATCCGAATTTTCCGAAAGTCTGGAAAATTGAAAGCCCCCCCCCCCCCCCCCCCCGGCCTGAATGGGCCTGCTCCATGGCCTGAGGGGGGTCTGGGCCAAGCAGCCCAAACTCTTTGGGTGTGGGGCGGGCTGCTCCAGGGCCCCGACCCCACGTCCCGGAACTCAGCGCCAGCCCCCACTGCCCCCGGGAAGGCACGGCCAGCTGGGAGTTGGCTGTCTGGCTGCTCCGCTCTGCTGCGGTGAGGCTGGGTGGGCAGGCAGGTGGGCAGAACAGCCTCCAGCCCCAATTTCCCCCCCTTCCCAGGAGCTGGAAGAGGGGGGCGGTTAGGGCTCTCTTTCCTGGCCACCAAAGTGGTGTAATTGGCAGCTTAGAGGTAACATTGTTCGGTGGCCAGGGAAGGGGACCTTAACTGCACCCCCTTCCAGCTCCCTGGAAGGGGGGGGAATGGGGGCTGGAGGCTGCTCTGTCCACCTGCCCGGCTTCACCACAGTGGAGTGGAGCAGCCAGACAGCCGACCTACAGCCAGCCGCACCTCCCCAGGGGCGGAGGGGGCCAGCACTGAGCTCCGGCACACGGGGTCGGGGTGCTAGAGCAGCCCGCCCAGCACCCAAAGAGTTGTGGCCACTTTGGCCCTGGCCCTCCCCTGCCTGAATGGGCCTGCTCCATGGCCTGGGGGGGGGTGCAGGGGGGTAGGGGGCGAAGCAGCCCAAACGCTTTGGGCATGGGGCTGGCTACTCAGAGGCCCTGATTGCCACATCGGAGCTCAGCGCCGGCCCCCTCCGACTCCTGGGGAGGCATGGCTGGCTGGGGGTCGGCTGGCTGGCTGCTCTGCCAACTGAGGTGAGGCTGGGCGGGTGAAGCAGCCCTCATTCCCTCCCCCCCCCCCGGAGCTGGAAGGGGGGGGTGGTTAGGATCCCCTTCCCTGGCTGCCGGAGCGGTGCAGCCAGGCCCCTGGATGGAAGATTCATCCGAAGTCCAGGAAATGGGGGACTGGGAAATCGAGGATGAACTGTATTCTGGAATTCCTATTTGGTGGGAGTGAATGAAAGTTTTGATATCTGGATCTTCCAGGTTCAGGCATTTATAAGCAGAGCTACTTTTTCTGACTTCTGACACAAGATTAGACCATCTGTCGTTAGACCCTGAACCTCATTTTTTTCATCTAAGGCTCTGTAATTTCTAACCCAGTGCATTTTTACCTTTCCCTGAATAACTGCCAAGTTTCCTCTTTTACTTTCCCATTATTGAATTAAGTGCTGCATCATTGACAGAGGTAGGGTGACAGATTTATGTTTTGTTTTGTTTTTTGTTTAAAAGCAGCCACAGGGTACTTCCTACACACATTCTGCAGTTAAAAACTACAGTAGAACTTCAGGATTACAAACATCAGAGTTATGAACTGGCCAGTCAACCACACAACTTCTTTGGAACCAGAAGTATGTTGTCAGGCAGTAGTAAAGACCGAAGGAAAGAAAAGGCATATACAGCACAAGTACTGAATTTAAAAGTTAACTGTCTTAAAAGGGGCGGGGACGAGTATTTTTCTTCTGCCTGAAGTTTCAAAGTGGTATTAAGTCAATGTTCAGTTCTAAACTTTTGAAAGATCCATAATGTTTTGTTTAGCATTGCAAACATTTAAATATTATGGGAACCACCATTCTTGAAGTATTCCTACCTATGAGGGTGTACTATATATCCAGGTGAGAAGTTTGTTCAGTGTCCTGTAGCTCAAATCAAATCATAGGGCTGGAAGGGACCTCATGAGATCATCGAGTCCAACCCCCTGGGAATTGAACCCAGGACCTTCCGCATATTAAGCGGAGGTGCTAGCCACTACACTATTTGCAGGGCTTCTAATCTGTTACCTGGCCAATACAAGGATATAGTCAGGCTTCCAGTTCTCTTCTGCTTTCAGATGAATACATTGCCTTTTTGATGGCTGAATGACTGCTATGCTACTCTGAAATATTCGCTTGAGGCATCCCAGATCATAGAAACACCACCTTCTGTTCTATGATCCCTCCACAACTCAGCAAATTAGTGGGTCCTGCAAACTTCTGTTTCATTAATTTCAATGGTTAGACATTTCTGAGTTGGTGGCTGGTTACTTGTATTGTGGTAGCATCAAGGTGCCCCTTCGGGCTCATTACAAACATAGAACAAAAGGATTGTCAGTTTTTTTGGAACAGAAACCATCTAAGTAATTTGATCATTTCAAGTCGGAAAAGTGCTCATTTGAAGAGAAACAAGAAAACTAACTCCCAGTAGTGTTCAGACGGGAACAGATGTCTTGATTAGGATTGACAGCCCTTGTCTGTTAGAAAGGAGAGACTATGTAGTAGGGGTGGCCAAACGTATGGAACTCGAGCCCCACAAGTTGATGATTAAACCTTCGAGAGCCACCCTGAGGCCTATAGCCATATACTTTTACCTACTCCAAAATTACTAAGTTTAAAATTCATTGCACACTTTAATTTTATTGTAAAAAGAGGACAAATATCAATCCGAATAATGTCAGATTCTAATAATTACTTAAGGTTATCATGAAAATTAGGCCTATGTAGTAAGAACTTAGCTGCTGCTCGATGTAGAAGACTGCAGGCTAGTGGCGAGTTATTTAAAATTGTGACCATGCCACACTTCTCCCCACCATCCTGACCCCCTCCTGAACTCCTAGTCTGGGGCTGCTTTCCTAAATTGATTTGCTGATGTTCTTCCAGGAGCTACAATTTTTCATTCAAGAGCCACACCTGCTAAACAGTCTGCATTGGTATCAGTGAGTCACTGAAAGTGGGTAGAAAATATTTGTGTATGTGCACACAGTGTATGTTTGTGAGACATCCAGGTTTGCTTGCCATCATTCTTTGCTTATATAGGTCTATTTTATACTTCACAAATTATGGGACTTGTAGAATTTGCTGTTCAGGTTTTTAAAGAATAGGGGATAGGTGGCAGCAATAGGCATTACGTCTCACTTGTTAAGGTTCTTCTACTGCTTAAACTGGCTAATGGACTGATTTACCATTAATACCTCACAATTAAAGAATCGAAAAGGAGTTTTAAATTAACCATTATTGTGTTTCGCATTGTACAAAATTGCCAATGTCTTACTAGCATAGAAATAATGCTAAATGTTGGGGGGGGGGCAGAGTCATTTAATTGTAGGGTACAGGGGGGACCTGTTACCGCGTGATTGGTTTGCGCGTAGAACCGGTTAACATGTGATAACGGGATGTCCCCCAAAGTAACGTGCAGGTCCCGTTAACGTGCCTTGCGTAAATGGGACCAGGAACATCGCTGCCCCGGAGACGGGCCCCAGGCACTGGCCCAGGCCCCGCTCCCTGGCCCTGCTTCTGTGCTGGGGTCCGAGCCAGCCTCAGGCGCCTGCTGCCGCCAGCCCGGCCTTGGATCCCCGGCCGTGGACATGGCAGGGAGCAGCAGCCGTGGCTGTGGGCGGCCAGACCTAGAACAGGGCTGGAAGCAGCCGCTGCTGCAGCTCCCTGCCATGTCCCCAACTGGGGATCCAGGGCCAGGCTGGCGGCAGCAGGCGCCTGAGGCCGGCTCGGACCCCAGCACAGAAGCAGGGCTGGGGGCGTGGCCCGTGGCCAGGAGCGGGGCCTGAGCTGGTGCCCCGGGAAAGGCCTTCCGGTCCCATTTACACGTAGGCCGGTTTACGTGCTGTTGCCGGGGGCTTATCCCCCGACACCTGCATGTAAATGGGTCCCCACTGTACCATGTCAGCAGGAACACAAAATGCTAGCTCAGTGGAATAGTAAAGTTTAGTTAAAGATATGTTGGCGGTTTAGATTCTTTTAGACTCTAATTTGCAATATGTTTTATAAAGCTTTCTGGAATATTTCTTAAGAAGGTTGTTTTAAAATACTGCTTGTTGCAGTAACATATGGGAATTCCAAGTTAAAGCTGCATGTTTTCATAAAACGTCAAAGAGCCATTTTATTTTTAGAAACATTTATGTCTATATGTCCCATATTTTCTATATCCTTTTGTATTAGGAGGATTTCTATGAAAACAATATCTTAGCTTCTGAGTAGTTTTTCTATTCCTTTTTTTGTTCCTGTGGATTGCTCTTCACTGTGGCTTGATTCTCCTCTCTGTTATGTTTATATAAATCAAGAGTAACTTGATTTAATGAACTTAAATTATCATAGTGAGATGAGTCCAGCCCTTATAGCCCTAATTCTTTGTGGTGATATCCGTTCCTCAGCAACCAGTGGTGTTATAATTTGAAATCTAGGTGTTTTCAGTTGAGGAATATGCAGTTGGAGCAAACCCCTTGAAAGTTAAAACCTTGTTTCCATTCAGTTTGTTTATTCTTTGTTTTGATAGTGTCCTTACCAGAGCCAGTACCCCTTAGTGGAGTGCATTTTGCAAATGCATAGGAAGACGTGAACTATGTCCTGGAAAATTTTACCATCTCTACCAAGTAGAGAGAGAGTATATGTGTTTAAAAGAGTAATAATAATAATAATAATAATAATAAGTTGAAAAGGGGGGAATGGAGAACTGTCTCAAAACGAAGTGTTTCAGAACTTTCAAGGAGACATCAACAGCTCTTGAATGCTACATACTGATGGAGTCATTTGCTTCAAGGTGTGGAAAACTTAATGCGTCTGCTTGGACATTTCAAAAAGTTATTAACTTCTAGAATTAATTAGGATTTATAGCCTACAAGAAAATATACGCATTTTGTGTTCAGAATGAAAGTGACTCTTGACAGTAGAGATCAAAGTTCACAATTATTTCATAATCTTTATGAGCATCATAATGGTACTCCATTCAATATAACTGACTTATTAAAAAAACTACTGATGGGGAATCAGTATACCAAATAGCTCTTATTACAGAATGGCAAATTGATGAGAGTGAAATTCCAATTACTTAGAGCTTTTCAACCTAGTCTTCCTTTGCCAAGGTGTCAGATTTAACAAGCTGAACTAAATCCAGCGTATTAATCAACTCTTCTAATTTATTACTTGCCTAAGATGATTAGGGCAATTAATATGTGTTTAATTACACAGTGTCCCTTGCAGATATGGTAAAATACATGCAGTTCTATAATTCCTGACTTCTTATTCACTTTTAATTTTGGATAGTCTTAATTACCTATAGTTTTTAAAAAATTAATTAGTGTCTAGGGCTGGCAAAGTTTAGATTTATGCTGTTTCACTGAAAAAAATCAAAGTATTTCAGGTAATATTTGCTAGAACTGTTACAGTAAGAAATGCAGAATCACACTGGTTTTATCTGTGGTCATGGTTTTTACTTACGCTGATGTCTTTTGATTTTTTAGGAGGGGAGATCTTTTGGGAAAACGCAACTCAAGTGCTAGTTGGTGATTAAAAGTAATACTGAATATTAAGGGAGTAATGGGAGAGGAAAAATTGTGGATTGGAGAATGGTTCTTTTAATTTCATATAATTTATGGTACATTTTGTGTATTTGTCACATATCTACTGTATACTTTAAATATGTTTGGTTAAACAATTAAACTTGCGTGTTTAAAGGAATGTCCATAGTATCCCTTAAAAGCTACAGCAGTTTGTTCTTAGTCTAATCATAAGCAGAACAGTCTCATAAAACCTGAAGTGAGTAACTGTTTAGAAGAGTGAATCACATACTGTTGGTCTCATCACTATTGTAGAGTAGATTTTATGGCTGGACTGATTAAATAACAACAGTTTTGTAAACCCAAATTTTAGTTGCAGAATCAGATAGCAGCAACTTTTGGAAAAATTCTTTTTGACAAAAGCCCAGTGAAATACCATGCAGTATACGAAGCATCAGGTTGTTCAGTATACCTTCTTGGAGACACAGGAAGTGTATTATTTCTTGCCTGTATGCTCTCACTGTGTGGTCAGCACTCCTGCAGAACATACAAAAGTCACAGCTTCTGCCCTGTGACATTTTCAATTCAAGAAACACATAACAGTAAATGACCTAGCACAGTGGTTCCCAACCTTTTTCGGACTGGGGACCGCTTTTTAACAAAAAAAAAAAATCTTTGTGACCCCCCTGACTGATTATGTAACCTGGCCCACACGGGCAGGGTCTCGCCTGCACCACTCTGGTGGCACTACTGGGATAGCTTGCGAGCGGTGCTGCTGCCATCATGGCCCATGCTGCTGGGGAGCTGAGCCGCGGCAGCTATGGGCCCTTGCCCCTGCCAGGGAGCTGCCGCAGCCCCATCCCCCTGCCAGGATCCAGCCATGGGTGAGGAGAGGCACGCCTGGTGGGGAGCATCAGAGCTGTAGCCTGATTCTGGTCCAAGTAGAGAGAGGCTCCACGTAGCCCCTGCAACATGTCTGTGGACCCCTAGGTGTCCCCGGACCACAGGCTGGGAACCACTGAAATAGTTTTTAAACATTTTAGGCATTATCCTTGGTCATAACCAAGGACTTTTGTGAAGTGGTTAAATATAATCTCAAACGAGAAAATAGAGATTTGAAATTTATTGCAAGAAAGCGCCAAGTCTAACCTGTTCAAGTAGTAATAAGCGTGTTTGGCAAGCATGTTGTGTACAGATGTTTTTAATTTGCTGATTGAGAAGTTGGTGACGAGGGCCACTGGAAATGATTGATGAACAAATTTCAGACAATAGCATCAATTTGGGGATCTCTATATAATTTGGAATTTGCAGTGTTTTGTTTAGCATTTAGCCTTTTATGTTACCTCGTAAGTTAATACCCCTTGTGTCTGTGAAGTTTTCCTTCTACAAGTAGTCAGTGCAGTACTGTTTCCCTAGTCCTCAGGGACAGAGTGAAGTAATAGCTTTAATTTATATGAAGAACTTATTTATTGTGATACTGAAAAAACAAACATAGAATAATTTAAATGTCAACTATTTTAACTGCTGATGTGCTGAATTAATGTGTCAAGATTCACTTTAAAAGTCATTCCAGAGAAGTCAGCCATCCATTCTGTTTAGCAAAAAAAAACAAACAAGGAGTCATGTGTCACTTAGAGACTAACAGATTTATTTTTCACATGAACTTTTGTGGGAGAAAAATTGCACTTCATCAGATGCTTCGAAGATGGGTGAACTTACAGAATGGAATGAAAATAAATGAAAGGGGGTGTAAAACATAGGATCAGGTCATACAGTAACAGCAAATCAGAGCAGTTGTTAGGTTCAAACCCTGGGAAGCCTGAAGTCAAATTTTTGATTCAATCCTGCATCGAGACTATGGGTTCTTTTCCCATTACAAAAGGTAATTTGACTTCAGGCTTCCCAGGGTTTGAACCTAACAACTTCTCTGATTTGCTGTTACTGTATGACCTGATCCTATGTTTTACACCCCCCTTGCATTTATTTTCATTCCATTCTGTAAGTTCACCCATCTTCAAAGCATCTGACGAAGTGGGATTTTTCCCATGAAAGCTCATGTGAAAAACAAATTTGTTAGTCTTTAAGTGCCACATGACTCCTTGGTTTTGTTTTGTTTTTTTGTTTGGTTGGTTGGGTTTTTTTTGCTGGACTAGACTAACACAGCTATCCCTTTGGAAATCCATTCTGTCTGTCTGTCTTTGTGGGGGAATGGGGAGAGTTCATATTCTATATTGCAATGTGGAAGAGAAAGAAAGGCATGTTGATTGGCAGAGAAGAAGGCATAAATAACAGGAACACAGGGTGTCTAATGTTAGTTAGCTGACTGCAAAATTTAATGGCTAAAACATTTTAGAAGTACAATGTCCTTTCTTGATAGCTGTTGTAGAGGAATTCTCAGTGAGTGGGGCCCACAAACTTAGCGAGGAGTGGAGCTTTATTCTACACATCTGTGGGCCCAAGGGCAAGAGCCCCAAGAATAGTGTACATTATTCTTATATAGTGACATACTACATCTTATTATAAAGCATAATCGATTGCTGTATAGCCAATTAAATTCTAGGTCCATCCTTTTTGCATTAAAATTTCCCCCAATTACAGCCCCTTCTTTTGACCTGACTTACCCCACATAACCGCCAATAATAATTCACATACACCACAGGCCTCTGGCCTTGCCATAGAGCTGGCCTAAACGGGTTTTCTTTCATCTGGGGTAGACTGACCTTTTAGAATTCTGCAAGCAAATCCAAACACCTTCTCCATCTCCAAATTTCAGTACACAGCTTGTCCTTGAAGCATGGATACAGACACAGTGAAGCTCTCTACAGCATACCTTGTCAGTTAGTTGTTTATACTGGCCTTCTTCCAGGCATGCTAGAGAAACTGCAGCTTCTTCCCCCCACCAGGCCTACTAAGCTATCTGTGTCTCAATGCTGCTATGCCTCGGCGCACTGTTAGGCCTCAGCCACAGAATTCCTCCACGCTGTTCAATTTACAAGAAAAAAAATGCTGAGGCAGGTTCTTCTGTAGTATTGCCAAACTCAAATGTTCAAAAATCATGTAATTATGTTCAGATAATAGATTTGGTGTTTTTTTTTATTTGTCTTCTGCTTTTTTAATCATTAGAGTGCACTGGATGCATTTTTAAACTTTCCTTACAGTCATGAGAACTAGAAACTTACTGCCTTTAAAAACAAAGGTGGAAATCATCAGTTCCAGGATTTGGGGTTTTAAGGAAAACAATAATTATGACAAAATCATGAGTTGGCAACACTCTTTTGCTGATTCTGACAGCTCTCTGGAATGATGAGCAAAGATTGCCAAAGTTACTTTTTTTAAAAAGGGGCAGCAGATTCTATTTTTTGTGAATTTAGTACCCAGGAAAGATGCCACATAGATAATGTTGGAGACCAAAGTCTCTTATCTATGAAAAAGTGAACAATACAGGAAATTGGCAGTGCAAGTTTCTCCACCCTTTCTTGCCAGTCAGTATTGTGGTGCCAACTATCGCTTGTGGGGAGCATGTCCATGTGTGATGCCAGTCTCCATTTCCCTTTAGTCCTTGACCCTTTATTGAGTGCCAACAAACGTGCCAGTTGTGATGTTGGCTTTTATGAAGCAGATATGGGTCTGCTAGGAACTGCACTGAGATCACTAACTTATTGTACACAACCCAGCAAATGATAGACATGATCTATAAGGCATTGCCTAAATTGGGAAACAGAACAGAATAGCTATTATGGTAGTATTCTGTAATAGTATCCAACATGGACTCTCAAATCATTCCAAAATAAAATGACTTTGATTCCTGAATAGTATGTAGTTTCAGGTAAATATTCTGTAATAGTTATTGCAATAAATTTCTCCATGGAGAGAGCCCCTGAGTAACAATTTTGGACAAATTACAATGGTCGCTATTTTCATAGGTTAAGGCCAAAAGGGGACATTGTGATTAATCTAATCTAATCTAATCTCTTTTATAGCACACTCCATAGAAGTTCCTGAAAATAAATTCCTAGAGCATATCTTTTAGAAAAACCATCAACCTGGATTTTAAAGTTGCTCACAATGGAGATTCTTCCATGACCTTTGGTAAATTGTTCCATTAGCAGTCAATTCTCTGAAAATCATCCAGTCAGTTTAGGGGTGTTCTTGAAGTTTTGAGAGATGCATCATTCTCTGGATCTATTCACTTAAGGGTACTGTCTTTTTGAAGCTGGTAATGTGAGCTTTATCATAAAAATATGAATATTGTAGCATCAACATGGAACTAGTTTTAGGAGCACTGAAGCAGGAAATTGTATTACTACCTAAAGTCTTAATTTTCACCTCCATTCTCTATATTATACTGATGAACATTAACAATGTCAAATGTATAGGCTTGCCAAATTGAAAGTTTTCTAGCTTGTAAAGCTGTTTGGCCTTGTCGTCTTACCATAAGTTTCCTCTGGTAATTTTAAGTTCTGTGAGAGCAAGACTTTAATTTGTGGGAAATGAGCTCCAGTCAGTGTTCCAGGGGCATGAAAATTTTAATACACAATCTGTTTTTGCATTTAAATCTTTCCAGAGTTTTCTACATTGAAAATCTTTTGAATAAATCTTAGCTACAGTCTTTAGCCTCATAACTCTAACATCAGCAAAAGTTACATCATACAAGTGTGAAATAAAGTCACGGAAACTCAGGGGGGGTTAAAAGGCATATTTCTGCAAGTAACAAACCTTTTCTTCACAGTGCCAACTAGCCAATTGGGTACTTTTATCATGAATGAATAAAAATAGCTAAGGATACTGAAGCTTGGTTCTGTTACCACAACTTGGTCCTTCAGGATTCAGAAACACTTCAGCTCCTTGCTATTACAACTGCATGCTGATAATCAGGCATTTACCATTCATGATCTGACTTGGAATTAGGTTACCTCTTAAACTTTAGAGAAACTCGTCATGTCAAATTTCCAAGTCATGTTTCTGCTTTTTACTGGTAGATTTCCGGAAGTAAAAATATCTGAAATTTTCCATTTAAAACCAAGATTAAGTCTGAGGCTTTGAAGATCATCACTACTTAAGCCCTGCACGTGAAATGCTGAAATATTAAGTCCTGATACCAGCACTACAGTTAATCCTGCCCTTCCAGCATATTCAGTGGGGGGGGGGGCGGGGGGGGGAGTGAAGAATGATTTTTTTTTTTTTTTTTTTTTTTTTTTATACATCATTAAGGGCATACAGTGGGGAGGGATAAATAGAGGAGGTACTTCTCGTTTTATGCTTGGGAGTGTTATTGCAGAAATATGATGAAAATGATTCCTGCCATAAAAATATAGCACATGAAGTGATCACTGTTCGCTGCTGGGACAAGCTATTCGAACTAAGTACTGTGAAATTCAGCATGAAGTTCTATTAGAGAAGATGGGTGAGGTGATATCCTTTGAAAGATTGTCTATCTCACTAACAAAATTTGGTTCAATAAAAGATTCACTTTATCTCTCTAATATCTTGGGAATTACAAAACTACAACAATACTGCATACATGAAGTTATGTGTCTGTTAGGCACAAGTTATCTAGCAAATGCTGGTAGCATGAAACCTCATAGAGTAACAGGGCCTGATTTTGGTGGAATGTGTCCATATGATAGGTACCAAGCTGAGAAACTTTAAAAATTGATCTCCCTTTTAATGTGTGTGTATGTATATTGCTCAGCTAAATGAAATTGGACAAAGAGCTGGGATAAGCATATAGCATCTGTTTAAATCTATTGTTGTATCATGCTTGAAAGTTTGTGTTCTTTTCTGGTTATAAAAGGATAATAGGCTAAAATAGTGAATACACTCAGCGCCTTCTTAGTGTTGTGTATTTTTAGTAGATAGTAAAATAATTACATTGCAGTAACAAATTATGCAAAAATTAATGGTTGTACATTATATTAATCATGTACAAGAAGGGTTTTTAAAATATATATTGCTTTTAAAATCCTTTGTGAGGCTATAGCTGTAGCACACACAAACTTACATTTGGTTTCGTTGTATGGGTTCCTACCACAATTTAATATTCATGTCATAATTGAATGGAAACAGATGATCAGTGAAAGTGCAGAAAGTGAGTGATTATGTAAATGTCACAAAGCATTTTCTGTGTATGCAGTCTGTCCCTTGTACAAAATAGACAGTCTAAAGAAACAGCTTGCTATTCTTGGTGAAGCTTTCTATAGTTTAGTGCATCACAGATGGATTTGTAAAGGTAGTATTGTAAGGAGGTAAGAGATCTGCTTGTAATTCATCTTGCAGGTGTGTCACATCATTCCTTCATGACCAATAAAATCTTTCTCTCTCACATTCACATTATTGTAGATTAGCTGTGCAACATGTGACTGTTATACCTTCCCAAAAACAGAGGCATGAGGTTTTAGTGAGCAAGGGTTCCAAAGCATACAGAAGTGTTAAAAGCTGTCAGTAGAAGAAGTAGGGTTGTGTACAATACCCTGTAGCTTCAGGGAAGGTGTGCTAATCCAAGCTCTTCTACTGATTGCTTTCAAAATTTCTGTATACTTTGGATTCTTACTCACCAAGACCTCATACCTCTATTTTAGGGAGGTATAACTATGTCATATACTGTACAGCTATAATGTAACTGAGAGATTAGGCAAGGTTACATCAGGCAGAGTTGGGAATGAAACTCGGATCTCTGCTGTGACAGACCCAAGTACCATCCATGTTGCTAGTCTTTTTAGGTGGAGTATGCCAAATTAGTCTGGGTTCCTCAAGGAGATGTGTGGTTCTCTTCCCTCTCTAATGATTAGCACCCAACAACCAGAGATATTTGAATCTGTTACTGCCTTGACGCTAGTGAAAATGGTCCTTTTGCTGGAGTTGTAGAAGCAACTGCTTTAAGATTCCAGGTTTAGCAGCCAACTCAGGAGCATCAGTACGTTGGGCTTTGTTTAAACCACTGGCCAATACTTCCCCCCCAGAGTCAGGAATAGAAATCTGGAATACCTTAGTGAAGATTCTAGTGCTAGCTCACGAGTAGTTGTCTCCTCTTCATAGAGGATTACAGCATGCCTCTCTCCCCAGTTATACCTATAGCTGAAGTGAAGAGATCTTTGCTGGCATGTGAAGGTTAGGTTCAAATCTAGGTGATGACTTGCGGAGGAAATATGTATGCTAGTATTAGGGTCATGGAATAGTTGTTGAAATGACTTTGTATTGCAAAGTGTATTTGAATGATACGTTAATATTTGTGTTTAGTATATTTTGGTTAATGCAGTGGTTTTAAGAACAGGGTGGGGGATGTATTAGGGTTTGTTTGAAGAAGGCTTAGAACTGTGTGGGGGCAGTTGATTTGAGTGTACACAGAATGGAAACATGCTGCCCATGTAAGCTACAAAAAGGTCAGAATTTGATTTAATAAAGTAATCTTTCCCAGGGACATCACTCCTGAATGTGCTTGTTATTAGGCAACCGGATGCCTCAGGGCATTGCCGGTAAGCTTCAGAGAGATGTGTGTGGGTCATCAATGTGAATCCATTGGAATTAATATTATTAATACAACATATAACCAAACACTAGTTGAACCATAAATTTGTTTTTACCAAATCTCTATAGAATTGCTCTAAACATGTCAAAAAATCATACATAATAAGGAATTCCTATACCTATATGATACCAAACATTCATAAGCATTTGATCAAGATACTCCTGAAAGGATTAGATCTCGGTGCTTAAACATCTTAAAGGAATTCATTCTTTTATACGCTTTCACAATGACATCTTTTCCAATTGTTGACCTTAACTAAGAAGCAGTTTGGGGCTGGACTCTTTCCCCCCACCCCAGGCCTGAGCTAGGCAAGAATTGTGACATGGTCATTTTCTTCAAGGTAACATCTGTATGTTAAAGGACATGATGAGTACATTACAGAACAATTTGTAATCAGTTCATGATCAGCTTCTGTAATTCAGAGGACTTTCTTGAAAGGGAGATTTTGATAGCAACACTCTACCCAAAGAAGGGGCTCTATAGAGGACAGAGCTAGGTTGTTCTCGTGGTAGCAGATGACAGAAGAAGGAATGAGGGTCTCAAGTTGCAGTAGGGAAGGTCTAGATTAGATATTAGGAAAAACTTTCATGCTAAGAGGGTGGTGAAGTGCTGGAATAGGTTGCCTAGGGAGATGGGGGGAATCTCCATCTTTGGAAGCTTTTAAGGCCCGGCTGTGATGATTTAGTGGGTGTAGTCATGCTTTTTAGCAGGAGATTGGACTAGATGACCTCATGAGGTCCCTTCCAACCCTAATATTCTATGAATGCACCAGAGCTTCTGTCACTGAAAACTGTCTAGTTTCCTCTCCTCGGCAGTTTTTAGCAATCATGTTTCTGGTCTGTATAACAGAGTTGTCATCCCTGCCATGTTGAACACTTGTAACTTAGTTGTTGCATAAGTATAGTGCCATCCTAACAAGTCTTTGAAGACACTGAACTGCCATTGAGGCAAGATTGATTTGATATGATTTTTTTTTTTTTTTTTTTTTTTTTTTTACTTAGAGTGTCCTGCTGTCAGCTGGCTGTCCAGATAAAACTAACCACCTGTTCAGTGTCTTTGTCATCTGCACTCATCTTGAGGAGGTCATTCATTTCCATTTTGAAAGAGACATGCATAACCTGGTCTGGTTTTATTACCATTGATGTTAAGTGCTATAGATTCTATCTTTTTTTTGCAGCTTTTCCAATATTAGCTGCAGTTGATTCATGGTCTGTTCAAGCCAGGCAATATGATTCACATACTCAGAACCTCAAAAGATGAATCTTTAAATTTACACCTCCTACTTTGACCTCGGTCAGTTTTTGTTATCAGTTAGTTTAGTAGAACATTAAATAACATAGATGAGAGAATGCATCCCTGACATACTCCTGATTGGAATGAAAACCAGTCTAATACAACCATTGATGCTCACACAACTGCATTTTACTGCAGTGCATGTTCTCCACTAGGCATGTTAAATCTTGGACACCTCCTACTGACATAGCAGTGTCTGTAGAGCTAATTGATGCACTGAGTCTAACGTGGCTGCTAAGTCTGTAAATGTGATATTAACTTCCTTTTGTCACTCATCATTTTTTCAGTAACATGCCTGAGTTGTAGAGCGATCTGTTCAGAAACCGCACTGTTGTCTCTAATTTTGGGGTTAGGACAGTAATTGTTGATTCAGTACTAATGAGCATAGACAGTTTCCCTAGGACTGAGAGCAGGTGCTGTTCATCATAAATATATAAACTCATGGGATAGCGAAGTAAGGGTTACATTAAATCGGCAAGTCTCAGAATATGGGCTGGACCTCCAAAGAGAGGCATGAGCTGCTTGTTTTATTTTATTTTTGAGAGCTCTGGCTGTCAGCCCCAAATGACTGGGGCTCATGCAGAAGAGTTGCGCACAATGAGATGGTGGGAATAAAAAGGGACAGTCAAAGCCCCTCTGCTTGTGTTTTCCTCCCTCCTCCAACTCAACAGGAGGTGGCTCAGGTTCCTTTCCCCCTTCTCCCAACTGTAAAGCTGCGGGGCTAGAGCTGTTAGCCAGGGTGGCAGTGGGATCCTAAGTCTACTGTTAAAAATAATGATGCCACCCTTACTTCTGTGCTGCTGCTGGCACACCAATGTCTGCAGAGCTGGGTGCCCAGCCAGCAGCTTCTACTCTCCACTGGGCTTTCAAAGCGAGGGGGTAGTATAGAGTTTTGGCGCAGAAGGGCAGATTCCAGTTTTCCAGACACTTTCCACTTGAAGTAGCTTTGATTACCATAAGTTACTCATTGACATCAGTGTTTGTATGATTACGTATTTGCTCTATATTAAATGTACTCCCTGTTTTTTGACCTCTTAAATAGTCATGTGAAAAATAAGAACCTTTTAATGAACTTTAAATAGAGATGAATTATAAAATGGGAACTTTAAACCCCTGAGCAATGAAGATGTGTGTGCTTGCAAATCTTAATCTTTGTAGTAAGATGACACTTGATTTAAATTCATTTCGGTACCAGTCTCTTGAGATTATCCATGTACTCACTATGACTGAATTCCTGCGTTTTCCTCTGTGTGTGGTGGGGTGTGTGTGTGTCACTTTTATTATCTTTAAGTAACAGAACGTAATCAAATCTTGTACATGCAATAATTCACTAAAGTTGACATCAGATTCTGTTAAACGAAATGAAAGTGAGGTATGATATAAGAAATTTTTTGACAGTTTCAGTACATTAAATTTCTAACTTTTTAATTTCGCACTTTCATTGTAAGGTGCAGTAAGTTTAACAGCTTTACTTGTACATACAGCTCGGAAGGGCATCCTAAAAGATAAACTTAGAATGCTAGAAACATCTTCTGATTTATATTTAGTGCTGATCAAAACTCGGGAGGAGGGGAAGGTGTCTATAATCTACCCCCAAATACTTGTCTATTCTTTAGTTTGTGATCTATTAAATAAGAATTTGTATACAGGGCGTGCTATACTTTCTTTTATCTGCAATCAGCATATGGTTGCATCTCTTCCCCATGATGCCAAAAAAAATACCCCCCCCAAAACCCCAACCACAACTAACCCACCTTGAAAACTAAAATATTGTCCTTTCTTCTGTACATGGGAAAATTCCCAGCTTCACTGCAGTCAGTTTTCCCTATCTTTTCAGCTTTTTGGAGGCAGAAACTAGGATTTATTTCAAAATCCTGTAGACAAATAGCTGAACTATGACTTTATAGTGGACAATTAAGTGCAAGTTCCTTTTATTTGGATATCTTGTTCATATGTTAGTTTTTTTCTTGACATTGACTCTCTTCTTGGTTAAAGCTTTCTGGGATGCCCTACGTTAATAAGTATAAGCCTCAGTTGTATGGTTTTTGCATGCTTGTTTCTTTTCAAAACCAGCTGTTAATTGCAAGTACGGTACACATAGCCTCTCCTAACATATGTCACTCTGATCCTGTATTGGCAGAGCTTTGATTTAACTTAAACTTTCCTAGAATGCCTTGCCTGTTCAGATTTTACTATCTTTATACTGTGTTTTAGTGGTTTAGACTTTTTGTTTTTTCTTCCCTAGTAGGACCCACAGTGTGCTAGTCTCCATACAAACACAAAAGAACATAGAAGTTTTTATATATGGTATTGGTTTTACACAGAGTATAGCTATAGATAAATCTATAGATACATAAGGTTTAAAGAAGGGTAGATTTCCCTAATCATGAGTTGTGTGATGATATATTAGTTCCTTTAACTGAAACTGCAATAGGTTGGTGCAAAACTTAGTTTTTACTCTATTTTACCAGCATGTTAGGAACTGCAACATGTTTGTTATGCTGTGTTTAGTTTGTAACTTAGCTGTTAAGTATCTGCAGTATTACATACATGAATACTGCATATAACTTAACTACTTTGGGTGATACTCCTGTTTCTGGTTTGGGTCCCTGCTCCTATGCTATGGGGATATCACTTCATCAGGTCTCACTTTGACAGTTTGTTTACTTTAGTTTCATTTTGCTGCTGTTTTTACGGGACAGATCTTTTATGTGACCTGAATTGTGTTCAACAGCTGGTTCCAACCAATAATATTTATGTTTGCAGGCAACTTGTTATGAACTCCTTTCTAATTTTTAGAAAATTAGTTAATCTAAAAGTTATATTTCAAGCTTTTTTTTTTTAATGCATAAGATTTACAATTCATTATTCAAACAGGGCCTAAACTTTTTCTGAAAAATAGTAAATCTTATGGTTTAGCATCTTTCGGTGAACAGGGACTTTGGTACTCAGTCCCAGTTCTCATTAGCTTGAATGGGAAGATAATTTGTGGTCCCATGCAGAACACTAAGTATAAGTTGTTAATAATGATACATTTTCCAAAATTGCAAACCAGACATTTTGTTCAATGTTTTCCATAGCAGCTTTATACTTTTAAAAAAGGATTGTTCTGGGGACAGCCCAGAGAATACTTTTCTATAGTGTCCATACAAAATAGCTAATTTTGCCTTTTGCACTGTCAAATTAGCAGATATTTTAATAATGAAGTTATATGAAATTAGCTGGAATTATACAAGAATTCTTGCCAACTGTGATATTGGGAGCAGTAAACATATATATATATATGGCTGTTACATTATACATTAAATCCTATTTCATTATTAGATACCATATGGGTAACTTTGAATTTAATGTGTCTGTATCTTTTTATGTCTAGTGGCTATAGTGGTTTTAGTTTTTTAGGTACCATTTTTTTGTGATCTCTTTTTTCTGAGCTGATTATTTTGTGTTTTTCATAATGTACCCTAAGGCTAAAAATTAGAAACTTGTGTTAAGGAAAAAGTTATATTGACTGAATTAGTTGGTGAAGTTTGTTGTTTCTTAACAGAGGAACAAATTATCATTTAAAGGAAACAGGTGGTATTGAAAATTTTGCTTATATCTGTTTTAATTTGGTAGATGCAACAGAACTAATGGGTGTTTTAAGTGGTACAGTGCTCTGTTAATGTGCCATTTCTTGAAAGTTAATTTATTGCTCTTTGAAGTACTAGTTCATGTGGCATTGCTGTCAAATTTTAGCACCTAAATGTAGGAGTCATCCTTCTACTTCATGTAGTGATCCATGTGCTCACATTTTGTCCATTTTGTCTCATAATCTGAATATTATGAGAAAAATATGCATTGTTTATATGACTTTGATTCAGCAAAGTATTTAAATATGTGATTTTCTAAATGGTTGGGACTTAAGTGTGTGCCTAATGTTAAGTGGCTACTTAAATTCTGTTCTGATTCATGCCTTGCTCTCTCATTTTTATCATCTTTTGGATAAATCTCACATTATCCCTTTAATTTAAGGACAGGCAAACTGAGCATTGTACAGAAACTCGAATGAGAGAGTTCTTCCTTGAAGAGTTTACAGTCTGAATCAGGGGTGTCAATCATGCAGCCCTCAAACCTCTTCCATCTAGCCCGTGATTGTGCTCCGTGGGACCACACCTTCTCCCTAACAGAGAGAGAGAGGACTTTCATATCCAGCACTCTGATGCCATGAGAGTGTCAGGTCTTATGACATTGCAGAGTGCTGGGTATGGGAGACTGTGCTCCATGAGACCACAATCTCTCCCTAACAGAGAGAGAGAGAGAGGTATCGTGGAGTGCAGTTTCACACACATAGCACTTCACAATGCTGCGAGAGTGCCCCAGTATTTCAATTTATGGTATGTACGACCCACTTGAACTACATTACGTCAGATCTGGCCCACCATAGCAAATGTGTTTGACATCCATGGTCTAAATAAAAAAACACTCACAAGCAAGAGAAGACAACACTCAGTAGGAGGCCCAGAGGGAGGGAGTTATCTAGGAGTTCTGTGCCAGCATTATTCTTCTACGAGATGAAATTTGGGTAGAGGAAATTTATGGGACTGAAATATGAAGAGAAAAAAGCCAGTTATGGGATGAATTAGTAAGAAAGAAAGCTTCAAAGGCAAAACTGAGCAATTTACTGAGGTATAATTTTGCCTGCAAACAAAACTGATTGGCCACAGCAAGATGAATTTTAGGATATTGTTTGTGTTTTTTTGTTCTCTCCAAATGTAATGGTTTGTTAATGATTACCCAGATCCCGCCCTCTATTACGCTTAGTGAAATTACTCTGATTAATTTGTCTCATTAAATTCAGTTGTGAACAAGCCTAAGGAAATAATGAAAGCTGTCCAGTCTAATGTCTAAATCCATTTCCTTTAAAGGAATACAACCATATAGCTTATGCCACTACTTTTGACTTACCTTTAATTTATTTAATAGGGAATAGTCTCATGATGCTGTTTTTTAAGTTCCACAATCAAGAAGGGTATGGAATAGTGGTTGGAGCAAGGCCATGGGAGCCTGAACTTGTCGGTTGTATTCCATGCTCTGATGATGACTTTCTGTATAACTTTCAACTTGTTACTTAATCTCTGGGGGTATGTCTACACTTACAATTTAATTTGAATTCATGAGGATCAATTCAAATTAAATGAATGCATGGCCACACTAGCTTTCATTAATTTGAACTAAGGAATGCATTAGGTCGAATTGATGAAAACTAACTTTGAAGTTATAAAACCTGGTTTAACTTTAGAGTGACGGTTAATTCAAACTCATTAGTTCAAATTAACCCAATGTAGACATGTTAATTCAAACTAAGTTTGACTTAGCCTCAGCTTGATTTTTCCCTGTGCAGTAGCGCCCCCTACCTAATTCGAACTGCAAGTCCTGCGCATGGGCATGCTAGTTTGAATTAGGGTTTCTAGTGTGGCCATGTTAATTCAAATTAATTTAATTCAAACTAATCATTATTAATTTGAATTGGTTAATTCAAACTAACCTTCTAAGTGTAGGCATAGCCTGTGACTCCATTTGAAATATACTACTCCAGGTAAAATGGGTATGGTACCCCACAAAGTAGGTAGGAGATGGAAAACCTATCTCTAAGGCATGTTGATATCATCTTATACAAGGATCTACAGAAAATTGAAGGGGTAACTGTCATTTCTACAGCTGCATTTGCTGTGTTATTGTTGTAGCACAAATAGGGAATTAGAACACAACATGGGGGGAGAGGTATCAAAGTTTGTTGGTCAGAAAATGGTTTGATTATTGTTGGCAGTTTTCTAAAGTGGTATGACAGTAGAGAGAGAGAAAAAAAAACTAAAGAGGTCTTGATACATCATTTAAAACTAATAGTTGAATAGAAGTTCATAGGTGTGATATTAACACAGATGCAAGTGTTTTGACTTCATGGTAGTAGCACTGGCATATGGATGATGGAAGTGGGTTGAGTAGCCCCCATCCTTTTTTTGGGAATCTTTTCTTCTAACTGTCTATTATTCACATAATAATGCTTTCATAGTGCATTGATCATTCAAATCACTAAGTCATGAGTGGCAGCTATTTGAAATAACACTTCAGAAATAGATCCTTATAAATCTCTATTATTTTTCTCTAAGGACTACCACACCAGGAGAGACTAAACTTTTAGCCTCTGAAGTCTATGATATCCTTCAGTCTTCTAGCATGTCAGACATGGATGGTGTGAATGAAATGAATTCTTGCCGGCGGAAAGCTCAGTTTTTCCTGGGCAGTACAAATAAACGTGCCAAAACAGTGGTTTTACATATAGATGGCCTTGATGATTCGGTAAGTAAATCTTAAGTGTTCACGATCACTAGGAGTCAGAGTAGGAACAATAGGGAAATACTGTAATAAAAGTGTATGCATGTTGTATTTCAAACATGCCTTGCCCCAGAAAAGAAGAGCATTCAAAGAATGGTTGTATAACTTCCATGTATGCAAGCAACTGCTATGAATCATTATTTTGAAATACTGAGATATCATTTAAATTCACCCAAGATGTTTAATATAAGCAATATTTATGACTAGTTGCTCTAATAACTTATTTTTAAATAATTTCATTTTCAACTTTGCCAATTTGTTTCCTGTTTCAATTACCTTTGGAATAAATCAGATAATACCTATTGTCAAACTAATTTAGTGATATGTCTGTTGTCAGAGCATTGAGATGAAAACCACTCCTCCCCCCCCATTGGCTAGACAGCACGAGAGAGTTCTAGACGTTGACTAATCTTCTGTTATAACTCTAATGTAACGAATGTTGAATTTTGTTAGTGCCCTTTTGCTACATCTTTTTGTGGTTTGTAAGACCTTTTTTCCTCTACTGTAGTGACCAGACTGGCTCTTGAAATTGTGAGGCCTCACTGAGTCTTTATGTAACGTCAGAATAACACCTCAGGGCTATGTTTGCCTTTTTACGGCTGCCAACCAGCATGTAGATTGTTTAAGAATGTTTTTCACAAGTGCCCTCAGGTCTCTGTATCTTCAGCTTTTACCCATTTTAAATGATCAAACCTGATCTTTCATCTTGTTCACATTTCGCCAAGTAAGCATGTCAGGGACACTGTTCATCCATAGCATTCCTTTCCTCATTTTCTTATGAGTACATTTAGCTCCTTTGAATTTGATTGTAGTTTGAGTCATTTGCATGCATAGTAAAGAAATTAATGCTTACTCTGAAATCCTTTGCTTGCTCATGGTATAGAAAGGCACATCTTTGTCAGCAACACTTGCTTTTGTCTCTTCAAAAGAGGTTTTAATCCATTCCAAAAGTGTGCTTCTATTGTGTTTACTGACATCATAGATCATTTGTGTACCAAAGTCTCTTAAGCTTGCCTGAAACCTGGATTAAATCTATCTGCATCTCCTTTGTCAGCCAGTTCAAATACATGCAGTCTTGTAAACAGATTGAGGACAGTAGGTCTGAAGACCACTTTTTTTGTGTTCTCTGGCAAATGGCTCTAATGCTGTTCATTGCATTTTCACTCTTTAAACATTGTAACAAAGATATTTACTGCTCTCTGAGTAAAAAGTACATAGTGAGGTATTTAGACATTCAAATCCAGAAGCAGAACTTCAGGCTTTTCTGGTTTCTTGGAACACACAGCATGTTTTCTCAGCTCATTATTAAAGAAAAGAAAAATCTGGCTGTTTGTTAGCTTGGATTAGCTAATGTAGACTAACATGGCTGCCCCTTTGGAAATAGTGCTATGATTTTCATAAGACTATCAAAGACATCCTAGGGATATTCTAGGTGCCTGGTATAACACAGTAGCAGAAGAACATTCCTATGAAGCAGTTTTAAGTATTAGAAGAAATTGGAAACTATTAAATGGCAGAGGGATGAGAACAATAACTTATGTTTATAAAGCACTTAACAAAGATGACATGGTTGTATCTGCATGTGTGCTTATGTGTGACTGGCCTTAGTATTCTTTTTCAGGTCTGTGAAACATTTTGCTATCACGTAACTATCCCCATCCCTGCCAAAATTAAAGCAAACTATACAACTTCTCTCCTTAATCTGTCTTCCTTGGCCTCGCAATTGACCATTGCCTGCAATAATTACCCATCACCTCTGTGTATTCATGTGAATGAATAGTTTATATTGAATTATTTTTCCTTTTAGCTTTAGCATTGTCACAAAGTATCAAAAGCACCTGCAGTAATTCAAAGTTTTGTATAGGCCTTTCTGATATTTTTTGGGACTACAAATTCATGTCAGATTTGATCTACTTTACACTTTTTAACAGTTCATGTTCTCTAGGAGCAATTGGAAGTCCTGTAAATTTTTCTTGGCTTGCTGGGGACCTCAAGTAGTTCTTGATCAGTTCTTTCAAAATAAAACTACATTCTATAGAGTTTGATAATGATCTCCATCCAAAAATAAAAAGTGCAGTACAACAGAAGTGTGTTAATTCAGCTACTGCAATTTAATCTTCCAAATAAGATTTCCTAGCGGTAACAAATGGATAAACTGTATAATTTTAGCTGAAGTTAGCTGGATTCTTTTTTTTTGTCAGTACTAGATTAATTTTTGAGAACACTACACTAGAAGGTAGCCGTAGCACTTTTGAGCCCACTTTTCCTTATCCCTCCCAATCTGCCACCACATGTAAATAAATTTGCCTACCATAATTACATCATAATTCACAGAGTTAGCTTGATTTTGGGAGCAGTTGGCAAAATGAGTCTTTGATATACATCTCAGACTTAACAGATTCATTGCAGAAAATATGGGTGCCTGTGGATTACCTTTAAGGTATTGTCTTCTCCAGCCCCAGGGTGCATGCTGTGGTAGAATGATTGCTCTGCTGGGATTTTCATAGTTGCCAATATTTAGACAAGTTTTTCAGAGGACTGTTGTCCAGATAAGTGGAGGTTGCCAGCTCTCCACTAATGAAGTGATTTGTGTACTTTGAGGCTGTCATTCATGTCACGTTTTACAACTTAAAGTAGTAAACTGTCTGTGAAGTAGGTATTACCCCCCATTTAGGGAAACTGAGGCACAGGTTACTTGATTTGAGCAAGCTCTCAGAAGAGAAGACTGTATCGTTTGGCATATGTATCTGCATAATTATCCCTTGTATAGTCTACTAAATCATATTACCTCTCACACTCTTGTGCCTTCCCTCAGGGACAGATATGGTTTTGTCTTTCACTTATACAGTGTGGTCTGCCATTTCTCTCTTGCTCACACACAGTCTTGTGTAAGTGTATTTAGTCCAGGCCTACTATATTGCCACAGTTCTAATTATTAATGTCCTTGCCACTTTTGGTAGTGGTGTGAGATGAAGAGGGTCTTATCCCTCTCCTCCCTTCCCTGCTGACAAAAACTGCTGGCACCACAAACACTTGCAGCAGTGGTGGTCTGGGGTGCAGAAATGCCCTCTGCCACAGAAAGAAAGCTGCATGCTGCTGAAGGCACTATCGGCTTCTGGAGGGCTGGGGAGAGGTTGTGTGGTGGGGAGTGCCAGTGGCCATTCTGCCCCATGATGCAGTTAGGTGCTAGGGTACAATTCTTGGCGCCATGGTAACCTGGCTTATATAGTGCCTTTCATTCAAAGACCTTTCAGCACTTTTCAACCAAAATTAAATATTAAGATCCAGAGAAATCCGATTTTGAACATAACACTTGAATATATGAGAGACTTAAGGTGTGTACATATCTCTGCTAACTCACTACAATATAGCTTTTCTGTTTGTGCTAGCAATCTCAAACAAGAGATATTTTACTCTCTGTGTAATAATCATCTCATTTTCAGAATACTGAAAAAAGGAATAAAATATGTTTAGGTCATACTACACATTGTCATTTGTTTTAAATATATTGGCTTTTTTTAACCAAACATTTTTTGCCTTGAAATCAGAGTTAAGATTATGCTGTGCTTTGATGTTCATGAGCTGCCACAGATGAGGTAGCTGAAGGATACAACAGCTGCTTTGATGCATTCAGGCAGTATGGATACAAGGTGTCTGATAAATAGTAACTTAAAACTAACTGCAGATCAATGAGCACTCCACTCAATCAGGACTTAACCATGGGGGACTGTTTAGCTGATCGTATGGAGAAAAACATTCTTTGCTTTTCAGCACTTTTCCCTAATTATTTACAGTTGATTCCTTCCTTATTTGACTCTTAAAATGTAAGCAAAAATGTTTTACATTGTCATAAAACAATGTTTATGGCAATGTTAAATGTCAGTATATGTGTATTAAAATTGAGTATAATGTATGTGTGTAATTGTAATCTGTGTTGTTTTTTCTGCTCCAAAATTATCTTTTTTATCAACTGTCTTAAAAAGATGTAGTAGTTTGTCATGGTTAATATTTCTGTATAGCCTTTGCATGTTAATACATTTTTGTTTTTTGTTAAGTCTCGAAGGAATCTTTGTGAAGAAGCCTTGTTGAAAATTAAAGGAGTTATTAGCTTTACATTTCAAATGGCGGTTCAAAGATGTGTGGTCCGAATTCGCTCAGACTTGAAAGCAGAAGTAAGTACTGACTGCTAACTTTCAGGCCTACATGTCAGTTGCAGCTCTGTAATATTAAAAGTCTGCCTTTATTTTCTTTGTATTTTCTTCCTCTTACAGGCTTTGGCAACAGCAATAGCATCAACCAAAGTTATGAAAGCCCAGCAAGTTGTGAAAAGTGAAAATGGAGAGGAGGTGAGATACAGTTCACTCCAAACAGAGGTGGACCTGACTGGATCTGTAATACCTGTGCTACCATATCCATCACTTCTGTCCCTAATACACAGTGCATTATGGTTAAGGTTAAAATTGTGTTACACTATATTTAGTAAAAGTCTGGGACAGGTCCCAGGCAATAAGCAAGAATTCACAGAAGCCGTAACCTATTCCTGAGTTTTACTAAAAGCACCTTGGGGAAAGAGATTAAACAGAGCTGCTGAGCTTGCAGCTTCTCCAGCCCCAGGCACCTTAACCACCGATCAGCTGTTCAGGGGCTTGGGGTCACCCAGCCAATAAACTCTTCCACAGCAGCTGTCTCACCCTAGAAAGTCATGGAGGTCCCAGAAAGTCATGGAATCTGTGACCAAATTCCAAAGGCATAGCCATGTTAGTCTAGTTCAGCAAAACAAACAAGGAGTCCTGTGGCACTTAGACTTAACAGATTTATTTATCACATTAGCTTTCATGGGAGAAATCCCATTTTGTGAGACTCTTTAAGATGAAAAACTTACAGAATGGGAAGAGAATAAATGCTGGGAATTTAAATCATAGGATCAGGCCAGACTGTTACAGCAAATCAGTGCAGTCGTTTAGATTTAAACACCAGGGAACAACATATAGAGGAAGGTGAAATCGAATCATCTGTTGTAATGAGAAAAGAAGCTGTAGTCCTTTTTTAGCCCTGAAGAAACACTGTCCAATTTGCATATGAATTCCAATTTCTCTTTGAAGCTTTGGTTTGAAAGTGTATCCTTACAGTACTTCTCAGTTTCATACACAACATAAAGAAGATAAAGTGTATCCTGAGCAAAGATATAATAGTACTGCTAAAAATTACTGTTGGATTGTTTGCAAGAGATGTAGAGATATAGCACAGCCATCTCTTTCTGTTTAGAATTTCTTTATCTAGAGAGAGAAGTCTGGAAGCTGAGGTTTGTCTCTTGACAGAAACCGCAAATGTGGTTTTATTTCACAGCTGTAGAGAGAGATGATGTAACTTTGTGATAGAATCATAGAACCATAGGGTTGGAAGGGACCTCATGAGGTCATCTAGTCCAACCCCCTGCCAAAAAAAGCAGGACCATGCCCACTAAATTATCCCAGCCAGAGTTTTATCCAGCCAGGCCTTAAACATCTACAAAGACGGAGATTCCACCACCTCCCTAGGTAGTCCATTCCAGTGCTTTACCACCCTCCTAGTAAGAAAGTTTTTTCCAAATATCCAGCCTCGACCTCCCCAGCTGCAAAACCATTCCTCTGTTACTACTGAGAACAGCCGAGCTCCGTCCCCCTTGGAGCATTGCTTCAGGTAGTTGAAGGTTGCTATCAAATCCCCCCTCAGTCTTCTCTTCTGCAGGCTAAATAAGCCTAGTTCCTTCAGTCTTTCTTCATAGATCTTGTGCTTCAGCCCCTTGATCATTTTTGTTGCCCTCCGTTGGACTCTTTCTAATTCGTCTACGACCTTTTTGTAGTGGGGAGCCCAAAACTGGACACACTATTCCAGATGTGACCTCACCAGTGCCGAATAGAGGGGAATGATCATGTCCCTCGATCTGATGGCAGTATGCCATTGGCCTTTTTGACAGCAAGAAAACACTATTGACTCATATCCAGCTTCCCATCCACCAGGACTCCCAGGTCCTTTTCTACAGTGCTGCTACTTAGCTGATCGCTGCCCAGCCTGTAGCAGTGCATGGGGTTTTTGCATCCCAAGTGCACTTGTCTTTGTTGAACCTCATGAGATTTCTGTTGGCCCACTGCTCCAATTTGTCAAGGTCTTCCTGAATCTTCTCCCTGCCCTCCAGCGCGTCTGCTGTTCCCCCCAACTTGGTATCATCCGCAAACTTACTGTGTGTGCAGTCAATCCCATCATCCAGATCATTAATGAAAATGTTGAACAGAACCGGCCCCAGGACCGACCCCTGGGGCACACTACTCGTTACTGGTTGCCAATAGTATGTTTTCACCTTAAACCTGTTCTTTTCTTGTATATGATCTAAATAAAATGGATTGATAATAGCAAATATCTACAATGGCAGTTATTTAAGGAGTGACCCTGAGAGGTGTTCATTACATGATATACATATTTTGGTCCACAACATTTGATGCATTCTGAAACTCTCCTATTCATCAGGTGCTGGTTCCATTCCAAGATACTCCTATAGAAGTAGAACAAAATACAGATCTACCTGACTATTTGCCAGAAGATGAAAGCCCTACAAAGGAGCAAGACAAAGCAGTATCTCGGGTTGGGTCACACCCAGAAGGTGCAGCCAGCTGGCTCAGCACAGCGGCAAACTTTCTGTCCAGGTCTTTCTACTGGTGACTTGGGTTTGGGATAAAGGACTGCATGAACCAACAGGGTGGCCAGTTTTCCATTGGTGTGGTGAACTGCCAAGTGCAATTTGCAATAAATTATCACAAAAAGATTTTAGATTTACACAAATGTATGCTGCATTTTACCTTTTATTGGCCATTTAGCCTGTTAGGCAGGTCAAAGGACTGAGGCTTCAGATCAAGTTGCTTTTGTTTGTTTTCGTGTGCATTTTATTGCCTCCTTTTTAAAAATGGGTCCATTATTAATAACCAAACATTTATGCTTATGAAGCTTTAAATTTGACTTTACACAAAGCAGATGATAGGGAGAACCCATTCTTCTCATGTCTCAGGACCTCTTCAAGGAAATTCTTATTAGTGCTAGTTGTGCATGAATCAAAATGCCTTTTTTGTTTTGCCTTATTTCAGATTAAGATTTCAGATTTCTTTTGGTTTTCTAGATATCTCCAGATGAAAATATGTCCTGCCTTTGTTGTTTTGCCAACCATGTTCAGAACTAGCATTTCATATTAATTTTCTGTATAAAATAAAGTCTCTACATATTTGAACTTTATAACCCCTTCTGTTTGTTGAAGTGTTTTTCAGCCCTTAAACTACTGGTGAGCTATGAGATTAATTCATAAGGGACTAAATGTGCAGAAAGAAATATGTATGCATACGTTATACAGTAAATAAAATGCTGTAAGAAAATCATTGGGGTGTGAGTGACTCTGTGTAGATAGTACCAGATACTGCTGAGAGCTATTTAGGCTGGTTAAGAAGATCACAGTCCAACAACTGTGATTTGCTCAGGTGATGTCATATTACAGTTTCTTCTGAGGTAGAAGGTGAGTTGTTGGCCTTACTCAGTTATCACAGTGTTCACTGTTAGTGAATATAATTGTAACTGAAACTTTAGCAACTTGAAAAATAAAGCAAATTGAATGCCTGTTACGCCACAGTGCCACTCGCATAAATTTTGACCTTAAACTATTGCTTGGCAGAAATCTGATCCATAGTTATTGTTTCCTCCTATTGTCTTTCATGATTTAGCCATGAAAGCGCATCATCTTGGATGAGACAAAACGATACCTGAACAATTGGCTTTACCTTGTTGCTTTCAGACAGTTCAAATTTAAAGGTGTCTTGGTCATTACATCTCTCATCTTCATGAGCAGAAAAGATAAGAAAAGTAAAACTTCCATAAGTCAAACCTATTAAATTAGATTCTTGAAATATTAGCAAGTATTTTCAGTGTTCTGAAAGCTGTAGTACTGCTTTGCTTCACAGGAACACAGCTGAAAAATGGTAATGCTAGTATAAAACTGACTATAAAAAGTTTTTGGGGGGGGGGGTTACGTCCATCCTATAACGTCTCATGGAGACTGAGACAAACATTTGGTTCATTAAAGTTACTCTATGTTATAGGCAGAGAATAAAAATCATCCAGAGGGTGTCATATTAATGAAACAGTGTACAGGAAAAAAAAATGTAAAATAGCAATAGTAACAAAAGTCAAAGGTGAACCATTCAAATTCAGTGTCATTCTGGGACAAAAATGCTTACTTGCTGACTAGAAGTCTTTGTTTTTAATGTACCTAGTTCATTACAATTCAGGTTTACATGCACAGATTGAAAATACAAGTTTTCCAGTGTATGTATTGCTTTAAATATGTAATATTACACATATTGCCATCTAGAATGTTACCGTACCAGATGTGTTTGAAAAGCCCTCTCTATAGTTGTGAATGCAAAGTTTACTTTTCTGTGTTAATATTTGTTTGCATTTTGCATTACTGCTCATCTGTTTACTAAATGACTACATGCCTTTGGATATTAATGGTTCAGTACAAATAGGTATTACAGTTTGTGTGTTCAATCTTTAGGTATGCTGTTTTTTTTGACATTATTGCAGGTCTTGTGGAACAGTCAAGGTATCTGTAAGAGTTTTTTTTTAAATATATTGTAAAATAATAAAGGGTAATGTAACTAAACCAAACATCCTTCTGCTTTATGTGGTTTTTGGATTGTAATAATGACAGCTGGCTTCTGTTATGTTCTCAGGTTTTCTACTTCTAAAAGCTCATGCTCTTTATTTCTGGATTTCAAGAGAGAGTAACACAAATGACTAGTCATAATACCAAATGAAGCATGCTCAGCCATTGCTTTGATGTATTATTTCCTGCATGCTGGAAATATTTTTAGAATATGCTTGTATTTAAACAGAGTATTTTTCTTCAAATGGTTGTGCATTTTGACATGTAGGTTTTGTGCAGCGAAATGGTAGAAGCTTCTGGCCACACCTAGTAGAATACATATGTGGCTCAATATCCTTGCCTGATTCTCTGTTTGAAGAGGAAGACGAGATGCCATTCAACAAGAGCTATCATATGGATACAGACTTTGATCTTGATTTGGCACCTGATGAACATGTGAGTGTTGCTTCTGCATCATCTCCTTTTATGGACACATTGCAGTTTAGGACCTAGTGGGTTCTGTGGCATCCACATTGAACCTTCATTTACTATGGTGAAGGCATTTACAGGTGGTTAGTGTTACCACCTGTTCTGAATCATCTTTTGCAGCCTGCTGAAAGTGTTTGGGCTACCCTTGTTTCTTGCCAGTCTGTATCTAAGAAAAGTGAAAAGTTGTATCAGACATTTCACAAGGGTGTTTTGTATTTTCACATGGACCCCATGCCAGATTCTCTGGTGGTTGCTGCTGTCAGTAATACACTTTAGTCTGGTGAAGCCCATTCAGCTCCTGTGGACTGAGGAAAAAAAGAAGACTGATGCATTCAGGAGAGAAAGGGTTTTTGCTGCTTCCTCTTCTCCTGGAATTGGTGTGGCTAATTCTCAGGGGGTGATAGTCCATTACCAAGTCCATCTGTGGGAGAAAATTTCTCTATTTGTCCAGGATCTCCCAGATGATGAAAGCAGCTTGGCATAGGAATTATTGATTGAGGGACATCATCATCATCTGCAGAATACATCATTGCAGCCTCAACATAAAAAGAACTAAATTAAAGCATTCTTTTCCTTCTTCATCTTTGCTAAATACAAGGCCTCAGATTTGATGTGAGGATCAAGAGTTGTGGCGCATTGGTGAGAATGCATCTCTTTGTTTGGAGACAGGTTAGCTCGTTTTATTGATTCATCCTTACTACTAAGTTACAGAAAAGTTGCCCCAGTTGCATTTCCACTAACTTTCCCTTTTCAGGAAACCTCCTTTTTCGATTATTCTTCTATCAGCACTGAGTCATGGCACCCCTTGCTGCCACTGCCAAAAGACTCAAGTGCATTGCTCAAAGATGTAATTGCTGAATTGCAGGCATAAATGATTTTTTTTCCAACTGGGTCCTGAGGAAAAAAGTTTGAAAACCACTGCTTTATACCATATGCTTACCTATAATTTTGAGGGGAATTAAGAGTTTTGTCTAGCTCTCAGATCTTTTCTGCTCCATATAAATACGAAGGTTGTTCAGGTGGTGATGAACAAAACAAATGCTATGTCTTACATCAACAAGGAAAATATTCATTTTTCCCTGTCACGCGCAGAGGCAGTCAATTTATGGCACTCATGTATTCTACACAATATCTTATCTGGGAGCTCTGCATTTTTCAAGGGAGAACAATGTGTTAGCAATTTCAGCAGAGACAGTTCTCAGATACATGAATGGTTCCTGAATGATCAAGTGGAACAGAGATTTTCTTGTGTTGGGTCAGCCCAATGTAAACTTAGTTGCAACCAGTTTCAATAAGAAGTGTCATCTGTGTTGTTCAAGAGAAGGAAACAACGGTCAATCCATCTCAGATGTTTTCTTGATGTGTTGGGGAAGGGTCTTTCTGCATGTTTTTTCCCTTCTTTCCATTTGTTCAGAAAGATGTGAAGATGATGAGTCATGACAGAGCAAAGATTATCTTGATTGTCCCAAGTTGGCTGAGATAGCAGTTGTATATGGATCTGCTTCAGCTGTCAGGCAAAGTCTGCGTGTGTTTCCCTTTGTCTCTAGCCTTGTCACAACAGTGGTCAGGATCCTTTATCCAGATCCACTTGTGACAGTTTGAGATATCAGGCTTTGCCTGTCTTGAACAATCCAGTTCTTAGGTGGTTCAAAATGTATTGCTTGGTTTTAGAAAAAAGTCTGCAAGGATGTGGTATTTGAAATGAAATAAATGTGTTCCTTGAATGTGGTGAAAATCTGATTCACCTGTTACAGCTTCTGTTTCTGTGTTTCAGAGTAGTCAATAGTTTTAATATCTGAAACACTATCTAATTTTTCAAGAGTTTATTGGGAAGCTCTTTAAGTTTATTGTGCTTTGATGACAGATCATTCTTTTATGGGATACAGTTAAAAGGTTAATGAAGGGGTTGTCTACTATGTATCTGCTTTGAGGGATTCAAATCCACCTGGAACCTTAATTTGGTTTTATTTATGCTTATGGAGCCACTTTTTGTACCCTGGGCAGGTGTTTATCTATTAAACAGTGTTTATTAATCTATTTAAAACTGTTTATTGTATCTGTAACATCAGCCAGAAGGGTTAATGATTGATCAGCCATTGTAAATATTTTCCACAAAGTCAAAGGGGTCCTACACATGCCTATCACAACTTGTGGTGTACATCATCCAGTGCACTGATTGCCCCCTGACTACTGTGTGGGTGAAACCAGACAATCACTATGCTCTTGAATGAATTCTCCAAGAAAAAATGACAATAGATAAGAACATTCCAGGTTTTTACTGCAACTAGTGAGGTTTGTCATACTATTAATTTACTGATATTTGTTGCAAATCTACATACTAAAGGAATGAGAATTTTTTATTATGGATAGTCTAGCATACTGTCTGAATAGAACTAGAGTTCTAGGGAATCATCTGCATTTTTCCTTATGCTAAGAATTATATGGGTCATAGTACATCAGGTTTGAGTTTTGTAGTTGCATTGGTCCCAGGCTCTTAGCAAGACAAGGTGGGTGAGGTAATATTTATAGACCAACCTTCTGCTGGAAGAAAGAGCCATGCTTTTTGAGCTACAGATCTGGGGAGAGTACTCAGTGCCTCAGCTAAATGCAAGAGGAACAGATTGTTTAGCTTAAGTAGTTAACACATTTTAAGGGACTATCCAAGGTGAAGGGGCTCTCTGCAGTTTAACACCTTTCCAGTCATAAGACAAAAAAGGAGGATTAGTGAGTTAAACTGTTGTAATGGGTCATAAATCCAGTGTTTTAAGATCATGATTTTTACTGTCTAGCAAAATTATGAATTTAAGTTCTCAGGCTCATCTTTTGAAGAAAGTCCTACACATGCCTATCACAACTTGTGGTGTACATCATCCAGTGCACTGATTGCCCCCTGACTACTGTGTGGGTGAAACCAGACAATCACTATGCTCTTGAATGAATTCTCCAAAAAAAAAAAAATGATAATAGATAAGAATATCCCATCACTGATGGGCAAACACTTTTCACAAAATGATATTCTGTTTCTGACTTCTCAGTCTTTGTACTCAGAAAAAACTTGCACAGTACCTTCCAAAGATTAGCCTGGGAGCTTAAATTCATAACTTAGATAGACACTAAATGTTGTGGTCTCATTAAAGACACAACTGAATTTATGGGTTATCACAACAGTCTAACTCAGTAATCCTTCTTTTGTAGTGGTAAAAATAGGTAAAATGAATTGAATTTACCTTTAAAGCCTTTGTATTTAATAGACATTATAGCCCATGTCTGATAAGACTCCATATTGTAAATTTGGAACTCCATCTTGAGTAAAGTACTCCATTTTGTATTCTTGATGAGACTTAGTTGAGGTGTATACACTGTTTATTTCACTTACATGTGTGAATGAAGGGGTGTGTAATGGGATCAGCTTGTCCTGATAAAATGCAACTACCACCTTAATGGCTGACGAATATAGACAAATCCTTGAAAAACAAGGAGGAGGATCCACTCCAGAAAAAAGAAAACAAAATACAATCAAGACAAGCCATGTCTGTAAGAGACTGGTGATCATTGATCACGTTGGAGCCCACAGCAAGACCAATAAACTTACATGAGAACAAGCAAGTATAAAAGGTGGTCATCTTGGAGCATCAGCAGAGGCCTGGCTCAGTCTTCATACCCAGCCTGCTTGTCCAGCAGGCTAGCTCAAGCAGCAAATGAAAAGACTAGTAATTATATCACACTAGTTTGCAGAACTTCTGTGGAGAGAGTGTGTGTATGTCTGTTTCTATTCTTACATTTACAGTAAATGTGGCTGCATATTGTGTTGTCTCCCTGAATAAGATCTTGTTAGTCTTTTCTTTCTCTAACACTTTGTCCTATGTCTGCAGAGGGTCACTTCACTTGGAACAGTCTCTTAGAGTATGTGTTAACTACTTACGCTAAACAATCAGTTCCATCTTGCAATTAGCTGTGACATTGAGGTTTTTTAGCTAACCCCAGCATAGGAATGCTTCTCTTACCAGTAGAAGTTGTTCCCAATAATAGGTGGTCAGATTATTTTCAGATTGGTTAAACTGTTCTCAACCACTGTGTCAGGGCACATTACTGTGTTGCTGCGCAGTGGTAAGTGCGTCATGGAGAGGTAAGGAAATAGCTGAATTCATCCTGGGGTGGGGAGGCTAGTGTGTCCTGAATGGTCATGATATGCTGCCAAGTGTGTCACGACTTGTAGAAGGTTGAGAACCACTGGGTTAAACCATGCTATTGAATATAAAAGGTTAGTAATGGGTCCCTGTGCTTAGTCTTGTAAGGTCTCAGTAATAGCAGCATCCTTTGCTTGCCTTAAACCTGTCCTTACTGGAGAAATTTTCAATGCTGCTACTTGGAATTCAGTCCAGACCTTTACTAAACATTATGCTTTGGATTTAGTTTCAAGAGCAGTTGCTAGATTAGGGACTTCAGTTATTATTTAACTCATTCCCTCTTCCTGAGCTTTCAGCACTGCTTCCCAAACTACCTGTAAGAAGGAAAATGAAGATCCTTCAAAGAAGAAATGAAAATTGCATATACCTACAGTTCCCTGAGACGACTCTGCATATTCACACTTCCCAGCAACCTTTCCCTCTTTCTCATACTGTGATTTCTCTGGGTTGGCAGTAAAAGGCATTGAGATGGTGGAGGAGGCAATGCAACCTTTTCCTCAGGATATTTGGAGACAGTGGGGGAAGGGAAAGAGTGGATGCACATGTGCTCTAATGGGTCCTGCTTGGAGGAGTTTCTATCTGTGAGTTGTACCAGGTGACCTAAAAGACATAAGTGAATATCTAAAATCATTGCAAAGAACACTGGTTTCAAGTAAGTGCCCTTTATTTTTCTGAAGAGTAACCATGCATAAGCTAGCGCAAGGACACAATCTCACAGAACTCATTTTCAGTTTTAAACCAGGATTTTGGTAATGAAGCAAAGTGCAAGAACACACAGGAATTCAGAAATGAACACATTTAGTTCATGAAGACTATCCAAACCTCTTAAGAATCTCTTGTTTTGGGGAAATGAAAGAAATGAGTGAACATTGCCAACTTTGAGAAATCATGAATTGCTGTCTGTATTGTCTGGGACCTAAATAGGGATAAGAAAATCCATCATATCTGACGTAAGGAGTTAAACAAAAATAAAAAATTTGTAAAAGCAGGATCTTCAGAAAAAATTTGAGCTTAGAAATGTATTTAAAAGAATGCAGGTGTTGTACTCCCACTGGAAAGCACTGTTTAGCAAGGATGCTGCTGCCTTGCCTTAAGAGCCTGGGCTGTCTAAAGGTGTAGCCCATGTGGAGCATAGTGCAGTAATCACTACCATATTCTTTCATAATGAGCATAAAATGCTGATAGGGTAGAAAGAGGCAAAATCAAGGCCCATAAATGTGCCTCCACATAAATAGCTGTCAAATACTGTAGAACAGTTGCAGCACAGGGTGTAGTATGCTGCAGTCTGTTGCTTTCCCTCTCCCCAAACACCTATGGCTTGTTGCATGTAAAAAATACCTGATGTTGCTTTATTTTGCCATGGGGTATGTAAACTGATGGGCAGAATAGAGTGTGGGGCTAACTCGAACAAGAACATTGAACACCTGGACAGATATAAAGTGGCAGGTGTGAAGTATTCCTATAACTGCATACACAGGAAAATAAAATGTGGCGTCTCCTTTTTGCCTCTGAACAGCACTCTAGCTGTCAACTAGTAGAGTTTACAAATATATGTAATAAAAAGCAGCAGCAGCCTTTGCTCTTTTCCCCTTGCAGAGGCCTGAATCATGAATTCTCCCCTTCTCTATCTGTGACTAATTCTTTTAGTGCCCAGAAATGGAAACAAACAATTTATTAAAGCTAAGCATTTTGGGAGGGGGGGCCTAAAGAGGGGGAAGAAAATACATCCACCACCTCACTCAGCTAGGTGATGACTGTGGCTGTCTGGGCATAGTTAAGTACACATTATGTGATTAGAAGGATTAAATGGAAGGTTCACTGAAGAATGCCTCAGTGTGTGCAGGATCTGACTAGGAGGAGTGAGTGAGACTTGCTGTTAAGATCTCTTCTAAAGCTTAGTGCAACAGCTTTCTATTAAATTAAAACAGGAATTAAATATATCTGTCCTTTCTTGCAGTTTACATACAGAAAACAATACTGATATCATGAGGTCTAGTTTACTCTCAAACTTGTGCAAATCTTGTGTCTCAGGGTTGTGAAATAAACCTCCCCCCCATGACATAAATTTTGCTAGTATAAAACATATGTGCACAAGGCTGTGGGGGGAGAGCTGCTCCCATTGACACAGCTACTGCCACTCATTAAGGTGGCTTTCTTATGTTGACAGGAGAGCTTCCTCTCATTGTCATAGAGCAGGTACACACATGATCTTTGTGCAGCTGTGCTGCTGTAAACTCAGCAGTGCAGACATGGCCTAATAAAGAGCTTGGTTTTAAACTCGTCTAGCTTTGCATGGTGACAGTTGTATCCATTTAAACCCAATTTTATACCCCTTTAACTGCAAGCTAGACCTACATAAGCTAGGTTTAAACCAATGTCCACACAATGGGGGGTTTAAGTTAACCAGTGCAATTTTTTCTGTGCAGACAGACCCTTCGTGAGCAAAAGTGAGGCAGAATCTCTCTGCCAAATAAATCTGAGATCAGCTGAATTAGTCACTAGAGATGGCTGGAGATCTATCTTAATGAATGGATATCCAACTTGTACTGCATTTCTTTTTGTGAAATACAGTGGTATAGGTTGTTTTATTATGCTAGTACCCAAAGCCTGGAGTCGAGCAGGGCAGTATACAAGCACAAGGAAGGAAATAGGCCCTGCCCAGAATACTTGGCAAATAGAGAGTTATAAATTCCTCCAAATCTAAGTAATGTGCAACATGATCTTAATTTTAATACTTGGCAAATCCATGTGGCTGTAGCCAATTTTCAGTGCTTGTGCAAGATTGACATACAGTATTTACAGAGAGTGATAGTAAAAATGAGTCTAGCACCACTTTATATGTATATATATATAAAGAGCATTTTTAATATGAGCAATAAATGGTGAAATTGTGCACATGCTATCCAAAAGGGCATGTTAAATGTATGCCATAAAACAAAGCAAAAATGATTACCACATAAACCTTCCACAGTCCTATAGGGTCACAGTCACCTTTAGCTGCCACCTTATTCTTGACTGACCTTCTTGCAAGGTGTTTATATAGCGTAGTCCTAAACATACTATAAATACCTGGAATCAGGAAGTGGTCCAGTGTGCAATATATACTTTGCTTTTATATAGCACTTCCCATCTGAAGATCTGCAAGTCCTTAACAAACATGTTTTTGTATTACCCTCGTTTTATTAGGGCAGTAGTGAGGTACCTTAAGTGATTTGCTTAAAATTGCACAGGAATCTTAGAGCAGATTATCAAAGATTAAGCCAGTTCAGTCTCCCAATTCTGTGCTTTAATTACTCTTATGTAAAAGACCAGGTTTCTTCTCATTCTCCAGAAGACTGTAGCCTAGAGTGGATAAATTATTTTACTAGTCTGGCTGACTACATTTCCTACTGAATTATCATCACACACTACATTTTGAAACTAGATGGTTTTGTTCTCAGACTAGACACTGTTGCACCATTGAAGTTCTATGTAAGGAAGAATCTGTGGCAAAATTCACTTAACCCTCAATCATTTCCCATATATGGTTGTTCTAATAATTTGGTGTCTTGCCATGTACTCTAATTAGGACATTTCAGGCACTTTGGACACCAACATTTATCTTACCAGCAGTAAATAGAAGTAGGAATTACAGTAGGCATTTGCTGTCTTCTATCTCTTAAGGTTTCTGTTCGGTGCCCCTCACCATGATATCTGAGCACACTCCAGTGATGAGTTAGGCAATGTGACTAGCATATGTCACGAGGTTCTTTCTTCATTCTTCCGAAGGGGAAAATTGTGTCTGGATTTTTATTTATTTATGAGGGTGAGCTGCAAGTTGTGGAATAGAAAGCATCAAGGTTTATGGTGGTTCTTGGATTCTGCAGGCATAAGTTGCATACTCTTGGACCAGCGTGTAAGAGAGCTCCATTGCTTGAACACACAAACTTCCCCTTTTATCAGACTTTGTGCCACAGCAGCAGTGTTAGTTTAATGTTGCATAAGCATGGTATAAAGATGGTGTTTGACTGGTATTAGTACCACATTCACTACAATAAAATGTGAACTACTTCAAAACACTCGCTTATAAAAACCTACATGAACCATAGTGATTATAAAATTTTATTGCAAATACAAAAATGCCATGGTTAATACTGATATGGCAACCCTTTTACAAATTCTCAGCATGCTTGTAAAATAAAGAATGTATACATTGTTCTTGTTTTTCATGGAGTTCTCTCTTTTATTTAAATATATGCTATTTTGTTTTAGCAAATAACAATTTTTGTCTATATATTGTAATTTGGTGAGATAAAAGTCTATTTTTTAGTGTATAAAGTACCTGTAAAGCTTACTGAAAGTTAATAGTTACTACTACTTAATTTTCAATTGTTGTCTACATTACTGAAACAATAAAGACATATGACTGACTATAAGAGGGGAGAAATAGCAGTCATTGAACACAGTGGAGCATCTACTGTGATTTATGCTACAGATGTAATCTCATTATTAAAGTGAATGCAACCAGTTTTGTTTCTGCATGTATATAGATGTATTGTTACATAATATGCATTGCTGTTTGTAAACAGTAGATTACATGAGCTTCAGGACTATTACTGTTGATTGAAATGAAGGTTTAGCCAAACCCTTCAATTTAGTAAAGAAAGATAAGGTTAATAAAGACTATGTATTTGCAATCATTTTTATTAGTAACAATTTCAGTAACGAAGAAGGCTCACGCCATCCTCCTGTAAGTTTTGTTCTAAGAAAAAACAGAATAAATTAAGTGGTGCTTAAACTTTCATAAAAATAAAAAGTTGGTTATATTCATATAGCCTCTTAGGATAAAATCTTGTATTATTTATTACAAAATACAGAATTGTAGGTTTTATCCATTCTGTACAGTAGATTAAAACTGGCAAGGGCTATTCACTACTCTCGATTCCCAGGAAACACTCTGATCTCCTTAGTGGCTTGTTTGTGGCTTAGGTTGGTGTGTCCAGTGTTAGTCAACCAAGACCCACCTAGTATATTCAACTTATGTGTGTGGGGGAAGGGATGGGGATCTGAGTGCTTCTTTCAATGAACTTCTTGTGTTTTATCAATACACAGTTGATAAAAAAGAGTAGTTAATGATGCCACTCTCACTCAAGAGAGTGTTTTGACTCTGGTATCAGTGCTGCAGAACTGTAATTTGATAAGCAGTGCCAATAAGGTAGTGACCAATAGTACCTCCGTATAATTGAATGATGAAAATCATCCATACTTCCATTATTGTATACATAATTTAACATCTGTGAACTATAAAAGTGAGCCGTGGTTCTCAGAAAAAAACACTGAGTTGCTAAAGATTTTTTTTTAAATAGTAAATCTGACTATAAATATGTTAAAATATGTTATACTGAGCTATTTCAACAGGCCTATACTGTGGAAATTGTACATTCTCTTAATAGGGACCTTTGCAAAGCACTTTGAGATTTACTGATGAAAAGTGTTATGTAAGAAGTAGACCTTACTACTACTGGAGAGGAAAAGATATCTTACGTGCAAAGCAATGTTATTATTTAAGTGGATCAATTAGCAAGGGAAAAAGATTCACTTCAGCAGGAACTTGCTCTGTCTCTGTGTGATTGATTTAACTACATCTGATCCAGTTCTTCTATAGACCCCCTTCTCTCACATGCAACCCCCAGATGCAAGCTGGAGCGGCTTCTTCAGTTCTATGACCCCAGTCCCATCTAGCTATGATACCAGTAGGGCGTGGCCTTAGAGTGAATACGTAATTGCATTTCTTATTTGGAAAGCAATCCTTTAGCTCAGCTTCTGATTTCCTGCCCACCCAGGTGCATTACCAGAAGCTGTAGATCCATTTTAACAAAGGGATAGAGAGTTGTCACAGGGTAGTTGGAGAGGAGGAAATATAAACAGCAGGCGATGGGTCTAATCCTGTAGAGAGTTTACTCATGTGTAACCCCTTGAATGAAGAAAAATGCATTGTTGGGAGCTAGATAGCTCATTGCAGATGTTACTTCCAGTAGAAATACATGTACTGGTACTTTAATATTCTAGTTGTCAACATAGTGGCTCATAAAGTCCATAGTCCAGAAAATGGGTATTTAGTTTTATGAGCCACCATATGGGCAATCAATATCAAAGCACCAATAGCTATGTTTCTGGTGAAACAACACTATTGGCCAGCTAGACTGAGCCAAAGTCTTTCTTGTCAACTGCTGGTGTAAGGATATGTCATCTGCTAACTTATGTATGAGAGATGTTTCAACCCAGCCATAGAGATGAACAATCAAGAATTTGAGGAAAATTAAGATCTGCTTTTGAACTTCATAGTCTGAATCTGTTTCTACAAAGGATCAAACTAATAGCCCTGCTTCAAAAGATCAGTGAACTTTGATAAGGTTGTATTTGAATCCAGACCTTATGACTTGAGTTTGTCTAGATAGTAGTAGTAGCTGGCATCAGTCTGGATATCAACTACACACCAGTCCAATTTACCTTAATCACATCAATACTACCAAAAAAAAAATTCTCCAGCTGTATAGCATTCATGTCCTTCTTAAACACTAATTCTTGCACAGTATAAAAATTGTCAGTGCTGATGAAAATGTTGTTGTGATAGCAGTGTTGCCCCTTAGCATAATTGTTAGAGGAAAAGTATGCTAGTGTATCAATACCCTTATAAACAAAAGACAATTGCCATTAATGAAGCACTTTCTTCCATAAAAATAAATGATGTCTCTCTAGTAACAGTGATGTATGTTTTTTGGTAATAGGTAATGGGAAATATGTGGGGGTGGTATTTAGCCTGTATGCTAATTTATGAAGCAGACTTTAAATACAGAACATTAGTTGCTGTTATCCTTTGGTAGCATATATTCAAGAGTCAAGGTCTGCACTGAGATCTGAAAATAATTTTATATTGTTTTCATATCTGTTTTTAATTAGCATTGTTTTATACAGTATGGGGCAGATCTGGCTCCTATGTAAATAAATGGGAAGTAATTAGACATTTGATATGAATATTTATAAATGAAAGACAAACAGTGAGTGGAAAACAGACAAAATTAGCTTGGACTGGCAGAAACACAAAACGTCATCTTACGAATCGGTAAAAATCAGAAAGCAAAATGGATTAGTCTAGTTCCATCTCTTTACATAGGTAAAATATATATACAAATGCAATACTTATTATGAAAACCAAGTTATGGTTTGAAAATGCTTTTAGTGATATAAAATCTAATAGTATTACAGATGGTAATAGAAATGTGATTCTCTTGATAAATGACCCTTTTTTGCCTATGAGAGTCAACTCCCATGATGTATTTTAATATTGATTGTTAATAAAAGAACATCTTGCAGGGCTAGGCAGTGATAGTATGTAAGAGCAATCACTCCTTGTTGATAATCAACCCACTCTAGCGGCACAGCTGGGCCCTTTGGTAGACATGTCTTTCAAGCTGATTTTTCTGGGATGGCCCTTTAAATCTTGCAGAGGAAAGCAGCTGTAGCTGTTCAGTAGCCATTTTAGAATTAGTCTCTGTTTTGTGCATTGCTTTCCACAGATTGTAAGACTAGCAGAGACTGTTGTGATCATCCAGTCTGATTTCCTATACAATACAGCCTGTAAAATTACCCCAAAATTATTTCTAGAATATGTTCTTCTATGTCAGTAAGTATTTTGAATTCTGTGTATTTTTTTTTCCCATGGCACATCCCCCAAACCCTAAAATATGTTTACCAAAATGAGTAGTGTTTTAATAACCATAGTGGGACCAGTTATTACCTACTAGTTGGTTTAACTGCCATTGATTTTCAACTTCATGTAAATATGTAGCTACAAACTTACTGAAGACTGAGCTCTGTACTTTTAATTTAACATACAAGTTTTTCTCCTCACTAACTTTTTTTTCTCTCTAACTTTCTCCTTTCCTGTGGTCTTTGCCTTTATTTTATACCTGCACTTCTGTAACAATTCTACAAAATCCTGCATTAAAGGTTCTAACTATTATAGAGATGCTTGTGCTGTGTAGTTTTGTAGGGTTAAAATAAATTTGCATTTCTCATTTCATTTCCTTCTCCTGCTTTCTGTTTAGCCTTCATTCCTCTATCCTACATTTCCTTTTTACTCTGGTCTCTCCCTTTTGTTCCTTTTCTCCCCCTTTTGTTTCCTTCTGTCACCTTCTACTCATTGCTGTCTTCTCTAACTTTGCCTCTTTCATTCTATAGTTAGCTATTGAGAGGACTCCTCAGAACACCTTTTCTGTTGCTAGGGGAATTGCACCACTGTTGCTACATGAATTACTAGCCACTACAACTGAGTCAAAAAGACTCAAAGAAGAAAACAGTTTCTTCCCTTGAAGTAACTGTGGTTCTTTGAGATGTTTAGTCTGTATGGCTTCTATGATCAATCAACTATCCTTGCTCCTTCACCACTGCTGGGATTCTGATGGAAACAGAAATTCTCTCACATGTTTGCATCCCCATGCACGCTCTTTTCTTTAGCTCTTTGTACACCTCCCTCTTGCTCTCTTTTACTTTTCTCTTTCCCAGTATTCAGTATTTCAAGCCTCATACTAAAAATTCATGAGTCAAGCCCCACCTCTTATCAGAAGACTGGCTTAAAATTATGAGATCATGAATAAACAAATTTGTGTGTGGGGGGGTTATTTTGTCATTTGTGGGTTTTTTTTAAAGCTATTGAGATGCACTCAGTGTGTTTTCAAACTTCTCTGCAACTATGAGGGTTAGAAACACTAGTGAAAGTTGGGATTCTCATAGGATCACTTTATAGGAGCTAAACAAACAAGGAGTATTGTGGCACTTTTAGAGACTAACAGATTTATTTGTTGCATGAGCTTTCATGGGAGAAATCACACTTCATCAGATGCTTGAGGAGGGAGAACTTACAGAATGGGAGGAAAATAAATGCAGGGATGTGTAAGTCATAGGATCAGGTTAGTCTGTTACAGCAGAACAAACCATTTGGAACTTTTTAGGAGCTGGGACTTTAAGAAAAACAAGGAAACACCACAACAACAGTGATAAAATCATGAGAGTTGGCAACTGCACTCTCTAGTTCTCTGTTCCATGTTTTGGTTTTAGCTTTCCTTTCTGCTTCCTTCCTCAGTGGTTCTCTTATCTGCCCAGTTCTGCCCTACATATAAGGGCCAGAGCATGGAGTTCTTTCCTGTGTGGCACTCCACTGTCCTTTGTATGGCCCAGCATCTTATTTGCTCCATGCAGAACTGGGTAACCATTAGAGAAATTCTTCTCTCCTCTGTCCAATCTGCATATGTTCAAAACCTGTGTGCTACAGTCAACTCAGAGATGTTGAACAAGTAGGTCAGCTGTGTAGTATCTGCATGAGCAGGGAGTCCAAAATGGATTCCTGTGCTACTCAGCCTTACAAAACTGGAAGAATAATTCTGCAACATGTCAGTAAGAGAGAGTGGGCATAAGGTAATCTTTTCATATGGTGATTATTGGATGAATTGTGGAGGTTTCTAAAGCTTCAGGAACTACTTGGTTCATCCCAGTTCTATGACCTTCTTGGTCAAAAATCAGCTATGGTGAACAAACTCTGATTATAGTGAGACCATGGGGGAAAAAAATCTGTGATCATGCATTGCACATCAGTAGCTACTGTGCATGCATATTAAGACTGGAATCTGGCCCTCACAAGTGGGGGGTGTAAAACTGAAAAGTTTACATTACTTTGTGTGGAATGGAGAGTGCAGTTCTTTACTAGGCATCCTAATCGAGCCAGGATTCTGAGAAAACTATGGAAAACTTGGAGAGTCTAATAGAAGAGAGCAATTGACTAGACTTGTTTCTTTCTATTACGTTTGCAAGGAATATTCTGTCCTTTCAGAAAGACATCAGTTACTGTTAGTGTTTATAGGAAGTTCTGTGACTGATACTGCTGTTGATTCTTTTGGTTATTGAAGAGTTTTGTGGAATTTGCCTATTTTCCTAGACTCTTAGAGGTTATTGTATCACTACTTAAATGTTTCCCGCTTTTTAATATAGAAGTTCTTAAGAACAGGTTAATTCTAGGGTTCTACCAAAGGACAAGGTGATTGTCACGATTGTACTTTGGAGAAGGGTGGTTTCCTCTCACATTGTGCCTCTGGATGTTACAGCATTGAGTGAACCTGAAGCCACATCTGCGTGTTTCACCTACTTCCCCATGCCATACCATTGCAGCCTGTGTGAAAGGGTGCAGGAGGAGTGGAGTTAGGTGTGCTGATGTAACTAAAAACTCATCAAGCTGTATCAAAACATAGTAGTCCATTCCTTCTTATTGTTTTTGTTCTTTGTTGCATTTAAACCCTGCAAATTGTGTATTTTAAGTGTAGTATTGTACTTGTACTCTAAGATAATGGTTCAGATCTCTACACACTGATTGTTAATATGTTTATTGCCTTTATTTCAAGATGACTTTTTACTGACTGACTGGTTATGCTGATCTCCTGTAGTATATAAATACACTGTAATTTTAAAGAACAGCTTGTGCCTACTATGTTTCAGGTTTTTCCACTTCTCCAGATTTGTATTTCTCTGCAGAAGGCTCAATCCTAAAGCTGTTCCTTCTTTGCATATTTCTATTTTAATCTGTAAGAACTGCAGGATTGGACTTTCACAGCATCATTACATACAGTCACAGGTAACAATCATGCACTCCTACAGAAAAGAATTTCAATACCCCTTTAAATATCGTTTTGCAAACAAGGCATGAAGAAATCCTAATGAATTAGGATCAAAATATGGGTTACCATGTAACCCATGGCCAGATGCAATTATTGTGTGTTTGCTTTTATAGCAGGTAATTTGTGAAGTTACGTTGTTTGAAGTACACTGAAAAGAAATCATTTATATGTGGGAAAAGCAGGCAGAGAGAGCTTTGCTCCTTATTAGTTCTAGTCAGACACAACATGCCTGTATTCCCTGAGTTGTGCACTAGATGGCAGCATAGAAATATTATTTCAAGCCATGTCACACTACAAGAGAACATGGAATTTGACTCTAAAAAGGTATTTTTCCTAGCATTTTGTTATGCCAAAAAAAGTGTGGGTGTGGGTGACAGAGGGGTTGTCTTCATGAACTGTTAGACCATTTTCTCATCTTTAACATAAGGTAATAGATTGCTTTCTATCTTTAAGCCCTCTTTTATAGATGCCTTTGCTTGGCTACTCAATTTCAGTATGATGTGAGAGTGAATACTTCAGTTCCTTTGTTCTTCACTGTTGGATCTCAATTTTGTTTTTACATGGATAACTTGCAGGGGACAGGGACAAACTTCATTCAGCATGAGTTTCTGTTCTTCATTAGAGGTAGTATTTGTCATTATAAGAAAAATAACTTTTTTTAAACAAAGATTTGAATCATCTTGTAAGTGTAATGAATGGCAAGAATTGTAAATGTGTGGCTTTTTGATGCTCCAAATTGCATCTATTTTTAGTGGCAGACGGCCTGGTCTGATCTTATGCCACATTTAGAATTGTCTAAATAATTCAGCTGATGATGTGAAGTTTTTCTGGGTTTGCACAAGTGTAATGAAAAGCAGAATTTATCCCAGACTTTTTGTAAATAAACGCAGATGTTCTGGGTTATCTTGATATTATGAAGACAAAGGTACCATGATGCACGAGCCCTAGAATGATGCTTTGTGTTGAGATCACACCTAGTGATTGATAAAGCCCAGTAAGACTGTATCTGAGTTATAGTTCATATAAATAAGTACCCATAAGTCTGGTTGTCTTATCCATACCTTTTGCGTGAGTAAAATTGGGCTCTAAGTCTCATGTAATAGTCCTTTTCATGTGATTTTTGGAATTTCCTGCTTCTGGTTGTACTGGAAACATTAGGCTATGAGAATTTGCTACATTTCCATGTTCTCATTTGTATCAAATGTTAAATAAAGCAATTGTGCAGCAGGGTGGGGTTATGTGCCTCTAGTACCCAGAGGAAGAAGTGGGTGTGCTCCCATACATAGTGTTTTACAGTATTTCTCAGATGAAACCATTTCACCGAGGTCTTGGCTACACATTGATTTGTAGCCTGTCTCTGATTGTTTTGGTTAAAGGTGTAACTTATTTTACCCAGATAATTCTGCTAACACAGCCCCAACATGGATGCAGTTATATCACTATAACAGTGCTGCGATCCATGTACTGTACGCCCTTCCCTATATGATGATAGCTGTACAAGCACCTCTTATACTAACGTGACAGCATCCACATTAGGAAGGGTCATTCTGTTTTAGCCACACCAGTAAAATTAAACTGATAAAACCTTTTGTGTAGACAAGCTTAGTTTGAAATTGCACTGCTGTGTATATGCTGTTCAAGGATTACTCCTCTGATGTTCAAGAAAAGTGGTATGTCAATCATGAAAGTAGATCGAGTGAATTCCTCATTTTCTTTGATGGTGCATGTTGCAGTAGTCAGTAAGGTATTTTAATTAGCTTTGGCATTTCATCAGATGGACCTGGAGTAGATGAACTGATCTTTGCTTGTCAACAATATGATGTTCACAGGCCAGATGCCAGCTCTTGCTGAGACTGCAGGCATTAGCTAAGAACCAACAACATCATAGCTGGAGACCAGATGAGGTCACCTATATATTAATTTTTTTCAAAATAGGTATTAGTCTTAGTAACATATTGAGTGTTTAGACTCTATGATATGCTTATGTGTTGCTGCATGTATCAATCTCACTTATAATATCCATATCCTATGTTATAAGATATTTAAGTGTTTACTTTGTAACTGTAAACCCACATAGTCAGGACAGAAATATTACTAACTAGTGTCACCACAGGAGATGTTATTGTGTTTCCAACAAAAGAAGGCCCATCCACATCAGAGAAACCATTGTTGCATGTCAGAGCAGTGGTTCCCAACCTTTTCAATAATATGGCACACTTCAGTGAGACAGACAGTCCCATGGCACACCCACTTTTCTCAGCTGAATTGATTGCTCATAAACATCACATTTACTTACATTTACTGTGGTTATACTCTTACTAGGGAGGTTTGCAACACAATGCATCCAACAAGCTAAAGAAGAATCAAATACATTAATGTTTCAAGTCCACTGAAAAAAAAATACACGCCATCTCAGTTTTGCCCTTTGGCCACCAGTGTTTAGAATTTTCCCACTTTAGAATCAAAAGACCAATACCTTGCCTTTAATATGATGATGAATTTTCACAAGTTTTAGGAATGGTAATTTTGGTTGGCTAAAATATTGTTTAAGAAGAAACAATGTTTGATTTTTCATTACCTGTATACAAAATTTTGCTGTACCACTTGGATAGTTCTCCTGGCACACCAGTGTGCTGGGGCACACTGGTTGAAAACTACTGTGTCAGAAGACAAAGGACTGTTGATTGCTCTCTCCCACCCATGAAATGGAGACAGACATGTAAACTTGTCCCATCATCTCGAACTCAGGGGAAGGGAATAGAAATCTCTGACAAGAAGAAACTACATCTTTTGGGGCTGTTCAGAGCCAGAGAGCCTCAGGGGTTGCCTGCTGGGTCTGCCCTGAAAAACAGTTTAAATTTAGAGATCTTTACAATTCTGTCACTCTTAGGATTTAGATGCTAAGGCAACTCACTGGTGTGTATCTGTTTGCTAAGGTAACTCATTGATGTGTATCTGCTTGCTTGCAACCTGTAAATAACTTTTTATTCCTTTTTCTTAGTTAATATACCTTTAGAACGTTTATTAAATGATTTGCTATAGGATTGTCTTTGCTGTAAGATCTAGATTCTAGGGTGCCATGTGATGTAGAATAAGTAAATGGTCTCTTGGGACTGCAGGCAACCCAAATGTGGTATGATTTTTGGTGTAAGTAACCATTTATCACTATGTTCAGTTTGACTGGGTGGGAAGAGAGACTGGACAGTCTAAGACTGTATGTGGTTCCATGATGGGGCAGGCATCCTTGTGACAGAGGATGAGGAAAAAGCTGAAGTGCTCAATGCTTTTTTTAGTTCAGTTTTCACAAGCAAGGTCAGCTCCCAGCCCACTACACTAGGTACGGGGGACTGGGGAGAAGAAGAGAGGCCCTTGGTGACAGAAGGTCAGGTTAGGGACTGCTTAAAGAAACTAGATGTACACAAGTCCATGGGGCCGGATGAACTGCATCCGAGGGTGCTGAGGGAGCTGGCTGATGAGATAGCAGTACCGTTGGCCATTATCTTTGAAAACTCGTGGCGAACGGGGGAGGTGCCAGAGGACTGGAAAAAAGCAAATATAGTACCTATCTTCAAGAAAGGCAAAAAGGAGGATCCAGGGAATTACAGACCTGTCAGCCTCACCTCAATCCCTGGAAAAATCATGGAGCAACTTCTCAAAGAATCCATCCTGAAACACTTGGAGGAACGTAGAGTAATCAGGAACAGTCAGCATGGATTTACCAAGGGTAAATCATGCCTGACCAACCTCATCGCCTTCTATGATGAGATGACTGGATTTGTGGATGCGGGAAGAGCCGTTGATGTGATATACCTTGACTTTAGCAAGGCTTTTGATACGGTTTCCCACAGCATTCTCATTGGCAAATTAAGGAAGTATGGGTTAGATGCGTGGACTGTAAGGTGGATAGAAAACTGGCTAGAACAGCGGTTTCAGCGTGTAGGAATCAATGGCTCCATGTCAAGTTGGCAGGCAGTAACAAGTGGTGTACCCCAGGGGTCGGTCCTGGGGCCAGTTCTGTTCAATGTTTTCATTAATGATCTGGATGATGGGATAGATTGCACACTTAGTAAGTTTGCAGATGATACCAAACTGGGGGGAACGGTAGACACCCTAGAGGGCAGAGACAGGATTCAGGGAGACCTAGACAAACTGGAGCAGTGGGCCAAGAGGAATCTCATGAGGTTCAACAAGGATAAGTGTAAAATCCTGCACTTGGGACGAAAAAACCCCATGTACTGCTACAGGCTGGGAAGTGATCAGCTAAATAGCAGCACTGGAGAAAAGGACCTGGGAGTCATGGTGGATGGGAAGCTGGATATGAGTCAGCAGTGTGCTCTTGCTGCCAAAAAGGCCAATGGCATACTGGGCTGCATCAGAAGAAGTGTTACCAGCAGATCAAGGGATGTGATCATTCCCCTCTATTCTGCACTAGTGAGGCCACATCTGGAATACTGTGTCCAGTTTTGGGCTCCCCACTACAAAAAGGACATGGACAAATTAGAGAGAGTCCAGAGGAGGGCAACCAAAATGATCAAAGGGCTGGAGCACAAGCCCTATGAAGAAAGACTGAAGGAACTAGGCTTATTTAGCCTGCAGAAGAGAAGACTGAGGGGGGATTTGATAGCAACCTTCAACTACTTGAAGGGTTGCTCCAAGGAGGAGGGAGCTCGACTGTTCTCGGTAGTAACAGAGGGCAGAACGAGAAGCAATGGCTTCAAGTTACAGCTGGGGCGGTCCAGGCTGGATATTAGGAAAAACTTCCTTACTAGGCGAGTGGTGAAGCATTGGAATAAGTTGCCTAGGGAGGTGGTGGAATCTCCATCTCTGGAGGTGTTCAAGTCCCAGCTGGACAAAACCCTGAGTGGGATGATCTAATGGGAGTGGTCCTGCTTTTTTTGGCAGGGGGTTGGACTAGATGACCTCGTGGGGTCCCTTCCAACCCTATGATTCTATGATTCTATGATATGTGTGTTATAGTGGTCCAGGAGTTCAGATTTTGTATTAGTTTGGTGAAATCAGGCCCACCAAAGGGGAGGCAAAGGAGGTCAATCTCTTAGAGGCCTTGTGATTTTAAAAAGGCCTGGGCGCAGGCATGAGGACAGATACATACCCTCCTCTCCTCAACATGCCCAAATTTCCACTAAGGCTCCTACCAGTTGTGCTCTCTGTCCTTCCCCTACGCTGTGCTTATTTATTATGCACCATGCAGATTCTTGGGCTGTTGAGGAGATGATATCTGCCACTCAGCTTCCTGGATTCATCAGTCATCTCCCTGGGAAGTCCAAGGGACCTGGGAAACCCACTAGCAATAAGCTGTCCCAGTTGATCTGCATTGCACCTAATAAATAATTTAAAAATTCTGGTGAAAGCTGACTCGGACCTCAGCCATCCCCTTCTAGAGGGGCCATTGACTGGGGCCCAGAATTGCTGTCTTTGGGCCTGTGCAAAATCTGTTATAGAACATCCACCACCAATTGGAAGTATCCGCCCTGTTTTTGACAGCCTACCCTGAGGTAGGCACTCAGTTGTCAGCCACTGCAGACAGTCTGACAAATATAATATACAAATTCTATACCAAACAAATTCTGCAACCAAGAAAAACTAGCTTGCCTTTTTGTATGCATTTACCTATTAGGGCTTGAACAGATCCCATTTACACTGGGCTTCAGAGAGATCAGAGAACTTTTGCTCAGGGTGCATATGAGCATGTGAGAGATTTCACCTGGACTTTCTCTCATTGGTTAAGTAGTGTTTACCTATTTTTTTCTCCAAAATATTAAAATCCAACACACTATTTTATACAATATTTTAGGGTTCTTGTATGTCATCAGATTAACACAGTTGCAAAGGCTTTAGTATTCTATGTTAGTACCCTCCAATGTCTGTATTAGGATTTGTCTTTTTCCACTCTGTACTGATGTCATGCCTACTGACTCTGTTAGGGTATGTTCACACTCAGCCTTCCTTAAGTCAACCCAAGGCTCATGTCAACCAACAGACTCCTGCGGCCACACTGGGCTTTTATTAAGTTGACTTAAGCCTTTCCTTAAATTGACCTTATTAAGGTGGGTGTTAAAGCATTGGAATTGGCTACTTAGGGAGGTGGTGGAATCTCCGTCTTTGGAGATGTTTAAGGCCCAGCTGGATAAAACTCCTAGCTGGGATAATTAACTGGGAATGGTCCTGCTTTTTTTGGCAGGGGGTTGGCCTTGATGACCAACCCTATGGTTCTATGATTCTAAGTCAACTTAAGCCAGTGTAGATGGGAAAGCCCTTAAGTCGACCTAACTGGCCTCCAGGCTCCCTCTCTGCGCTACTCCTCTGTCAGCCTAGCACCTACCAGTGTGGACTCTGGCAGTCAACAGGAGTTTTCAGTGTGAACCCTTGAAGTCAATTTAACAAGGTCAATTTTAAGTCGACGTTGTTAGGTCAACTTAACAGAGCCTCCAGTGAAGACATACCTTTGAGACTACAAATGAACATGCAGGCACAATTTCTTTTGCTGCTATTGTTTTCCCTGAGATCTTATACTCTTTACGGTTCTGCAAAGCAGTTCTTTGGGAAAGAATCATATGAGCTAGTAGATTCACCTACTCAGAAGTAGCATTTCTACAATTAAAATAAGGGAAAAGTATCTGTTTCCTAGAAGAAAAAAGTCAAAATCACAAAAAGTTTATGAAGACACCATCATTCTATACTGTCAGAAGAAATAAATGAAATTTGTGGTTGTTATTGACTGCTACCAAATATTTTGATACCAATTACAGCCCAGCACAGCCAAAGATGTCTTCAGCACCATATGAGAGCATAGTACAAATACTGAGTCAAAAGGAAAGTCAGGATAAAAGCTTGTGCTACAACAGATGTATACCAGAAAAGTAGCAAGTGTAGCAGAACATGATTCACGAAGGCTGGGCACAGCATTATATATTACAATAATTTATGGAAGTTCTTGTCTCACATTTTGGGTTGAGGAATGTGAGAAAAGAGATTGTCGTCATCTCCTGGTGGACAGAGTGAAAAGGGAATTAAACCACAACTTCAAATGCCCCAAATGGCAAGGACAGAAGTTAAATACAAAATGGCAATGATTACCAAAAGGGTTATGAGTTTGTGATCCAAAGCCTTAAATGAAGTTATACAGCCAGTGCTGTTGCTTTTCCTAATTTTCTTTATTTAACTAGAAAACGAATATGCTAGTAAAGTGAAAAATCTCCTTGTTTTCTTGTTTCCAATAGTTCTTTCAGAAATACATTAATTAAATATGCTACAATGGAGATTTTTCCAAAGCACAAATGGCAGTTTAGCAATTACTTTCCAGTGAAAGTCAATGCTGTGTGACTTGGGAAACTTCCCCACGTTTTATACTGGAGTGTGTGTATATATGACTTCAGGTATACAGAACTGGAGGAAAAGAAGTGATATGGAAACCAACTATAACAGTTCCCTTCCTAATGCTCAACAGGCAGTTCAAAGTACACTGTAAGGTTGCAGGTCCCAGGTGCCTACATAACACATGCTCTTTCTATATTAATTTCTCAAGATCAAGAATAAGCAAAGAGAACTGAATACAAGCACAGTCTCTTTTATCTCTGGAAACAGTCATTCACTACATCCAGAAGCAAAATATGAGCTGTTTCTATCATTTCTTCCAGTGTGATCACAGAAAAGTCAATGGGAGTTAGGTGCCAAAATATCTTTGAGGATCTGGGCTGAAGTTCCTCTTTGTCTCAGTTGGCCATCCATAAAATGGTCATAACAGTACACTCCTGTGTTAGAAGGTTTTTGGGAGACTTAAGTGTTTAAAGAAATTCAGGTACTACAGGAATAATGGCCTATAAGTAGGTTAGCTAGATAGTTTGAAGTAGCTTCCTTTCTCTTAAACTCCACTTTAACTGGAGCCAATGCGAGCTTAAGCTCATCCTTTTGAATTTTTTAAAATGTGAAGACCTTTCTGTGTCTAACACCATTTCACTTATTGTTTGAGCACCCAAAATATGTTTAATGCCTCAGAACACCAACTAAAATTCAATTCCTGCATCAGACAGACTCAGTTGAGAAGACACAACAAATGAGTCATAAACAGGGAAAAATAGTGGGGAGAAGGATGACACTAGTAAGATCACTTAGTTGGTCCATTCAGTCAGGTATGTGCACATCACTGCCTTACCTGGTTTTTCATTCCTGTGCTTCAAGCTGAGATGACAGATGTGAGTTTATTGGAGGAATTCTGGTGAATTGAGAGTGTAGTTCGAGGAGTACATTCCAAGTGGCTGGGGAAAATGATAGAAGGTATAGAGATGCTTGACAGAAGAGGAAGCGGGTCCCATGGCTGGTATCATTTGCAGAACAGAAAGGGCCAGACAATACCAAAGAAGATCAGATCAGATATGTTGACAGGGGCGGTGAGATATAAGTTCTTTAATATATTAATACTGGGATTGGTCAGGTTTCCTAACAAATTTTTGCATAACTGAATGTAGAGCCATTTAGATCCTGACGAAATGTTTTGTTGATGCAGTTTTTAAAAGGTGATATCAACAGCAGCACTGATTCTTTGTCTCAATCTCTCTGACTGAAATAATTTCTTAGGTGCAGGGCTACTGCCTATAGCAGTGGTCCCCAACATTTTCTCTGCCCTGGCACACTTTGCTACCTTTGATTAATTTGAGGCACACAACCATACAGTTTCCAAATGGACTCACGAATATTCATGAGCCAATCCAAAGCTCTTCAAGTAGTTTTTCAAAAAATTTTGTGGCACACTTGCTCAGACCTGACAGCACAGAGTTAAATAAGGTGTCCTGTGTATAGACCAGCAGTGGCCAAACTTACGGAACTCGAGCTGCACAAGTCAATTATTAAACCTTTGAGAGCTGCATCGAGACACACAACCACATATTTTTACCTACTCCAAAATTACTAAGCTTAAAATTCATTGTTCACTTTAATTTTATCATAAAAATAGGGCAAATATTGATCCACTAATGTCAGATTCTAATAATTATTTAAGATTACCATGAAACTAGGCCTATATAGTAAAAATTTAGCTGTTGCTAGATAGATGTAGAACACTACAGGCTTGCGACATTTTTTTTTTTTTTAAATCTGGGCAGTAACTTGTCAATGCAGCAGGTAAAAGCTCTGAGATGATGATCTCTAAGTATTGCACATTATTTTGAATTTCAATGTGGAATGTGATGCTTCACAGCAGTAAGTTGTGCCAAAAATTGAAAGTAATCTACCTTCAGTTTTAAACTTTTCTCCTTTGTATTTTCATTTCTTAGTATTCCACATCATGTTTAGGACTTGTAAAACATGATTTTATTTTAACAACAAGCTGCATTAGGGCCTATGAAAAAATCTAAACATGCTATGGCTTCTCTGACCATGTCACACTTCTCTTCCCCACCACCTGTTGCTGCTTCCCTGCCCTTCCCTTTCTTACCATGCTGCTGCTTCTCTGCTCTCCCCAACCATGCCGCATCTCTGCCTCCCACCCCATCCCGGCACCTACCATGCTTCCACTTCCCTGCCAATATTTCTGCCAGTAAACTTGTTCACTAAACTTCTCATGGACAGTGAAGACAAAAGGTCTGAGGACTCAGACACAATTAATGTTAAAATGAGAGTAATAGTAAGGGAAAATACTGCTTTCATCTTAATCCTGTGAAGAGATGCACACAGGGACACCTTTTCAACTGTTCAGAATCACAACAGATCAATGAGAATTTAGGGGGACATAAAGTGCAAGATCAGAGCCTGTTTCAGTAAGTGCTTTGGAGTCCATGCACAGAAGATACTATGGAAAAAATCCCATTGAGTTTATTCAGTTTGGGGTCAGGCCCTGTATAAATTCTAAATATCAATATTTGATTTTTTATAACACAAAGTAAAATCATTATTGGTGAGAGAGTTTTTTTTCCAGAAAGTTGTTAACACAATTTTCTGTCCTCAGCCCTTCACAACAATTACTCTTGTCTAATGGGCTCAGATACCCATAGAGTCATTCATGAAGACTGCACTGAAATATAAATAGATTTTGACTATACAACAAAAAAGAATTAATACATGTTGAATGCTATTTAATCAGTAGAAGTATAGTGCTGCTATTGAACTTTGCAAAGAATGTAAATTATCTTGGTAATTGACTTAGTTATATTAATTAAAACTTTCTTATAAAATAAATGTGCTTAGCAGTTCCTTCTGCAAACAATGACATACTGATGTCTCAGGCACACTTGTTCAATGAACTTAAGGAATTTTTTTCTAAAGCCAGTTTTCTGTAGTGGTGGTCTATCCTAAGTCTAAATCATTTTGCATGCTGAAAATGAACTGTGATCCATAACAAGTACTTGTAACATTCTTGAAATGTTTATTTTAATAGCCTTTTGACAGTAGTCAGTGGTTTTGGATGTAACACTTGTGTTAATTTTCAGTCTGTTCTGATGATTCTTATTTAATTCTCAAAACAGAAATACAAGAGAAATAATTTTGCATTATATTACAATATCTGGAAATGCCAGGTGATTTTTAAAAAAGAAAATTAATTTACAATTGCTTTTCAGGTTTAAATTGCTAATTATCATTCCTTATCTGTAGTTCATTGTAGACTTGTTTTTGATCAATTTATGTTGCCAGTTTTAAAAATATTTACGCAGAAAACAATACCAGAAAAGAAACGTATTTAAAAAATCATGCACTGATGCAATTAAAGACTGTATCATTATGCACACAGATGAGGGTAGAATTAATATTGTGTGGGTAAACTGTGGAATGTGGCGGTTACTTGCTCTGAGTGCATGTCTTTACACTTAACTGATGACTTGTTTTTTCCCTGCGAGCTCTCACAATGCTGCTCCTCCCCTCCCGGCTCTTACCACACTGCTTTTTTCTGCCGGTCAGGCTCTCATGATGCCTCCCCTCCCCTGAGGGCTTTCTCAGTGCTGCTCCTCCCCTTCCTTCCCTGCTCTGACCAGGCTGCTTTTTCCCTGTGGGCTCTCACACGGCTGCCCCTCCGCCAGCTCTGACCACGCTTCTTTTTCCTGCAGCTCTCACAAGGCTGCTCCTACACTGTCAGCTCTCTGCTGTCCCCGACCACTGCAAATTTGTCTCCCCGGCTCCCGCCATGCCGCCCTTCCCTCCTGTGCTCTCCCAGGAGCCGCAATTTTTCTTTAAAGAGCCGCATGCTGTTCATGAGCCGCAGTTTGGCCATGCCTGGTATATACAGATGAAGATGTTTAGGTCTGTGGGCTAAAACTGAAGTAACTACTTGCAGTCATGCATGTTTCCACAGTAGCTTTTGCAAGAGCAGAAACAGTAGAGTTAATGCCCTGGATAACAATCTAAATAGTGTTACTATATATCTATATCTTGAAAACTTCAGTTTCAAATGAATGCAGTGTTCTTGTTCTGCAATGCATGATTATATTGTTAAACCATTGTCATATTACTCAAAATGATATATATGGTGTAGCTGTAGATGACTTTTAGCTCTTTGGTTGAAGGGTCCCATATACATACCATCGCATGATACTGTTAGGCAGCAAACGTCAACCCAGCTTAAAATTCCTCCTGCTATTCTGTGAAAGTTCACTAAGACTAGATGGCTCCTCCTCTCTCCACCATTCCTGTCTCTGTGACATTGCAACATTGGTCTGGGCCAGCATGGATGTCCTTGATTTCATGCTTATTTGCTATCTCTGCAGGTTATGCAGTTCTTTCCTCCTTCCTTGTGTTCTGCACAGAATTGTTTTCCTCCAGCCACAAAACCTGTTTAAACCAAACTGTCTCCCTTTTTCGCAGACTTATTTGTGCTTATTTTTGTAAGCCTCTTTTACCAATCTCTCCCCTCTGCAAGTTCCCCCCCTTCTCTACAAGCCCCCTCCACTCTGCAGTTCCTTTTCCTCCTTCCCTAACTATCTTACACAGTTCTATTTTTAAGCATATAAAGCTTTGCTGTATACACCATCTTTGAAGAAACTGTTTGCTAATTTCTTTCTGACAAATGTCAAAACTCTGCTTAGTCTTATCTGTGTAACTGGTTCTTGGGAAAATTATTTGCTCTATAATATAGACTGCTGCTTGAAGAGCTGGCAATCAGCATATCCTCAAAATTAAACATTCATAACTTCCATCTGAGTCCTGTATGACGGCAAAAACTGTTTCCTGCTGCCAATGCTATGTATTTAAACACTAAAATGGAAGCTTTCTGCTACCTAATATTGACCTCAATTATGAGAGAAAGGGATTTTATTTGCAGGGGGTAACCATATAATAAAATGGATCCTTATCACGAAAACTGTATAGTTCAGAGGTCTGGTACTGCACTTCTTGACTGGAATATTATACTAGATTCAAAAGGCTAAATTCTGATGTCTTCATTCAATTAATCTCAATGGTAGTTGTCTGAGCAAATACTTTAGAATTTGAACTGTTGACTCTGCGATTGAGTAGACATTCAAGAGGGCCGTAACTACTGCAGGGCTGATGTGGCTTTGCCCCAGGCACACTGGAGTAACTCAATAGAGCCACTCTAAATGGTGCATTTCGCGACACTGACTTTAAGCACTGCTAATGGCAAGGGGCATGTTCCGATCAGAATACGGCCTGGGTGCCGGATTGCCACGTTACAGCTCTGACATTCAGTTTGTGCTGCTTTGGACATTATAGACATTTTTAGTCACTGACTTTGTTCTGGCTGTCTTTGGAAATGAAAGTGAAAGACCTCCAAAATAACACTGTAACAAAAATGACTTGGTATGGCAAATAGAAATATTTTGTTTTATACTTACCTTTAGTTTCAGTTCACATATTTTTAGAGTTTGCAATCTTTAGTAGAAGGATGTTTCTTTCAGTGTCTGTGGAATAGTGACTCAAGTTCTGTCCAGTATGGGTCTATTGTCACAGTTGACCTTTTAATGCCTAGATGAGATGTATTCTCTCCAGAATCACTCATTTATTTCCATAGATAAGGTGAGCAGCTTGCTATCTGCTGTGCAGAGGAGACAGAGAAGATTGGAGGTGTGCTAGCGATGTGCAATTATTATATTGTTTAACTTGGTACTTGACTGACAAAAAGTCCAAGGTGTGATGTAGGTACCGGAGGGGGACTATATGTTTGTGTAAATTGATTTGATTACCATTCCACAGTAGTCACTGGATTAAGAGATTTTGATTTTTACATAGACAACTAAATCTCTGGGATACATTCATTCCAGTATCGGGGGAGCGAAGTGAGGTATCTTGCTCTATTTCAGCTTCCCACAATCCCTCCCAGAAAATAGTTTATAAATATAATCCTGTAGTCTTAGGATATGCTGCTGGAAGACATTTATAAGAGGGCTGAATTAAATCCAACGATAATTGAGATTTGGGTATTCTTGTGTAGCTGCAGGGCTCTGCTCTGTGGATAAATAAAGGCCTCTGTTACCCAAAACTGCCAGCCCTACACTTTTCATCTCTCTCCAGTTCTCTTGTGGGATGTCCTACATCTTTTCTGTAGGAGGACTCTGTCTAGGGCCTTTCCCTATCTTTGGTGGTCAAATAGAGCTGCACGTTTCACAAGCTTCTAACTAACATGGAATCAAAGCCCATGGCTGAGGCTTTTGACTGTGTGTATATGTCTCTCTCTTTGGCTCTACCATAGCAATCCAGTGACTTACATAAAATTGCTGTGCTGAAGTGTTAATCCTAATGAGCAGTGATATCAACGGGGCTGATTCATTTAACACACAGATGATGTTTGATCCACAATTGGAAAAACAGACTGTGCAAACATTCATCTGAATTCTCTATGGCTTCCTGGTTCAACAGTATTTGTGGCCTGTAAAGTCACTCCAACACACTTTAGTTTGCATGAAAGTTTGGGGAATGGCTATTGTCATACGAACCTGTATCTGCATGTGAAAATGCTTTCAGATGGTGGTGAGACCCATACAAGTAGCAAAAAGTGGATTTTTGTGAAAAATAAGAGTATTTGATTCTTTGATAAATAAAACAAAAATGGAGTCCTGTGGCACTTAAAGACTAACAAATATTTATTGCATGACCTTTTGTGGGAGAAAATCACACTTTGTCAAACAAAATGGGATTTTCTCCGATGAAAACACCTACAATAAATATATTTGTATTGTCTTTAAGTGCCACGGGGTACCTTGCTTGTTTTGATAAACTAGTCACTGCTTGTTGTTCATCCTTTTTTTTTTTTTTTTTTTCTGTGTAATTTATTTTGTTAAAACTGTGCAGTGGATGTTTAGATATAACAAAAACATTTGCAGAAATTGGACTCTCTTTGTGAATGATTTAACAGTCTTTAGAACAGTGATTTTGTTTTTTGTTTTTGTTTTTTTGTTTTTTGGTGTTTTTAATGGAAAACCAGTAGTTCTAATTATAGTGTGTAAGGACAGAGTCAACATATAACTACTGGTGTAAAGACATCTCTTTCTAATTTTGCCTTGGGAAAGTTTTCAGTTTATTTTCAGGATCAGCCTGAGATGTGTACAATCTAAATAATGATCCTCAAATTGAAAAAAATCTAAATTTATCTAATGACAAGTGATTTTTTGTAGGACTACAATCTTTTCATCTGCAGCACATTCTCAGAACTGAAATAAAGATATTCTGAGGAATTCATGTTTGTAAAACAAAATAAGTTAGCTTTTCATAGAATGCATAGGAATTAAATCTAATTCTCTTCATTCTCTGTATTTCCTCTAGAACCTTAGTAGAGATCATAGTGCATTATAAAACATCTATTTTCTCCAGTGGGATATTTCATCTGTGTTGTTATCACCACTGTTTTGCTATGTACAATGAAATTAGTAGGTTTCAACTGCACTCAGTCTTGGTACCGAATGAATACAGTGTGCCCTTGAATAATTCTCTAAACTCTCAAATGCCCTGGAAATAATATGCTGGGATATTACTGAGTTGTGACTGAAGCACCATTTGTGCTAAATGTGACAGTACACAAATGATATTCCTCAATAAAAGTTCAAACTACATTAATCTTTCACCGTGGTTCATAGACTGGGAAGATGCCTTAGATACAAAATAAAGATACTGTGCTCCCATTTCAGATTAATTCTACACATTTTCCCTGAGCCTATCTCCTTCAGAAACATGTACATTAATTTCTCTCTTGTATATTTAAAGCTTATCAGTGGGAAGAATGCAATAAATTATAATATTGCTATAGCCATATTAACAAAATCTTTATATTCACATTTGCTGTAGAGAAATCCCCTCTTGGCCCTGGTATCATCTAATATAATATGTGGTATTAGGCAATATAATACATTTCTATTTTCATTCCATAGTGATGACCATGAATAACTCATCTGTAGCTTTGCTTTCCTCTGCTGTCTCAAGTTACAGCCATTCCTGACATGAAAAAGGCCTCTGACCGCAAACATTACCTCCTATGCTCTCCTTTCAAAGCTCCAGTGTAATAAAGAGGAAACACCAATGCTGATTCAAATTTTCAAAAATGTCTAGTCATTTGGGATGCCTGAGTTTATGAACTTCCAGTTTTAGATACTTGAAGCCACATTTTGAAAGGCTGTGTAGTTTGGAGCACCAGTGAACAGTTCAAACACCTTGGCCTGAATAACTGAATATTATTATTAACTACTTAGTTGTTATTGCTATGGTTATTAATAATAATAACCAGGTAACTGAATAAGCACCTTTTAGAAATGAAGGCAAAATCGCTGACTGGGCTTCCTTGGGGAAAAAAGCAAAAAGTTTCCTGAAAACCTAAGCTTGGAAAAGATGAAAATATGCTAACATTAGGTCATGGTGGTTTTAGTCACAATTTTATTTAAATAAGAAAAGTAAAGGTCACGTTAAATAATTTAACATGATGCACATGTACTGAACTATAATAATTTTTAAAATTGCTGAATGGTAGAAATAGAGGCCTATATATTGTTAGGTTTTGGTTTGTGACAATATATGTTGAATAGTAAAAGGATAGATGATGTAATATTAATGACATGATGGAGAATGAAAAATTATGAAACTTTGGGTAAATGTATAACTGCATATATGAAATGGTAGATTGTGCAGTAGAAGAAATTATTGCACCAAAAATGCCTAAGTGAACAAGGTCCAAAGTCAGAGACCACAGGTCCAGAGATTGAGATGAACATCATGAAGTGAGGAGCCTTCTGGTAACCTAGAACTTAGTAACTTGGGACCTATTTGTTCCATCATGTCTATCTTATTGTCTGTCATATGTATATGATCAGAAACTATAAGTAACAGTTCTGTCTAAAAATTTATAAATGAAGTTGAAAATTGATCAAGCCTAAATTGGATGGACTCATGCTTCAGTTTCCCACCTTACAGGGGGAAATGAGCGTGATATTGGGGAGTTGGGATATTCATTAACTGTTTCCAAAGCCAGAATGGACCAGTGTGACCATCTGGTCTGATTTTTACAAGCCATATAACTCTCCCAAAATACTTCCTAGAACATGTCTTTTAGAAAAATATACAATTTTGATTTAAAAACATGGCTTTAGAGAATCATTTATTATTTTCCATGTTAATATTTCATATTTGCAGTAATGCATATGTGATATGCCATGTTTGATACCAATGGAAAGGTTGTAACCTGCTAGGAATGATTCTATGGTTTATGTGCTTCAAGTTATTGGATTCCAGGATACTCCAAGACTGGATGTCTACAAAAAACCATTGTCCTCTTAATGGCCCATTAAGGAAGCTCCCAGCAACAGTGGGCCCAGGGAGAAAGCTGTCTGAGCCACTAGGGCTTGCCCATGTGACTCAACTCCATTTTGATTTGCAAAACTCCACACACCATGGGGAAGGCTGGAGGAGATAAAAGGTCATAGCCCCATCTCCATTTTGTCTTCAGTCTTCAGTCTCCAATCTGCAACCAACACCCTCTGGAACTATTCTGTTGCAACCGAATGAAGGATTCAGACCCACCAAGGTGCTGGGTGTATACCAGAGGAATTGGACTAATCTGCAAACTGCATAGTCTTCAAGGACTTGCTTTCTATGGACTGTAAATCATTTGTATATATATGATTCACTTTGACCCTTTAACATTTCTCACTTTGTTTCTTTCTCTTCCTTTAAATGAAACCTTCAGTTCTAATTACTAAAGGATTGGCTGTCAGTATGGTATTTTGGGTAAGATTCAAGCCTATATTGTTCTGGCGGATGTGGCTGACCCTTTGGGGTCGGGAGAGCCTATTTCTTTAAGAGACCCAGGCACTAGGTGGGGACTGGAGGAGCTGATGTGCAAGATGGGGGCTGTTTCTATTTTGTTATGCTTCACGACAACTGGTGTGCGGAATCAGAAACATGTTTTGTTACTGACTGGGAGGCTTGTTTAAGTACCACCCATCAGTGGTTTAGAGGTTTGGCCCCTGGTTTTGCCCTTGCCCTGCTTTTTTGCACATCCAGGAAGTTATCTCAGGAGGCCCAGGTCACAACATCATATTTATCTTCTGAGTTTGTTTAGCAGCGATTTCCAGCAATTGGACTGTTATATCTTTCTCTGGTAGACTGAAAGACTTATCGAATATTTTCCCCATGAAGGTACTTACAGACTATAATCGAGTCACCCTTTAATGTTTTATCTGATAGATTGAATTCTTTGCCTCTATAGGCATGTCTGCTAATACTTTAATCATTCTCATGACTCTTCTCTAAATAATTTACAATTAATATCATTCTTAAGTTGTGAGCACCAGAATGGGACACAGTATGTCAGCAGTTGTTGCACCAGTTTCAAATACAGAGGTCAAATAACCTCTTCACTCTTAATCACAATTCCCATGTTTATGTAATCAAGGTTCACATTAGCCCTTTTGACCCCAGTGTCTCACTGGGAGCTCATGTTCATTTTATTACCTACCATGACACCCAAATCTTTTTTCACAGTAACTGCTTCCTAGGATAGAGACCCCTATCCTGTAAGTCCAGTTACATTCTTTGTTCCTAGATGAATGCATTTACATTTAGTCATATTAAAACACTTATTTGCTGGTACCCAACTACAAAAGCAATTAAGATGCGTCTTTGTCAGTTACCTGTCCTTTTCATTATTTACCACTTCCCTGATTTTTGTGTCCTTTGAAAACTTTATATATGATGGTTTTATGTTTTACAGATCATTAATAAAAATGTTAAGTAGCTCAGGACCAAGAAAAGCTGTCTCTGGATCCCTGATAAAAACACACCCTTTTGATGAGTCCTTGTTTACAATTAAATTTTGAGAACTTCCAGTGTTTGCAATGTAGTGGTGGTCATGATGGTCACAGAATATTCAAAACAAAACTAGCAGTGTGAGATAATGACTTCTGTTGGTGAAAGAATCCAGCTTTTTTTCTTAAGCTTGTCTTTCACCAACAGAAGTCAATCTAACAAAAGGTATCATACCTGCCTGGTCTGTCTCATTTTGAGGTCTATCAGTTAATCAGCTTTTACTCCATATGTGTGCCATGCAAATTTTTATATCTATCTTGTTGTTTTTAATCAAAAGGCATAGTTCCAAGTCAAAAAATTACAGAAGTCTATGTACATTATATCAACTTTATTGCCTTTTATTAATTACATTTTTAATCTTATTTTAATAACGAGATCAAATTGGTTGGGCAGGATCTATTTTGCATAAACCCATGTTGGTTGGCATTAATTATGTCATCCTCCTTTAATTCTCTGTTAATCGAATTCAGTATCAGCCACTGCATTATACCGTGTGGGATTGAAGTCTGTCCAATATGCCTATAGTTACTTGTCATCCAATTTACCCTTTTTAAATATTGCCACAACTTTTAACTTTCTTTCAGTCTTCTGGAACTTCCCAGTCTACCAGGACTTAATAAAAGTAATCAGAAATGGTCCAGTGAGTGCCTCAGTCAATTCTTTTAAAACTTCTGGATGTAAATTGTCTGAATCTGCTGAGTTCAGAAATGTCTAAAAATGTATAACAACCTACTGACATTAATAGAATGGGAAAATGTGTTAATGAGAGGACTACATTTTGTGTGTTTCCCTCAAATACTGAACAGAAATATTTATTGAACACTTCTACCTTTTCTGAATTATTATTGCTAATTCTACCATGTCTGTCTAATGATGGGTAAGTAGGATTGTTAGGATTCTTTTTGTTTTTATACACTTAGAAAAGAAACAAAACCCCTTAATCTCCTTGAGTCCTTTTGCTTTCTTTATTAGTGCTCTATAATTCCTAGCTTCTGATTTACCTCCATTACTGTCCACCTCTCCTTTCTTCCATTTGTTCTTATATATATATTTGCCTTCACTACTTCTCTAAACCAGGTCAGGTGTATAGAACCAATATGATCTTCTTCCTCAGTTGTGAGTTTATGGCCTGTAATAAAGTATTCTTAAACAAATCCTAATTATTCACATTTTTTCTGATTGAATTCTTCCTAGATGACTTCATTTATAATTGTTTTCAGCTCTGTGAAACTGGCCTTTTAAAAAAGCATCAAGTGGATATATTACAGTTCTGAACTTCCTTCTGATTGCTTATTATAAATGTGTTCAAGTCATGATCACTTATCCCTAAGCTGCCACTAATATTTACTTCTGTGATCAGTTCCTCTTCATCTGTCAATACAAGGTCTAAAATAGAATTCTCCCATCTTGGACGCAATGCTTCTTGAGTTAAGAAATTGTCATCTATAACATTTAGAAATTCCAAGATGTTTCAATATTGGCAAGATGAGACTTCTAGCATATGTTGCTCATGTTGAAGTCCTCCATGATCACAGAGCTGCTTTTCTTTACACATTATACTTTAAATTTGTAAGGAGCCAATCATTCTGTTTCCTAGTGTGATTTGTAGCAAAAAGTAACTAATACTCCATCTTGTGTTTTATCTGTTAAAATGTTGATTTATAAGTATTCAAGATGACTTTCTTGTGACTTTTCAGTAACTTGGTGTGATACTGAGACAGCAAGCGTTAAATGACCAGCAGGTTGCATGACCTAAAAATCAACCTTTCAAGTCATATTAGAAAAATATTGAAATTGTAAACAGGGCCATTCACTGTAAATCATTAGCAAAGCCATATTAGATTGACTAGAGTCTTTTGAAATGTAGGTCTGTAATGATAAAGCATCAAAATTAGATACTAACAGTAAAACAAGCAAGGAGTACTATGGCACTTAAAGACTAACAGATTTATCACCTGAGCTTTTGTGGGAGAAAATCCCACTTCATCAGACATTTTGAAGATAGGGGAACTTACAGAATGGGAGGAAAATAAGTACATGGAAGTATGTCATAGGATCAGGTTACACTGTAACAGTAAATCAAGGCAGTTGTTAAGATTCAAATACTGGGGAAACGGCATATAGAAGAAGATGAGGTGAAATCACCTATTGTAATGAGAAGAAAATCCAAAGTCCCTATTTAATCCTGAAGCAGCAGAATCAAAACTGCAAATGAATTCAAGTTCTGTGTTTTCTCTTTGAAGCCTTGATGTGTTATTCAACTGCTTGAGCACAGCTATTAACAAATCATTAATAGAGTGATGAGGAAGACTGAAGTGCTTAGCTGCTGGTTTTTTAATGTTATTTCTGATGTGAGTTTTGTGCCCTTATATTCTTTGGCACAGAGATTGTCTTGTTTGTCCAATATACAAGACAGAGGGGCATTTCTGACACATGATGGCATAAATGACATTGGTGGATGAGCAGGCGAATGAGCCTTTGATGGAGTAACTGGTTTTATTAGGTCTTGTAACAGTGTCTTTTGTGCAGATATGTGGGCAAAGTTAGTGGCATGGTTTGTTGCAGGGATATGTGCCTGCTTTGATGGCTCTGTTGTTAGGTCTGAAGTTGCTGGTGAGTGTCTGCTTAACGTTGGGAGGCTGTCTGTAAGCAAAGAGTGGTCTGTCTCCCAAGGCTTGAGAGAATGACGGATTGTCTTGTAGAACAGGCTGTAGATCAGGGGTACTCAAACTTTTTGCGAGCCGGTCCACATTCAGCCTTCCACCATTCATCGGGGTCCACAAGCAACTAGGGTAGGCGAGTGGGAGCGGGGGTGGCTGCTGGCGGGAGCGGGGGGTGATGTCAGGAGCGGGGGGGGCGGCGATGCTGGGAGCAGGGGTGTGCCGCCGGGAGCGGGGGGCTGGCTGCACAGCAGGCTCCTTGGGGGGGGAACGCAGCGAGCAACAGGAGTTGCTCAGCTGCCGCAGGGGTACTCAAACGGCCTTAGAGGGAACATTGCTTCAGGTTTGGATCTTTCATGCAAATAAGCAGCCAGTGGTCCACCAGAAACGTCTTTGCGGTCCGGATTGTGGACCGCGGGCCGCCGTTTGAGTACCCCTGCTGTAGATCCTTGATGATGTGCTGTAGAGATCTGACTTGGGGGTTGTAGGTGATGACTAGTGGCATTCTGTTTTCTTTCTTGGGCTTCTCCTGTAGTAGTTGACTTTGGGTTACCACCTGCCTCCTTCAATGTTTGTACATTTCTGCAGGTGAGTACCATAGTTTTAAGAATGCTTGATAGAGATCCTGAAGGTGTCTGTCTTTGTCTGAGGGACCAGAGCAAATGTGGTTACATCTTAGGGCTTGGCTGTAGACAATGGATTGTGCCATGTTTTTTGGATGAAAGCTCGAGGGATGTAGGTAACTCTACTTATCAGTATTGATATAGGGTGTTGTTTATGGGTCCATCGCTAATTTGTACTGTAGTGTACAGAAAGTTGATCTCCTGTTCGGAATACTCCAGGCTGAGTTTGATTGTGGAGTAGAAATTGTTGAAATCTCTGTGGAAATCTTTAAGGGCATCCCTACTGTGGGTCCAGATGATGAAGATGTCACCAATGTAGTGAAAGTAGAGGAAAGGTGCTTTGGGATGCCTGTGTTTACTTATATCTATTGAACTTCTAACAGTGGGACTTAATTAGCTCATAGATGATAAAATTGTGTTCCATTTATAATTTTATTATCATATTTCATTGATTCAGATATCAAAAAGGAATATTAACATTTAGATTAAATTTGTGGTGTAATAACATCACCGTCCTTGTTTCTTTTTGAAATTTGTGACTCCACATTGTAAAACCACCTGAGAAATGGCTGTATGCTTAATAGCCTTGTGTTAATGACTGCAACTAGTTACCAGTGTGTGCTGAGAAAATAGGAATTTACCTAAGCTACCATTAATTTTTTACTTCTGTGATCAGTTCCTCTTCATCTGTGAAGGTGAGGTCACTTTATGGCAGAATGAAGGGGATAACCCCCTCTGTTGTCTCTGCTACCCCTGGCCTGCGGGGCTGGAGCAGGTATGTGACTGTTTAGGAAGAGTCAGAGCCAGGCTTAATGAGGTGAATTGGAACAGCTGGTGACCTGGTTGGTCAGGGGCTGTATAGCCCAAGAAACCAGAGAGAGGGGGGGGCATGGTCAAGTAGGGCAGGAAGAGGTGGTTGGTCAGACTGCCAGATGATCAGGAGGAATGCAGAGCACTAAATCTTGGAGCCCCTAGGACAGGGGTGTGCAACTTGTGGCTCTGGAACTGCATGTGGCCCTTTGACTGCCCCTTTGCCTCTCTGGGCTACAGGCCCCATTCCTGCCACCAGGGAGCCCTGCAGGTGGCCTCCTCCCTCCTCCCCACCAGGGGACCCTGGGGCAGGCACCCAGCGCAGTTCACAGCCTCCCTCACAGGAGGCTACACCTACTGCAGCTCTCAAAACACTAGGTTATTGAAGGAATTGTTGTTGACCCCTGCCCATAGGGAGCTTGGGGGCAGGAACGGAGGGCCTATCTTTGAACAGTGTAAATAAATAAGCACAGGTGGCAGCACACATACCAATGTAGTGAATTTTCTGTGGGGGTCCGAGCACCAAGAGAGTGGAATCTGAGCTGAAAGCAGGCGGCCAGGCAAGGTGGCCTGCTGCATACCTTTCTTCAGTCAAAGAATGCCTGCTGTGATATCTGCTGTCAAGAAGCTATCATAGCCTTTTAGACTTGACCGTGTTTTATCTCAGATCTTCTTAAATGTTGCCACAGGAAGTTCTAAACCTTAAGAACTGAGATTACCAGTTTGAATCTGGATTATCCCTGCAAATTCTCATGAAATAATGTGAACAAACACATGTACTGCCTATTGGACTTTAAACTATTGGATTAATTCTAGAAGGACTTTTACAAATCATTAGCCTGTTCATCTCTACTATAAAACAGAAAAGGGGTCTTTTGGCACTTTTAAAGATGAATAAAATTTATTTTTCGCATGAGCTTTCATGGGCCAAGTCCCACTTTGTCAGATGTCATTTCTCTACTATAAAATAGATGCAAGAACTTTACTCATATTTGTAAGTATGATGATCTTAGACTGCAGTAACTATTTTCTTTTTAAATAAATCTTAGATGAAAGGATAAAAATTAGCTTTAATTATCAGGACAAGAAGTTGGGTAAGATCAGAAATATTCATTGACTTGCTGGGTAATGTGTCTGATCTCTGAGGACTGGTAGAACTTTTCTATATGGTGAATAGTATTTTATGTAATACATACTATATAGACTTGTCTGTTTCAGTGGAAGACAAAGGCTGGATTGCTTGAAAAGAACTATATTATAGCTTCTTGGTAACCAGTAAGCTATTTTAAAAGCCGTTTTGTTGCTGGCTTTGTGAATCTAATGATGGAATAAACCACTACTGCCCTATTCTATTCAGTTTACCCTGAGGGAGCATTCTCAGTATGGCCCCTCCAGTGACCATGGCCTCTCTCAGGAGCAGGTAATGCCATTTTTGTCATAGAGTACCACTCCCTCTCCCTTTTCATCAATGTGATTAATCCTAAATAGGTTCTAGCCACTGATTTTTGACATTCCAATCCTATCAGGCTTCATTAATACTTGGTTTAAATTTTTCTCCTGTTCGTTACTCCTAAGATGTCCCGGGCCCTTCCTCAACTCACTCTGTGACCTTAAGCATGTTCTTTCACTGATTTGTCTCATTTTTCTTCTATAAAGTGGGAATAAAAATACTTCCACCCCTTCCCACAGAGGCGTGTGAACATCAGCTGGCTGTTATTTGAACAGTGCTTTGAACTTGTAAAAGTGCTATAAAACTGTGAAGTAAGATTTGTTACAAGGCCAGTTGATCTTGCTGAGAGCCATGAGTATTCCCCACTTCTGACAATCATGTCCTAGATGCCTCCAGAACTGAGGCACTCAATATCAGGTAAAAATTTTCACACCAAGTGACTTGCCTCATGCCATGCAGGAAGGTTGCATTGCAGACAATTTATAACAGACTGAGTTCTTCTGACTTGCGCAACCCATTTGCCTCCCTTTACACACATCACTTGTTTTGCCATATATTTTCCAGAACTCTGCATTTTTTAAATGACTTTTTAATATTCAAACTTGTCTCAGGGACTTGAGGTCAGAATCCACCCCAATGCTGCTTGATGATCCTGCTGAGAGCAGCAGCACTAGACTTTGGAATTGACATTGGCACCTGCTCTTCAAAAGGGGAAGATGTGGATGCAGTAATACACTGCTCAGCTGATGGGGTAACTGGCCCTTAGGAGATCTGTAGAAACCCACGCTCAGTGTCTGAATGAAAATTAGTATACTTTTCCTACTATCTGTCTGGAAAGTGCTTGCTTTGAGCTCTGATCAGCTGACATATTGCTGTCTTAGTTCATGCTGGATCACAAACTTAGCGTATTGCAAGAGCTAGCACAGTGTTGTTGCTAGATTACAAATTCTGGGATGCTTCAACATCATTTAGTACAAGGCAGCATAGGGAATGTTGTTTTTGTTTTTGTTTTCTGGAATGCCTGCCCATGTTTGTATGTTTGGCTTCTCATGATATAGCTGAATCACTTTTTAGTACAGCATTTTTCACCTATGCAGCTCACTCCTGGCATTTTACTGGTAAAGAATATCCCTGCCCACACTCTATATTGTCAGCTGTATTTGGTATGACAATGATTAATAAGCTAGTGGGTGATAAGTAAATATTTAACAATATTGTTCTTCGCTTTGCCTTGCATGTAAAAGAGAGACGTCTGCAGAATATTCATCTTCCTTAGATTTGCCATTTCCCTCTGTCTCTCTTTCTCTTTTGACTTTTGGAAGATAGGCCAATATGCTTTATATAATAGGGTGATTAGTGAACCCTTATCATTTACATAGTGCACATTGGTTTGGTTTTGTGTTTAGTTTGAACTACAGAATCCTCCTGATGTTTATTCTAAACCTGTTTCTCATCAATTTCCAATTATGGCAGGGATTCTTAACCTGGGGTGCCCATACCCCCTAAGGTTCAGGAAGGGAGTCCAAGGGGTGCAGGAGTAACACATAATTTAAGCACGGAACGCCCACCCAATATACTTCAAACATGACGTCATGATAGATGAAGAAAGACAATACATATGTGATACCACACCATTATATATATAATAATATAAAAATTCCCCTCTCACCCCATGGGTGGTATGTGTCTTCCTCAACCTCGGGTCCTCTACCAGAGGCCTGGGAGTTTGAGGGTTCTGCACAGTATCTTAGCTGTTCCTAGCACTGCACTCTTCTGGACAGAGAGCTCTGATGTTGTTCCTGGGATCTGTTGGAGCCACTCTCCCAGCTTAGGAGTCACAGCCCCGAGTGCTCCTACCACCACTGGGACCACTTTGGCCTTTACTTTCCACATCCTCTCTAGTTCCTCTTTCAGGCCCTGGTATTTCTCCAGTGTCTCATACTCCTTCTTCCTGATGTTGCTGTCACTTGGCACTGCTACATCTATCACCACCGCTGTCTTCTGGTCCTTGTCTATTACCACGATGTCTGGTTGATTGGCCGGTATCTGCCTGTCCTTCTGGATCTGGAAGTCCCACAGAATCTTAGCCCTGTTATTCTCCACGACCTTCTGTGGAATCTCCCATCTGGTCTTGGGAGGGTCTAGCCCATACACCGTGCAGACGTTCCTGTACACAATGCCAGCTACTTGGTTGTGCCGTTCAGTGTATACTGTTCCTGCCTGCATCTTACATCCTGCCACGATGCGTTGGACCGTCTCTGAGGCCTCTCTGCACAGTCTGCACCTTGGGTCCTGTCTAGTGTGGTAGACCCCTGCTTCAATGGATCTGGTGCTCAGTGCCTGTCCTTGTGCTGCTATGATCAGTGCCTCAGTGCTGTCTTTTCATCCAGCCCTTTCCAGCCACTGGTAGGATTTCCCAATGCCAGCCACCTCAGCTATCTGTCGATGGTACATCCCATGCAGGGTCTTGTTTTGCCATGGCACTTCTTCTGCTTGATCTTCCTCCCATGTCTGCTGCTGCCTCAGGCATTCTCTCAGCAGCTCATCTGTGGGTGCCATCTTACTGATGTACTCCTGGATGCTCTGGGTTTCATCCAGGACAGTGGCTCTGACACTCACCAAACCTGCCTGCCATCTTTCCGGCTGGTGTACAGCCTCTGGGTGTTGGATTTGGGGTGGAAACCTCCGTACATTGTGAGGAGCTTCCAGGTCTTCACATCAGCAGCCTCCATGTCCTCCTTTATCGTGGTTCCCATGTGACTGTGGGATGCCAAGGTACTTGTAGCTGGTCTGTATGTCTGCTATGTGGCCTGCTGGTAGTTCCACCCCATCAGTCTTGACTACCTTCCCTCTCTTTACTACCATCCGGCCACACTTCTCCAGTCTGAATGACATCCCAATATCCTCACTGTAGATCCGTGTCAGGTGGATTAGCGAGTTGATGTCTCATTCATTCTTGGCATACAGTTTGATGTCATCCATGTAGAGGATGTGGCTAATGGTAGTTCCACTCTTGAACTTGTATCCGTATCCAGTCCTTGTGATTATCTGGCTGAGGGGGTTCAAGCCAATGCAGAACAGCAGCGGGGACAGCACATCACCTTGGTATATGCCACACTTGATGGCCACTTGTGCAAGCTGTCTTGAGTTGACTTTCAGCATTGTCTTCCACAGTCCCATGGAGTTCTTGAGGAAGGTCCTTAGGGTCTTGTTGACTTTGTATAGCGCCAAACATTCACAGATCCATGTGTGTGGCATTGAGTCGTAGGCTTTGCTGTAGTCAATCCAGGCTGTGCTCAGATTGGTCTGTCTAGACCTTGAGTCTTGGGTGACTGGCTCTGTCTATTAGCAACTGGTGTTTTGAGCCTCTGGTTTTGTTCTCAGTGCCCTTCTGAGCTGTGCTCATGTACTGGCCCATCTGGTCCTGTAGCTTGGCTGCTATGACGGCTGACAGGTGGCAATGAAGTTCCAGCTTCAGGTTTTGGCTGCACATCTAGTTGTTCTTCTGGGTCTTATTCTTGAGTCCAGGATGTAATGTGGAGTTGGTCTATCTCCAGTTGTGAAAGCAGCTTCCTCTTTACTATGTTGAAGCATTGGGTAACTAGCTGTTTCTCAGTTAGTGTGGATGTAGGTCTTTTGTCCATCCATAGTTCCCTCATACATTTCATATATCCCCTCTCATTAGGTCTACTGTTGTAGTACCATTCCCTCAATTCCAGGTTCTCTTGTCTCATCCATGTATGGTTTGTTCCAGTAGCCCACTTATCGTCAGATTATCCTGGTTCCCCAACATCTGGGGCGGACCTTGTTAATCCGGGCGATGTCTGAGCCAGCATGACTCTCCTAGTTTTGTGTCACTCTCATATTTGAGGTAGGCAAGTGAGGAGTTAGGGGGTCTTTTGCCCAAGGACCCCTACTGGAAAGGTAGGTAGGTACTAACAGGGATTTGAACCCTGGTCTCCCGTATCAAGGGTGGCACACCTAACCACTGTGTTGTCCAGTCATTTATTTATTTTTGGTAGGGGTGCAGGGTTACCATCTATCACTGTTGGGGATGCAGGGCCTCTAAAAGGTTAAGAACCCCTGATTTATGGCCACATGTATTCCAAAATTTTCAAGTGCTTTCTAATTTTGGTTGCCCATTTTTAGAAAGCTTGGAAATGATTTTCAAAGACGCAGGGTGTCTTTCCCACTTAAGCACCCAAATTAGAAAGCCATTGTGAAAATGTTTCCAATGGTAACCTCTTCCTGATGAGTCAAATAGGCTTCTCAACTTAGATGCTTGTTTGACCACTCTTTGATTTTGAAATACTGTAATGACACAATGCACTCACTCATACCTTTTCTGAAAGCCACATTTATTCTACTGTTGAAATTTTTGCTCTCTAAGTCTCATCCATCACCCTTTGCTGTATGTGCTTTTAAACCTGAATGTCCCTCTTCAGGGTCAGTGCACTGAACAAATTACTTCATGTATGGCTGTGCTAACAAGAATTGTTATAATTTCCTTACATTTGCAAATAAGTCTTTAGGTCTAGGACTATATTTTTTTGTCTCTGTCCACCCCTTTGCCATTGAAAACTGGGCTCCTGCTTTCTGTTACCTCTAGGATCTTTTGTTCTGAATTTCCTTTAGTAAATTACTTCTCAGTCATATTCTGCTGTCTGATTTATTCTTTGTAGACACAGCTTTTCATTTACAGAAGTTAAAGCTGATAAATTATATCTTACACCATTACCCGTCTCTGATTAAATTGTCTTCAAAATTTCTCGTGTGTTCTTTGGTACACTGTTAGTAAATTTTTCAACTTCTCTGCTATTGGTAAATTAGAAATCACCTGAAAAAGTTTTTAAAACATTACGTGAATGATGGCCTGACAAAATAGAGCCCACTGTTGATAACTTGTGTACCATATGCCTATAAATATTCAAAGTGCTATTTAATTGTTCACTTGAGAGCATGGAATTGAGAGTACTGAGATGGCAGGAATATAATTCCTTTCTCTTTAAGAATCACTCATGAGAAGCCAGTTTGTAAAAACAGTTTGTCGCAATCCAGTAGTAATGTTAGCAGAACAGAATTTGAGAAATGGACATTTTGCTCCTCACAATAGAATAGAGATCACGTGGACAGGATATGATACTGACATTATTTCAGACAGACAGACTGAAACTAGAGCTGCATATTCTTCAATGATTTATTAAATGATGTTTGTAATTTCAATCATTGTGAAGGTGATATTGATATGTCAGACCTTGAATGAGAAACTGCTAACGCCTGAGGCCCTGCCTTCAAAATCATAGTTTATATTTTTATTTCTCGACAGTAGCAAACTGCAAAACTCTGCTAGGTCATTTTTGGATTAGTGGTGGTTAGCTGGTATTCCCTCTTCACTTAAATGTGAGAGATCTGAATTTATATCTGCACGTGTAAACAATGCTGCTGGGATTGAAAATTTACAAACATATCCATGAGGTATATATAGAGAATCTGTTAATCAATTTCTTAATAAGTAATTTGAAAATGTAACAATATGCACATGGGGAAAGGATACCAATAAATAATAGTATAGATCATGCACTTACTAAGAACATGTTTGTTTGCTGTATGCAGACAGTTTCCTGCTTTCCTTGAGGAACAAGACCACTGTCTGATGTGACTGCTCATTTGCTTGTGGAATTAACCTATTACTCCTTCTTTTATTGTTTTCATGTGCTGCCTTTCTCTCCATTTTGGGTATCCATTGATCCAGCAGGGAGGCGCTCTCAATTTGAAAGTGGCATTTATAGTAGTTACAGCATATTCTGTGTAGGTTGATAGGATGTGTGCTTGATGATTCACTGTAGGTTACCAGTTTTGCCTGCTCCAGTCCCCTAACTTCCTTACTTATGTCAGCAGTCTCTTAAAAGATTCATTATCCTCTCAAATCGAAGTCTATGTGTCAATGGCCAATAGCGGTTCTCAACAGCAATGCGAGCTGTATGGCAGGTTCATCCTGCAAAGCTCTGTCTGATTCTTAACACCACTTATGTCTATATACTCTGAGAGGGTCAGGCTGGATGGGTATAGGAGAGTGGTGAAGAGAGTAAATATTAGCCCCAGGTGTAGTAAAGCTTTGTTCCCTGGGTTAAGTTAGCCTGGAATATTCTAGAATAATTGGTCCCAGGTGTCCCAGTCAACAGGCCTGCTACTTAAAGCCTCCTTCTCAAGCGGGGCAGGGCAGCTGAAAGGAGACTAGAGAGGAGTAGAGCTGCTGAGAGGACACTGACAGTTGTTTGGACTTTTGCCACAACACCAAGAGTTAAAGTGGGGAATTTGGGAGAGCAAACCCTACAAGCAAGGCCACTAGGACCTGTAGCCTGCGGGTGGACTATATTTAATTGAGGGAGACTCTGGAACTTTCCAGAGCCTGAAGGCTGAGGCTTTACAACTAGCGACTGTGGGACTTTGCCAGAGTCTGAAGGCAGACCCGGAGCCGTGGGGCCACTGAGTGGTGATCCAGGGAAGGTAGCAGCCCTCCTGGACTGAGTATGGAGACTGCTACTTAATAGGGTCCCTGGGTTGGGGCCTGGGGTAGAGGGCAGGACCGGGCCCCCTGACTCCCTCCCATCAGGCAACCTCTCACTACCAGGGGGAAGGAAAAATTGAGATGGGTCAGCCAAATCTCACTGCACGATAGAAAGTGCAGGACCTACAGGGGCGCCTAAGGCCTCACCTCACCACAGTACCTATTTTTTTTTTTTTAAAACCTTCAGTTGCCAAGTGTAATCTAGTCACAGTCATGTCAGTAAAGGATAGATGGATGTGTGGTACAAGATTGGCAGAGAAGAGTCCAGGAATCTATACCTATCTTTGCTAGACATTTCACTCTTTCTGTAAATTGCTTAACCATCCTCTTTTTACTTTCCTTGTTAATAAAATGGGGATAACTACATTTGTCTACCTCACAGCACAGTGGAGTGTTAAATTATTAAAGCTCTTAACGGTGACACCTTCAGATGAAAGCCCTTGTGTAGTACTGGACCTGACTAATTTTCGCACTCTTGTCTTGTAGTTTCTGGTCAGTACTTTTATTCAGCAGTCTGTGGAAAACTGAGAAGGGATCATCATACCAAGTCTATGATCATCTTACAAAAGGCAAAATGGCTTGAAAACTGCTCACTTATAAAATTTCAATTCCCTCTGATAGTAGAATCATAGAAGAGTATGGTTGGAAGGGACCTCAGGAGGTCATCTAGTCCAACTCCCTGCTCAAAGCAATCACCTTAGCCAACTCTCTAAGAGCTGTTTTATGCAATGCATCTGGCCACATTGACTTGTACATGTCCAGCTTTTTTTAAATAGTTCTGACGCTGTTCTTTCAAAACTGTGCTGCCCAGTGCAGTAGCCTGGGAGCTGACCTTGTCTATGAAAACAGAAGCTAAAAAAGCACTGAGAACTTCAGATTTTTCTGTATCATCTGTCACTAGATTGCTTCCCCCATTCAGTAAGGGATCCACACTTTCCCTGACAACTGTTTGTTTGTTTGTTTGTTTTGTTTTTGTTAAAATGCATGTAGCAACCCTTCGTGATACCCTCCACATCCCTTGCTAGCTAGAACTCCAATTGTGCTTTGGCCTTCCTGATTTCACCCCTGCATGCTCAAGCAATTTTTTATACTCCTCCCTTGTCATTGAATCAATTTGCCATTTTTGTAAGCTTCCTTTCTGTTACAACTTTTTGTGTTTAAGCTCATTAAAGATTTCCTGCCCATTAGTTCCCTGAGGGACTCAAAAGTTTGCTTTTCTGAAGTTCAGGATCTGTGTTTTACTGCTTATCTTTCTTCCCTTTGTCAGGATTCTGAATTTGACCATCTCATGGTCACTGCTGTCCAGATTGCCATCCACTTCTACTTTCCCTACCAATTGTTCCCTGTTTGTAAGCAGTAGGTCAAGAGGCACATGACCCCAGTTGGTTCCTCTAGCATTTGTACTGGGAGGTTATCTTCAACACTCTCCAAAAACTTACTTGATCATCTATGCACTGCTTTATTCCTCTCCTTGAAGATGCCAGGGTGATTGAAGCCTCCCATAGAACCAGAGCCTGTGATCTGGAAACTTTCATTAGTTGTCTGAAGAAAGCCTCATCTATCTCATCCTCCTGCTCTGGTGGTCTCTAGGAGATCTCATCCATGTGTATTAATAGTGTTTCATAAAAACAAAATTAAAAAATCCCTCCCCATAAAAATAATGAAGTTCAGTTTATAAAATGGATGGTCTTTTAAAATAAAATATCTCGAGATAGGCCTGAAAATACATGATAAATTTATTGTTCCAATACAAGGAAAAGTAAGTGATAACATGCCACTTCCTACAAAAATAGCTTCTGCCAATATTTTCCCACCGGTTTTTGAATGGTAGCAATGAGAATTAAGGAAGTTACGTCATCATCTGTATCTTCCATGTATGTAATATAAGCACTAGTGTAACTCCCACTGAGGTACATAGGAAGCCTTCAGTATTTGTGGTAAAATTCTACCTTGAGAGAGAGCCATAAAACCCTCAGGGAGGATTGTGTGGGTATAAATAGTAGTTATAGTTAAGACCAGAACTTGGACTAGTAAGTATACTTCCCAGGTATTTTAGATTTTTCTTTGAATTTCACCTTTTGTGCTGTTTCCCTTCTTTTTTTTTTTTTTCCCCCCCCACAATACTGCCAGTCCAGGCAATCTAAAGGGGAAGGTGGAGTGTAATGGTAACAAGGAGGAAAAGGGCTCCTAGCATACTACTTTCCCACTGACTGACTGTTCATGTTTTTGTGCCTTTTACAACCCTTTCTATTGACTGTGGTTTCATGGCATTTCCACTTTTTTCCAGTTTTCCATTTAAACACCTAATTTATTTAATCTACCCTGAGAAAACATTCTTTTAAAAACAGGTTGATTGTTTCAAAATGGTTATAAGTCAGTTATGGTCTGAAGTGCAGTAAATCACGGGGTTTCCATTGCAAGGCTTTCCAGGGGTACCCAGCTTTGTGAGGCACCTTGGTGTACTGCTTGCCCTTAGCATGAAGAAACCTCGTCTGTGCCCACTGGAGGTCAGCTCCCCGATCCTGCCTATCATGGGCAACACAAGCACCACTCTATAAGCCTACAGACACCATGATGTGTGGTGGTGTGTTTCCCCCCAGCCCCTCCCCACATATTAGCAATAGCCATGATTCGATCCTTGGGTCTTCGAAGCATTTCTCCACAGAGCCCAAAGGGGACTTATAGTATTTGCAAACAGTAGACCCCCAGCTTACCAGCTGAATATTAAGATTTCCACTTTGCTTAAGAAAAGATACTTAACTGACTTCCCTAGAAATGTAGGTTTATTTTAAAAAACATACACATTCCAATAATAGCAAGTAAAAATATTGGAAACAAAAGATTTAAATACAAAACAAAATCATATGTTTCTAAAGTCTAGAGTTAATTCACATATTCTCATGTCTTATAGGAAGTTGCTCTCCCAAAATCCTTGAAGGATTTTACAGCCGTGCTGTCTGATTTTTCCTTTCATAAGACAAACTTGCTGTTTTCCTTGCTTCCTTGAGTAAGTGTGCTCCTTTTGTCTTTATTCATAAACAGGACACCAGCTGTTTTGTCTCTTTTTGTGGATTTTCTTTTTGTATACATTTTGCAACCTTTTGACTGGCACCTGGCTCAAATAGGCCTCCATTGTGAGCAGGCAGTAGTACTGCATATGACCAGGCAGGGAAATAAGAGTATGTTACCTCCTGCCTGAAAGGGACCTGTCAGAGGCATGTCAGGTTCTGGTGACCTATTTTAACTCCCAAGACTTCAAAATATACTTACTTAACTCCTTCAGTGCTATTCATCCAGACATTTCACAATGATTCGTGATGAATGGATTCTTAGTTTTCAACAGAGCTCTCACATCCAACCCTCTGGTAAACTATTATGTATTTATCTGACCTAGGGAATCTAAAAGCCTGTGCATTCCTTGGCTGCTCTGCCATTGGCACCCAGAGGCCTGTGGGCCATTTCTATATTTTGGTGATTTGTCACATATTTCAATTGTTTACTCACACAATGACAAGCAGGAATGTTAGTGAGTGGAGACTTGTTTTATTTTATGTTGACCTAATCTTTTTGATGTTAAATCATCCTGGAGAAAAAAGAGTGGCTTTCCTAAGGAGAACAAAGCACAGTGCTTGCTGTGTCCTGTTTCTTAAAGAGAGCCGAAATATCACAGGGAAATTTTTTTTATACCAAAAAGTTTTAAGAGCAAAGCTTTTGAACAAAAGAGTAGCATTCCATCTGTCATTTCCAGCCCTACTAAAGCCACCAAAGGTTGAAAATTTATCCTGCTGAGTGGAATACTTTGATATCTAACCATAGGACAATAGAGCATAGGCCTGGCTTCTTGGCTTTTGGAAACAGTTAACATAGATTTCAGTGGGACACACAAGGCATGAAGCCAGGGATGTTTTATTGGAATGCCCTAGATTGTCTCTCAGCAGGTAAACTCAGTTCCTTCACTTAAAAGAATAACCTCGTAATCCTCAAACACTAATTAAAGCTGGAGCCACCTTATTAGGTAAAACACATAATACAAATTAGAACTCTAATTCTGTTCATAACTCCAGTTAGTAGGGCAGACCTCATAGTTCCTAGACTACATGGGAAAAACTTTAGCCATTTTCATCCTTTAATGCGTAGGAAGAAGCATGTTAATGAAGAATTAGTTAACATCCAGATGAGTCATTTAAGTAGCAGTTTAAGAATGTGTCAGTTTTGCAGAGGCATAATATTTCCATATGTCATGCAATCTTCAAGGTTTTATTTCAACAATCAGGTTCAACAAGAAATGGTATCAGTCTAGCCTGTTTCTTGATCTAGGAAAAATTTAACATACAAGAATAGTGGTAGCAGCTCCATCTGAGGATCCTAACATAATTATAAACTTTAATTAATTCAGCCTCACAACACCCCTCTGAGATAGACAGCAATTACTCAGTTTCCTCATTTTCAAATTAAGGTAACAGTGAGATTAAGGGCCATATCTTCCAAAGTAATCACTGATTTTTGTGTGTGATCTACTCAAGACACTTAAGACCTGGTTTATTAATGATCTCAGCACCTGCACATCCAGTTGAAATTAGAAGATATGGTAAGGAAAAAGATGTGAAAACAAAGATGGGAGAAGGGAACAAAAAGGTGTTAAAACATTAGATTTGTGAAGAAAGTAAGACAGTGAGAATGGATGCAGGAGACAATAAAAGACATTTAGGAAGGGGTAAAATGGTACCAAGACTAAAGCTTTTTTCTTGTGTCTGATCAGTCCTCCCCTGAGTACAATGTAAAACTGAGTCAGCATGAAAAGGTTGTGGCATGAGCAAAAAGGAGTAAACCACATACTTCTGAATAATGTGTATGTTTCTGTGGGTTTATTGTGACATAGTTTTTGTAACAATTCTCTGTTTAGAAATTTAGAAGTTAGTCTTTAAATGCAATGGGACTTCTTGTTTGTTTGACTGAACTAGACTAACATGGCTGCCCCTTTGGAACTTGTTTACTGAATGTGGTCCTTTATGCAGTTATATCAGTATAAAGCTGTTTTACAGTAGCTGAGCTGATTCCTTTAAATTTAGGAGAGATTTTTGGTTTCCTCCTCCAGTCAAAAGTGCATGATTCAGTTCATAATTATTGTAGTCATCTGACTCTAATCTTGTGACTTTCTCAAATTATAGTATTTAGTTATTCGTTTCTTCAACTTTTTATCATCTTCAGTGTATTGGGGTCATGTCACTATAGATATTCCCATGGAGGTTTTTATATGGCCCCACCACTATTGCATCCAAGTGCCTCACAGTTATTCTGCATTTGTCAACATCCCATTTTAGTTATGGGCAAACACCTGCACAAACACACAAACTGTATTCACATCTGATGTGTGAACATGGTCTGTGGATGTGGATATCTATGGGTATAAAGCCAATATCTGCAGATGGGGAGCTGAGGCACACAGTGACTTGCTCAAGGTCACACATGAAATCTATTGCAGAGCTGGGAGTTGAATTCAGATTCATTAAGAGGTGTAGGGATGTATATGGGTGTGCAGACAATAGTATTGTCCACTTAAAACAGCTGTTAGCTCAGTTTTTCAAAATATAGTGATTTCTCATTGTGTAAATCTCTTGTATGGAGTATAATGAATCTAAAATCTTCCTTCTTTGGAAAACCACAACGATGGGCTCTACTTTGAGTTGTGGATGTTGCTCTAATCTCTGCTAGTGAGGGGCTAGGATAAATGCCTTTTACAGAGCATTGAACTGAAAAACTAGACACTGTAAGTAGTAGACCAATCAAGCACTGGGCTATTCCCTGCAATTAATTTGTGACGTGTGAGAATTGCTGTTTGTATAAGGATAGCCATGCATCTAGTCAAACCCGTCCATGCTTGGTTTATCTGAAGATTTGAAAGTTTTTTCTTGGTATGCAATGTCATTGCATGAATGTTTCTCTCTGCCTCATTGACTCTCTCTCTCTCTTTTCAAATCTCATCTTAAAATATCTTTTTTTTTCTCCTTTGCCTACGTCTCTTAATTTCTCTCTCCCTTGGTCACTGGCTGTATGACTGAATGGTTTTAATATATTCACCACATAGTCTTTATGACTGTAATTAATATCATATACTGTCCACTCTCTGTTATTTAATTCCATAAAACGTTTTAGGATACCATTTGTGTGAAAGACACTGTATGAAATAAAGACACAAGTCTGAAAATGCTTACTCATGCAAGTAGCCTCAATAAAATCAATGAGATCACTCATGAGGAAGAGACTGAAGGCTTGGAACTTAATACTGTGCCAGTGGCTTGCAGGTTATATTCTTTTTTTAAAAAAATCATGTTTAGAAAACAATTTAAAAAAGTCCAGCTGAATTCATTACCACTTCAAGACAATATGATAGCCCAAAATGAGGCTTATTGCTTTGGGAAACTGAACTTTGCAAGACAAGGAGAAGGGAATAATTTTAACACTGTGCTGAGAGGAGTTGAGTATTTCTACCTTGCTGTCAAACCTGGGTTTATTTTTTTTTTTCCTGGATATATTAGTCCTGGAAGATGCATCTCTGGATTTGACATTTCCCTGCTGGAAATGGTGATTAACTTATAATGTCATTCAGTGGAGACCCTGCTTATGGGTGCATTGCATTTCAGCCATGCCACAGAAACACAGTCCATGAATAGGTAGGCCTTTTTTAGGGCATTCACTAATACAGAATGGCAAGTACCTCTGTCTTTTGCGGCAGTATTCTATGGTGGGTTATAGTCTTGGTGCTACTCATCAAATTGTCAAACTACAAGATGCCAGTTTAAGGATCTTTCTTTTATGTTTTTGTAAATCCCTTCTGCAGGATGACATTGCCAATGTTTGTGCTGCTGTGGGCACTAAACATTTGCTAGAAAGTGGAAAGAGAAAATTGTAACTCAGGGCAACAATTAAAGTTAAGGAAAGAATGAGACTCCCAATGCCCTTTTCATATAAAACTAAACTCAACTGTGTTTAAAATATTGTCTGATGACATGTCTCCTCTTCAGAATATCTTCACTTCAGTGGTCTCAAATTATGACGTGTCCCAGAGTATGAAGCCTTTTGGCTGAGGCTGAATAAGCTCTCTGGTAAGACAGATGTTCACTCTTTGGATATGTAATAGGAAATCCATCCAACGTCTCATCAGCACAAAACTGGTGATGTGATTTAAGTTCAGGTGCTTTGTCTCCTATGTAAACTCATATTTATCACTTGGAAAATGGAAAGATGATTTCAAATTGGATTCTAGATGCTGATGGAGACCAGGTCCTAATTCACTGATATAACTAAGTCTTCACATTTATGATGTCCTAAAAAAAAAGGAAACCCATAAATGAAGTTTTTCTCTTTCTTTATTTAACCTTTTTTTTTTCTTTTGAAGTTTTTCCCTAGAGCAGCCATTTGACTGTTTCCACTTTTGAGCACAATGGCTGAGTTATTTCTCCTAAACCCAGTGACCGTTCTTTCCATTACCCTGATCCTTTTCCATCTTCTCCATAGGCTCATTTGACTCCAGCCATGTCAGGGAGTCTTCCTAACAGTAATCTTGTTGTGCCAGCCCAAATTCATCTGCCTGTTTCTTGAATTCTGCACCTTTTTAGTTCCCTGGGGGTGAGTGGACTCTGAAGCCAAAAAGGTCTGAGTGGTAACATAGCTTCCCATAATATTATTTCAGATATTCTGTAGTGTCCTCATTTTCAGGGCCTGCCAGCCTGATTTTTGTTTAAATTAGCTCTTTGGAATGGCATTGAAGGATCCACTTAGTAGTTCTCCCTCCCCCTGAATAGGAGACAGTGGTGTTGTCCCAATTCTTGTCTCTTCTCTTAAAAAGCAAAAACCAAAATCGAACACCATCTAGAGAGTGTGTAGATAATGCTTTGTAGTCTGAAAACTCTTCTCTTCTCTTTCCCAGAAAAAGATTGAGACAAGAGAAGAAGAGCCTCTAGAACAGTGGTTTTCAAACCATGGGTTAGAACCCAGTACTGGGTTGCAGACCCTCAGGTAGTGGATTGTGGTGCCCCTGCTGCCACTGCTGAAAGACTGGAATGCATTGCTCAAAGATGTAATTATTGGGTCATGGGCATAAATGATTTTTTTTGTTTTTCAACGGGGTCCTGTGAAAAAACATTTGAAAACCACTGCTCTAGAATATCCTGTGCTGGAGGGATAGCAGCAAGGAAATTGTAGAGTTTTTTGCAGCAGTCTTTGATGGTCTATGAGCCCCAGTGGCACACCGAGGCATCTGGTGCCTGGGGCCAAATCACGTTTGCCTACCCCTACCTCATGTCTTCCCCCCCACCCTGTCAAGCCCCTCCCCACCCAGGGCAGGAAGGATCCCAGTGCTAGGTGGATGGGAGTGGGGCTGGAGCCAGAGGCAGCACCACCCTCCCTCTGCTGTGGATGCAGAGCAGCATTCCTGGTGCCCCGCCCAGCCCCAGCTGGCCACCATGTCCCACCTGCCTCTGGCTGGCTGGCCTGTCCCTCTGTCTCACCCCTGGTCTTAGTGGTGGGAGGGTAGGGAAGACTGGCACCTCAAAACTTGACAGCCTCAGCCAACCTGGGACCCCTCTAATCAGGCACTGGTGCAGGGCCAGCCAGGTGCCCCTCTGTAGCCCAGTGCGTGGCCCTCCCCACCTCCTGAGTCTTTTGCCACTGATGGGCCCCATATCTAAATACGTAGGCTATATTACAGTCTGGTAATGTCCTCCCATCTGTGCTGGTTCATACATAATAATTAAGTCCAAGGCAGCCCTATGTTGTCTAAGCCTGGGTGTTCATTTTCATGAACTCTCCTTGCCTTTCCCCCCAGTAAGCTTAGCAACTTGAACCTCTAAAGTAAGTGTGTGTGTGTGTGGGGGGGGGGGTGTTTGTAGATTTTTTTTTGACAGGGGTGAGGAAAACTGAACTGACCAGTCTGGCCCAGACTTTCAGTTGGCTTTCAGAGTTTGTCATTCTGAAACCTATGAATAGTGTGTTAAGCTCTAAAACCTAATGGGGAGACTTGTTGATGTCAGTGGGCTTTGGATTTGGTCCATAGTAATTTGTATATTTGTTATTTAGTGACTGAAAACAGAGCTATGAATGAAATTCTGGTTGATTTTGTTTGAGGCAAACATGTTTTCTTTTTCCTAATTTTTATTTATCCCTTGAGGTTATATTAAAACAACTGTAATGTAGAGATTTGTTTTTAGTCATGCCATGTTATGATGAGCACTGTTGGAAAATCTGCAACAGAGTTTTCTTGATTTAGGATATGGATGCTGAGGAAAATATAGTTTTCAAACTAACTAGATAATGACCATTCTAGACGCTTTCTGAAAGTAGAATGTTTGCCTCAATGAAAAAAACCTTTATTTTCAGCAAGGCTGTGTTGTATCCTTCCACATAATCAAGCATCACTTAAAATGGCTCACTTACAGCAGGAAAAATGAGAAGTGTTTCAGGCAGCAGACAAAAATACAACAGTGGGAGAAGAGAGTAATGTTTTTTGGTAAATACTGTGGTTTTTATGTTTAAATTTGATTTCCAGGTATAAACAGAATGTTTGAATCATTTATGCCAGTGAGAAATCCAAATGTATGAACAGGCTTAATGTAGCTCTTTCTTTCATTGGGAAGAAAGGAGAAGGAGGCAGGCATTTAATAAAATAACAGGGCCTGATTTTTTTATAATATATGGAAACAAGTAGTTTAACTTGTTTGTGATGTGGTAGGATTGACAGAAGTAAACCGATGACAAACAAGAATCCAGTATAGCATTTGGTATGCACATTTTATTAGCACCCATTTGTGAGGGACGGTGATTTTGAAGGGAGCAAGTGTGCCGATCATTGCAAATGGGTGCTGATAAAACTTGCATTCCACGTGGTACCCTGGACTGTATATCATAGGTTTACTTCTGTCAGTCCTACCATTCCACGAAGAAGTTATCAGAGCACAGAACAGGGAAGAAGAGAGAGGGGGAGGAAATGGAGTTACCTCTATAATCACAATTCCAACAAGCTGTGAATTTTCACAGGTCCCAGTTAGTTCAGGCTGTCATTTTGTCCAACAGAAATCTGAGCAAAATAGTGACAGTTGCTGACTGAACCATTATTGAGTAGCTGAATTCTGATGCACATTGAGAACAGGTTTATTGTAGGATATGCTTCAACTGACATGATCACATCTTAGCTATACAGCTGCTTGTTTTTAATGATACATTTTTCTATATGAATAAATTGGTTTATAAATTGTTATGCAACTGTCTGATTAGCTGGCAGAGATACCATCTGATATAACTGCCCAGCTCAAGCATAACTGCTGCTTTTATGGTATTATCAATATCTGTTGTGTCCATCTGACTGCCACTCATGCACACTATGCTCAAATGTTAAAATTCCTTTGGATTTTTTTGAAGGAAAAAATAAGCATATCTGAATGAACTCGGTTATAACATTTTATTTTCTGTAAATATCTGGAGTCATGTTATGGTTTAATAATGTCCTCCTAAATTTCAACACAAAACTCAGCGAGCTCTGAAATATAGCAATATATTACATTTCTCTACTGCTTTCCATACAAATGTCTGTTCTGACAAATCAAAAGATATATCTTCAGTAGGGCTGGCAGCCTGTTTCTTTGTGGTGGGTGCAATCTGAAAATTTGGACTTTTGTTCATCTCCAAAATGAACAGTGGGAATAAATATGGATACTTCAGGCTAACTGATTTTGGGTCTGCGATCCATTTTTGCGGATGCAAATTTTGTGAGCACAAATTATGCCTTAAAAGGGAGGCCAACTACCTGAAAATTTATAAGAACACATTATGAGGTAAGAGAGGCATGTTTCTGTTTTATTAGTGGCAAAACTGTAAAATAAAAGTTCACAGTGCGGTAGAGATAGAGACAACATAGTTACAGAAAGGTAATGTCATCATAGCATATCTGCAGTTCACTCATAGTTGGACTATGTTACAATGGACTGAAATAAATATAATATATGTGTTGAATTTCTGTATTTCTGCTTGCTTAAAGGCAAATCTGTTGTTTACTAGATTGTAGTGAATAAACAGATGAATGAATAATATATATTCACCAGCTCATATGGTTATCTTTGCCTGAATATTTGCTGTCTGCTCAGCATCAAAGTGGTAAAATATGTGATGCTGCACCAGATCTGGTTAGTGCATTAGCACATGCTTTGTGTGGCTACCTGAGTTATTTCCACCTGTTTCCTCACATCGTTTTTGACTGGTTTAATTCTGTGTCTGATTGTGACACTTTCCACGATGCAGTGTAATTAACCACAGGCAAATATTCAACATATTAAAGCTGAAAAGCAACCCAGCATGTTCTCCATAGCTACATGACGTGTGAGGGGGAACAACAGCTTTATGACTGCCACAGCTTCATTTCCTCTCCTTAATGAGTGACCAAAATATTTTTAGATAGTGTTGCACATAAATGCATATATCTAAACCATATTGTGATATTTCTCCTGCCTCATAAACAAGTCTCTATATGCTATAAGAAAGGGAAAGCTGGCACCCAGCTAATACATAACAGAAGAAATTAAATGCCTTTGACACTAATTGCCTGAAGAAAATTCAGAAGATGAGATAGCAACAACATAGTGCAAACAAAATTTCATGATTAAAAGCACAATAGCCATATGTCAACTTTGTATTAAGTAAACAATGCTTAGAATGGCCAGTCTGTAACTTTTGCCAAAAACCTGAACGTGTGGTTGTCAAATCTGATATTGGGTTAGAAAGTAATGTGGAGGACAGTAATCCTTCCCCCTAAGATTAAAAATGGTATGGCAAAATATTATGATCACAGCAGTCGTGATGGGTACTCACCAGAGAAGGAAATGTTAAAAGTGAAAAACAATTCTCTTTCTATTTCTCAGTAACTAAATGATACTGGTGAAACAAGCTATAGTTGTCTGTCAAAGTAATTATTTTCCTCATAGAAAATCTTGACTTCTAAAAACTTTGTATCATATCATGGTCTCCCATTCCCAGGACTAACAAACGACCATCTTTTGTGGTCTGAACTCAGTATGGTTATTCCAAAGTTGTGAGATTTAGATAAGGATTGTGGTGATCTCAGCAGTAGTTTTTTTGAATCTTTGATAGCTTTCTATAAATTATGAGATAGAGGCAGGCCATATCTGAAGAACCTCTTTTGTTACTTATAATAAAGGACAAGATACACAATATATATTATGGCTCAAATTGTCAAATACTGCTTCCAAAATGGAATATTCAAAGATGGGTTAAACAAATAGCCTTTTATATTTTCAAATATCATATTGGTGTCTAAATATCTTGCTTTTGTATGTAAGCAGAGAAGATTGTTGCTGTCTTAATTCTGCATGCTCTACTTTCCAAACTTTGGGATTTTAAAAAATTTAGTATCAGCTTTGAATTTATTGTCATTCAGATGTTTTTCATGTTAAATCAGAGTTTATTTTAGCAGTTTTGTTAACAATATGTATATAAAACTTTCTTTTCAGCTCAATGACTACTTTTGGGAATTCACTTTAAAATTCTGCGCTTGACTGTTGTGACTCAGATTTTGAAATCTGACTCAAATATTTAGCCATACTATTTCTATTTAAATTAAATGTGTGATGAAATCCCTATATCAGTTTGGAAAATCTCAATTTATTTAATTCTGCCCCTTCTCAAATGAATTTAGCCGCACATCAAATATACATATAATTAGTGCAAGAGAGAAAGCATTATTAACACCAGACATCTTTTAAACTTAGTTCAGACAGGAGATAGGAAACAGGTTCCTCAATTAGATATTATGGATTGTTGTCTGTTACTGATCACTTAAAATCTATTGTTTTAAATTTATTTTTGTTGCAAGGAGCTGAATGGTTTAGGATTGGTTATAGACTTTAGCATCTTTCACTTTGTAGGTCTTTGATTCAAATCTATCCAAACAGTTATTTGGGACTAGTCTACACACAAAACTGGGATTGATTTTAGTTATGCAAGCATAATTAAAGCAACAGCACCTTCATTTTTCCAGTACAGTTGCTGTTGCATCAAGGTAAAAGTACACACATCAGAATAATTTATTGTGGTCTGGGAACCAAAATAAGCTATGCTGGTAGATGTCTTTGTTATATCAGCATAACTGTACCTACACTAGGGTTTTTATCAAAACAAGTATGTTGGCCAAAAAAAAAAAAATCACACTCCTATCTGCAGAATTATGCCAATAAAACTTTTCACTGTAGATCAGCACTTGGTCCATGACATACAAAGTGAATCAGAAGTCTTAGTTCATTTCATTACTTGCAAAACTCAGAGAGACGGTGAACTTTTTTTTTTGGCAGACAGGCCAAAGACTGGGCGGGCATTCCAATACGGGCTGATTCAGATTTTTTCAACAAAATGGTTTTGCCTTAGAAAATGTCATTCATTGAAATCAAAACATTTCACATGAATGTATCTGATATGGAAAACCTCCGTCAGGCAAGGTTCTTGGATCCAAACAGAACTTAGAATAAGAGAGTTTCGCCAAATAGCCTAGTATATAGGCATCCTCCTGTGAAATGGGAGACCCTCAATCAAATCATTGCTTTGTCTGATTGAAGCCTGAATCAGGGAAAGCAGGATTTGAACTTTTCTCTTCCACATCCCAGAGTGCTTTGACTATCGGGCTATTGGCTAGTCTGGAATGGGTCTTTCTCAGTCTTGCCTGTTGATGCTGTTTCCCTTTATAATCATTATTATATTATAATGATTATTCAGAGGGCCAGAAAAAGACACTAACTCTATAGCCTGGTAGTCAGGGCCCTCTCTTAGGATGCAAGAGACCTAAGACCAAGTCCCTATTCTGACTCTTCTGGGTGTGAGGTGGGCTTACTCTCCAAACGTATCAGTTTCATCCTGAGGCACAACATGAAAATTTTTGAAATCTCCAAAATGTTCACAGAATGGGAAAATTATTTCCTGCCCAACTCTAATACAGACTGAATTAGACTTTCACTTGTAGAGATTCTTCCTTTAAAACAGGTTGTACCACAAGCTAGGCAGAGTATGATACTTGTTGCTGCCCATTTTGTATCTTATCTTGATAGAAAACTCATCTGCTCTACAAGTTAACACCTGTCATGAGCACTGCCTATGTCATAGACATCACACATCTGGTTAACAGTATGATGCTTTAGATATTTCTATAAAACTATTCATTCAAAAACATTTTAAAACCCATTTTTGCTCTTGATTAAATCTTTTTTGTTTCATTGCTTAATCAATCATTTATTTATGCTATTTAGGAACAATTTATTGCAGAAAAGAACAGACCTATCCTTGAATAAGTTGTTTTTACTCTGTTCCCTTTTGTTGACACTGCTAGTAAGAGTGGAGGAAAGGGTGCTGGAAAAAAATTGGGATAGACTGTTCCAGTTTTGATTGGGTAATGCTATATTTTAATAAATTCTAAATATTTGGTTTAATTTAGGATCAATAAACTTTATGTATTCAATATTGATATAGTAAAAATTCTCTTCTGGATTGGGTTAAATAAAACAGCAATAGATGCATTGTTTAATAATCAGTTAATCAATTGTTTAGTAAATAACTTTCACTTGGTTTTTCAGGAAGTAGGCAATGTTTTTGAAAAACAGAGGTTTTTGCAAGGTTTAGTAAAAGTACAATATAATCAGTGCTATTTCCAGGAGTCTAAATGTTCAAATTCAAGCCATAGTAGTGCTTTCTCATGTTTAAAATCTATCCATTAGTTTAGGTGGAAGGGTCATAAAGCATTCTGTGAAATCAGGCACTGATGTATCACTCTTGATGGGTGTTAATTTGGTTCTCTGGTTCAGATTTGTTTAGTAGAACATTTTAATTGCTTGGTGGGCAGAATTAAACCATTCTGTGCTTTGGAAAAAAAATGGAATTTAAAAATAAATAGCTGTATCTTAACAGGATATTCATTCTGCTTGTCAGCTTGTTGTGAACACAACAAGATTATTTGATCTTTATAGATCCTTGAACATCTGTTAAAAGCAAAGACTGATACAGATGAGGAACTAAAACAGTGAGATTTTTATTTTCAGACAACATTTTTCAGGTCACAATTTTTATGTGGTCTGCCTCAGCATCTCAACTCGTGCACAATGTGGCAGTCAGAAAAATGATTTCAGATAACAATTTCACTTGAAAGCAAAACTGCAGGGTATGGTCATCGCTCCTGAGACAAGGGAGAGATTGTAGAGCCCAATTCTGTCAATCTGTGTAGCAGATTCCTTCGCTTGTGTCGATTCAGTGAAGTCAGTGGGGTTTAACTTAAGGATAGGGAGTCCATTTTTGTGGAGTCAATAGAAGGATCAGAACTTAAGTTCAGAGTAAAGATAGGATGATAACCAGGCGTTAAAAACTGAGATCCTGTGTGCTTGCATGATCTTTAAATGTACCATGTCACTTTGGGTTAGCATGCTACACAGATGAAAGCTCGCATGAGTGTCGCTGTGTGAGCTGGGAATCACACCCTTGCCTCGTAGTGTAGACAGAGCCTAAGGGTAGACGTTTACAATCTTTTTATGTTGTACCATCTGGCCAAAGAATGGGGGTAAAGCCCCAAAATGAAAGACAAATGTTATGGTATTACCTCCCAATTCTTCGGAAACAGTCAGATCAAATTTAATAGAGTTCTAACCAAATAAATTATTCAGAAATTTATCTAAAACAAATAGAATTTAATAGAGAATTATCCCTGCTGCAGACCTCTGCAGATTGCTTTAAAAATTGCATAGCAATGCTATCTTTCTCTGTTGAATTCTATGAAACATTCTCATCAAGGGTACTATTTCTGATATACAGGGCTTAATTTCTGTACACATACCAGTCCAATCTCGTTTATTTCTCTCATTTGCTACTAAGACACAGAATAAAAAGGGAATACCTACAGAACACAATCTGATTTTAATAGAAGTTTGTATTCTTGTGGCTTGATTAGAAAGATGCATGATAGCAGACAGCAGTTCACTGTTTAGGGCAAATGTTATGGGCTATAATAGGCATTTCTACTTCATGGATGTACGCCATCTGAGGCCAGAAAGTCATTTTGATTAGTTGTTACTGTGTGTTGATAGTTATAAAATTCTAAGTGTGCTACTACTCATCTTGATCCAATGTGTTGTATCAGTGCTTCTAGAAACAAACTGCTACTTAATTTTAGCCGGTGTTTTGGTTTCTTTGTCATGTTAGTTAACGTGCCAGACCTTAGCAATGCTCCCTTTTGGAAACTTCTACGTTTGCATTACTGTTATTGCTTGAATATTCTTATTTGGTTTTCCTTAAGTTATGTTTACTTTTTGAACATGTCAGGCTTAAGGCCTAGAGCATCTGGTTGTGCTTTCCTTATAACATCCACCTAATATGCTTGTGGTGTCTGCTTCATTTCTGAAACGCCCACTCTTTTTGCACCTTTTTAAACTATTGTGCGCTGAATGACAGGGTGACAATTCTTGCATCAGGAAAGAAACTCCTCGGGTGAGCCAAGCCAGGCTGGGATAAACCTCTCCTCACTATTACAGGAACTCTGCTGGTATATACTTAAATAGTATTAGAGGAAGTTCCAGTAGATGGCGCTCAAGATTATGCAGCATAGCTCCTTGCTTCTGTAGGACCAAAGCTTACTGTGTGCAATGCGAATGACTTTCTCAGTCTGGTTTTTGTATCAGCTTTTAACATTCAATTCTCAGATTAATTTACCCCCTTATTCCTGCCTCCCCTGACAACCAAATTCTTCTTTAAAAAATTCAGTCTTTAGCCACATTCTCTTTATGGAACCAGTGGGTCAAATGTGAACTCCAAATAAACAGTATAAATGGGGCAGTAACTGTCTATTCAGAGCCTCCAATCCCAGCATGTAGTCAGCAGATTCCTGTCTGAGTTCAGCAACCTTTTAAGCGCTCTCTGTTGTATGCTTCTAGGAAGTCTAGGGGTTCAGCATGTTAAGACTTATCTACAATAGAAAAATTGCTTCTGTGTTCCTACAAGGGTGATGCTAGCCCATAACATAGATGTACTGTACAGATGGCAAGTGGATCGTGTGCTGGGGCAGCTTGCTCCAGTCATTGATTAGACTGAGGCCACGTCTACACTGATGGTGGCACCATCAACAGTGTAGAATTGATTTTGAGAGTTTGATTGTCAAGACAAATTGTCAAACCCAGAAGTAGCTGGAGGCCGATTTATTAAGACCTACCTGGTAAGAAGAGTGGCACTGAATCGAAGGGAGGGCATTTCCCATCAACTCAGCACACCACAGTAAATGGGCATTAGTAAGCCGAAGGGAGATTTGCAAGTTACTCTACATAGCTTGTGTATCTGCCTTCAACTGCCACCAAAATTCGCAATCAGTGTTGACGTGGCCTCAATCACACTAGTGTGCAGCACTGATGTAGTGACACAAGTGCAAATTGTTTTAATGTAGACTGGGCTTTATTCTGAGCTCAGGAAGTTGCTTCCAGATGTAAGTCAGAAAGCTGGTCCAGACTCTCTACTGGAATTTAGCCACTGTTTATCTCAGTGAGACTTCTGTCTAGAGAAACTACTGCAATGAGGTCTTCTGTGCTTTTAGGGCAGGAGTTGGCAACCTTTGCCGTCCCCTCCTCCCCAGCCCTCAGCCAGGGCTGATGGCCCTCTCCATTAAAAAAAAAAAAAAAAAAAAAAGAAGAAAAAAAAAAAGTGGCTGCCACCTGAGAATTTGGCAGCAGCCATGGCAAGGGTGGGGCCAGGGAGGGTCCTCAGACATGCCATGGAAAGCAGCTGCCCAGAGCAGTGCCTCTCAGTGGTGTGAGGTCTCTAGGCACATCACGGAAAGGAGCAAACTGGGGCAACTCCTCCCCAGACACATTACTGAAAGGACCTGTCCCCGGCCAGGCTTCCAAAGGAGCCACTCTGGGCAGCTTCTTTCTGTGGCACGTCTGGGTACTTCTTCCCCATGCACACTGCTAAAAGGAGCCACTCAGAGTGGCTTTGGTGGCAAGACCAGCAATTTTGGTGGCACTGCACAGGGTGCTACTTGCTGATCCAAAGGGGTTTGTATGCCATGCTTGGCATGTGTGGTGGGGGTTGCCTACACCTGCTTTCGGGCCTCTTTTCACAGCACAAATATCCAGGAATATAATATGTATGTGCACAGCCAGAGCATTTGCTCCTCCTCCTCCTGAATTTACTATACCATGATTCTCTTTGACACTCACCTCTAATTCTGTGGATCTTTTGCAAAGACCAAATTTCATCATATTACTGAACCATGAAAAAGACACTTAGTGTATACAACTTCCTTTATAACCTGTGATATTTCTCTTGAATATTTGAGGTATTAAAAATCAAGATATAGATAGCTCAATTTGTTTTGTATGGTATTTGTTTATACTTTTTTGGCCTCTTTTTATTTCCAAGTTCATTGTGTTGAATTAAAAGAAAGCAAGCTTTACTCATAGCAAATTTCAGAATATCTCAGGTACTTGTTGTGAATGGGGAAATGACCTACTGAAATAATGATAACAATAAACAAAGATGCTAAAAAGACAACTGGCTAAATTTGAAGGTCAGAACATTTTGAAGAAGGTCAGGACCTAATCCTACAAGGTGTTCTTCTTTATTGCTGGTATAGAGCAGCAACTACAATTTCACCTGAAATTTATTGTGCCAGTTGGCCACATCAGGAGTGGCTGAATTTATTGTCGTGATGCCTCCTTCATGTTTTTAAATTAGACAAAAGGTGGTGATATGTTTGATAGTCTATTGTGGGGAGCCAAATAAGATTGCCAGGAATTCCTTGGTTTTCCATTTGTGCATTGTGTCTACATTTGCCATGGTTGATTTGGATTTGGTACAAAGTTGATCAAGCTGTCTGTGGGATATTGAATCCAGGGTGTTCCTGCATGGGATCTGGCATAGTGTGCTCACTTTATAAGCCTTGTTCAGCCAAATCTAGTTTCCAAGCCTTCCTCTGATTATAGCCTCATGGCATAAGGTCCGGGGAATGGTCCCAGAAAGATTTTGGGACTTAAGCGCTGCAGAGGGTGTTGTTGAGGTCTTGGTGGATAGCAAGACGTCTGTTTTTTCTGGATTCACTGAGCTTTATGGAGTGTTGCAGCAGTTTGGTGTATCGGTGGGAGAATGATGTTAGAAGGAACAGTTTGTTGAGCTCCTGCTCTGAAGACCAGTGTTCACAGCCTCCAGTTTCTGTTGCAATCAGTAAGAATTGGCAGGCTCAGCATCTTGTAGGATTTGGTTTTAAATAAAGAATATGATCAGTGCTAACAGTATGATGGAATTTGCTATTTAAGTTAGTGTGTGAACTATTTAAGGATACATGCTGAAGGCAGCAAAACTAACTTACTCCTACAAGGTTGATGTCATGCCAGTGAAGTGCCCACTAGTTACATCTAGGCTAGTGAGGAGAACATCTGAGATTTGGGAGGGTATAGTCTAGCCTCTGGTCTAGTGATGGAAATCTCTTCCCGTATATTGTGGAAAAAGTACTGAGAAAAAGAAAAAAAATGTGTGAACATAGTCTGGATTATCAAGTACCCCTTGTTTAGTACTGCTGATCATCTCTAATGGATGCAGCTGCATCAAATGCACCTTTGGAGTCTGTAAGATAAAATCAAATCTCAATGAACTTGAAATTTTTTTAAACTATAATTTTGAACATATTGCTGAATGTTCACGGTTGCACATTACGTTGTGGAGCAAAGTGAAGAAAAACATTCTTCTCTCTGGTGCGCCAACAACTTACTATAATGATTGACAATGTAGAGCAAGAACCAAGAGGTCCATTTGAAAAAACAAGTAAGGTATTTGAATAAATATACACAAATAAAAGATGAGAATGTATCAAATTTGTTACAATGGCAGAAGCAACCATTTTATATAATTTCCACAGGAGAAAGCATGGACTGTCTATTTTTCTTTTCCATGTCAATTAGCTTTCCTCATGCTTCATCAAACTGCTTTTACATCACTTAGAATCATTATGATAATGGGAGCGCAACTTCATAGGAGGCGGGCTAGTTCAGAAAAAGCCAGAATCTGGGAGAAACCTGTGTGTATGAAGAGAAAAATAAATCTTATTCACAGACTGTAGTAATACAGCTCTAGTGTCCATCTTGGAATATAACATACAGGGTAGTTATTGACATTCAATATCCATATATGAGGCAGTGGAACAGCAATTGAACAGATATCGCACAGCATATGTAGTATGCAATACATAGACTGTCTTGTGATGACAAATCTGGCTGCAATGGAGTAGATTCCTAGTCTCAAGGCTATTTTGCCTTGTTTCAGCAGCACAAAAAGGACTTGAAAAGAGTGTATCCAGCATATTGGGGGGTTTAAAGTCAATTTAGTAGCTTTATCCTTTTCCCATCTCTCTCATTTAGGGAATGTAGTGAGAGCACTCTTGCTATCCTGTGAATCTTGGTTGCCACAGAGTGGTGCATGTTTAATCTATGAGCACCTTTCACTATCATAAGTTTTGGGGTTATTACTAGAAAGCGCAGTTTAAAGGAGCCCTAAGACGGCTGTAAGTTGCTCCTAGGCCCAGCCTAATGACCAGTGAGCCAAAGATTAAAGCTTTCTGTATACACGCTCATATTCCAGGCTGTGCCAAGAGCAGAAATGCCTGACCCCAAGACTTGATCTCTTGATTATTTTTTCTTTGTCTTGGTTGTCTCATCCCTTTGTTAGACACATATCTCACTTTGGTATACATGCCTTCATAATGAAGAAACGTTGATGGAAATTATTCTTCTTCTCATTTAATTTTTGCAGAAACACAAATAAACAAACCCACTCTTGTATGTAGTCTGGGCCAGATTCTCAGCTGCTGTAAACTCGTCTCACTTGATGGATGATGTGGCTGTTTGTGGTCCATAATTCCCACTCTCAAAGGGAGCTCTGTGTGCTGAGCTCTTGCAGAAGCAAGCCCCTCTATCTAATTTGCATAATTTTTGAGCACAGCTAAATCTTGCCGGGAACTAGAGAACATTTTTTTTTTCATCTCTGTGTCCCTCATAATGTCTGCCTTACTATCCTCAATATGTTTCTGCATTGAGGATCTGGAAAAACCTTCTGCAGCTAAGTTAAAGCACACCAATTTCCATGGTTCATAATAAAAAGCTGCTTAGCTTGGTAACATTTTTCATAGTTGCTAGCCAATGATTGGGTTGACTGAGGTAATTTGCCTGTATGTTAAAGGTGCTGAGTTCAAATCTTGAAAAGATTGTATGTTTTAACTTTCTGATTTGCAGGTTTTTAATGAAATACAGAACTGCAAACTGTACATGGCAGTATCATCACAAATAAGAGCAATATACAATGGTTCAGCATTTCAATCTAGTTTCATAGAAGAGCATGGAGCTTCACACAGAGAATAAAGGCACAAGGACTGATTCTCCTTTGCCTGGCACTTTATGTGGTCACCTTATGTGATTCTACTCTTGCAAAGACAGACATGTGCTTTAACTCTAAAGAAAAGTAGTCTCATAAAAGTCAACTTTACTTGTCAAGGGCATAGAGTTGAGTATATGCCCACTGAGGTCTTTGGTCCATACAGAATGAAGGTATAGCACTTCCGGATCTGACTGAAAGTGTTTTACATAACTCAGACCGGACATAATGACTACACAAGGTGCAAGGTTATAGAGAATTGGTTTCTTTGACTGGATCTTATAGTAAGTGTGCTACAAACATTGACTGACACAGAAAAAGGGAAGACATTCCTCTTTCAGGATCCAAATGTGTATTATGAAATTAACCTATTACAATCACACAGACTACTTCTCTAACGGGAATAGCTTTTTTTTAAAAAAGGTAGTTGAGAAGGTTAGATAAGACTACACTGAGTACAGAATGATAACAGTGAATTGGAGCGACTAGTTTATACCAATCCAGGTTCATAAAACCCCCAAGGGCTTTTAATTATTAATGAGAAACATATTGTTCAGGGTAAAACAAAATTACAAATTTGTCTGCCCAGTAGTATGAGAGTTAATTCAGAGTGACAGGGAAGAGAGAGAGAGCTACCCTGAGTGAATTACTACAAGTACGGAAAATGGGTCTCTGCACTCGGAGGCCTCCAGTGGAATATACGTAGCTGGGCCAAATGATCCATCTTCTTAGGAAATATGGTAATAAACCTTTGAGTTCAATACAGTGCCTGAGCAACTTCACGGACATGTTAGTTACTGATTAGTTTTAACAGGAAAATGCAAATTTGGTAAATAAAGAAAAAAGCAAGTGTTCTGTAATTTGACAGTTGTAGGGTGACCAGATCATGCCAATGAAAAATGGGATGGAGGTGGGGGGCAATAATGGCTATACAAGACAAAGCCCCAAATATCAGGACTGTCTCTGCAAAATTGAGGCATCTAGTCACCCAAGACAGTTCTTGACTATACAGATGGATTCGCCTGAGTTCTTTTTTTAACTTTTCTGTATCTTTCCCCAAATCTCTGGAGGTCCTATCAAATTGTGATGTGCCTTTCGTCTCAGGTATAAGCACAAGTGATTGAAAACACTCCATTGGCTAGGGTCCCAACAAGCTTTCAGCTAGGATATATTGCAGAACTGCACAGTTGCAATGCCTGTTTAACTATTACTTTAAGTGCTGATAATTTATGATAATTCACTTAGGGTTTAGCAGAAAAGGTAGTGTTAGCTACTATTAAGACGTAGTACTTTCAAAGAGCAATATTAAAATAAGTCATGTTGGCTCTTCTAGCTTTGCTGCAAGCCTGAAAACATGTATTCATGTGTTAAACTTTACTCAATGAATTGAAACCATTCCAATATTGTACTTTAATATCATGAACTCAGTTGGACTTTTTATATGCCAGTGAGTAAAGTTAAGAGCTTCTCTTTTCAGCCTCGTGCCCTTAATTTTTATAAATTCAGAACTATGCAGGGGAACAGTTCAGATATTTGAGCAATTTAAAATAATACAATCAAAGTTTACAGGCTTAACTGTTTGTACTTTTGTTTAATGCTAGGCTTTTAAAATCCATATTTGGGCACCTTTTATAAAAGTGTCTTTAGTGCGCACTGAAATCAGTAGGAACTGCAGGTGCTCAAATTCTCCGAAAATTGGACAATTCTTACATGTCTAAATGTGTGTTCAAGAGCCTGACTTTAGCCAGCAAGTCTGAAAGTTCTGGGCCAAGCCTTTTCAGGCCATTCTATAACTACAGTTTTTTGCATTCTGTTTTAAAATGAGCTTCCACATGTCTTGCATAAGAACTTCAAAATCCTTAAAAATGTTTTTATTACTTTTTGCATACAGTATAAACTACAAAACCTTCTACAATCTCCATGTTAAATTCTCCAAAGTTATGGGTACTTGGAATTTTACACAAGGTCATACTGCATAGCTTCCAGAGGCATTAAGTTGTAAGTAGACAAATGAAAATTATTTTTGCTGTTAAAATTCATTGCACATCCCTGAGTCTGTTTGCAAAAATACATGCAAACTCTTACTGGGGGAAGGGAAAGAACACTCTCTTGTATACAGATTTTGTATGTACTACAGTGGGAAACAAAGGCATGGCTTAAGCACAGGTCTGGGAAGCAGGAACTGCTGAACTCTAATCCTGCCTCTGATGCTGACTCCAGTTATGGCTTCAGCAGGGCCAGATTAACATAGGGGCTATAGTTGTTAGAGCCCCAGGCCCTGGCCTGAAAGGGGGCCCCGGGTTGCAATCCTTATGGTCCCTGCTATGTCCTCCCCACTCTTTTAAGCCCTGCAGTGCCAGGGGGCAAAGAGCCTCTCCCTTGCTGGCATGGGGGGTGGCGTTGGGCCCTGGGCCAGAGGTGCTCCTATCCTGACCCTGAGTCACTTGGTCCGCCCTTGGGGGTGGGGCGGAACCAGCCCTGTTCGCTCTCCTCCGTTGCAGCGGTGGGGTCGGGGCTGGCTGCTGCTCGCTATGGTGATGCTGGTTGTTACTCTGGAGCCGCCCCCAGCAGGTAGGCCCCTTCCACAGCTGTGGCTCCACCCTGCCCTCCAAGCTGTGCCAGGTATAGGACCCCCCAGCCCTCCCAGTCCTTGGAGCAGTACCACCTGCTGGGCACCCTGCTCCTCCAGCAGCACCTCCAGTGGGCCCCCTCCTTAGTCCCCCAGCCCCTGAGCAGTGCTGGTCAGAGCCCCTGACCCCACCCCCCAGCACTGATGGATCAGGTGCCTTGCCCCCTCCCCAGGCAAGGTGCCACCGCACTGGGGTCCCCCAGGCCTTAATCCTGCCTTGGGCTTAGGGCACATTTAAAGGCAGATTTTTACAAAAGCACCCAATTTTTCCCCTATAGCTTTGTGTGCACTCGTAATGATGCTCAAGCATCTGATTGCACCCTTGATTAGGTAGACAGACATCTAAGTGCCAATGTTATCATTGCAAAATTGCACCTGCAATTGATTGTGGCTAGGCAGTTGGATGTTCTGTTGAGATGCCTTTCAAAATAACTCCTAGTTCTTGGCTTTATTTTCTCTACCTGTGAAAATGAGGATAATGTGTATTTACCTGCCTCACAGAGCACATGCAAAGGTAAATTCATGTTCATTTTGAAAGGGAAAAGAGCTAATTACCAGAGCTGTATTAATAAAGAACGAGACATTTAATTTTAGAAGAAGTTTTGAGACCTTTAAGTTGAAGAGCATGTAAGTCCATGGAGAACTTCCACTGAAGTGCCTGTAGAGAGCTTCCAGTGAAGCGCGCACACCCATGAACAGAATTAGAATTAAAAGAGCATTGAGAGACTTCTGTGGTAAATGCCTTTCACAAAGCTGAGTTATAACCACTACTCAATATTCTGCAGCAATATCCTGCATGGAGCTTGAGTGGCTTTAATTTCCCATGGAAGTCAATGGCAACTAGCGTTTGACACCTCTCACAGTTGGGCCTGATCCTGCTAAGACTGATTCATGAAAGTAACCCTCATTCTTACAAGTCCCAGTGGCCGGCAGTGGAACAATTCACCCAAGTAAGGGTTTGCATCATCAGGGGCACTAATTTCAGTCATTCACCGTCAGCTAGCAAGGAATTTATATGACATCCTTAACTAAACAAAACATTACATATCCTGGTTTTCTGCTTTTTCTCCCTTTGGATATCAGAGCCCATCTTTGATGGTGCAAAGCCTTTCTGCTCTCTTCTTGTGACACAGATAGGGTAAAAAAGCTGAGGAACTGCTTTTTTGTGAAGAGAGCCCATACTGGGGAGCATTACTATTAGTCTGTGCTATCCATGAATGTCTGAAAATTTCAGTTGCATCGCTGGTGATCTTATTGAAAGGCTTCATGTGTGGGTGGTTGAAAATATGGTACTTGGCCTTTGGTGCCAAACTTTCTGACAGTATCATCTGTCTTTACACAAAAGATGTAGCAGAATATGTTACTTTACATTTAATATTCAGAGCTCTGTTAATCTTGTCACCAGAATAATACACTCAAAAGGGGAATACAGATTGTCTACTACACCCTTGGTTAACAAAGGTGCTGTTTTTAATTTCTGAGTGTATGGAGGGGATATTTTTTGAAGGGGAGGGGGAAGGAGTCTGAGGAAACTTCATACAGTAAACTGCTACATTCAGTCTCTTTCATTTATTCTGTTTCTGTTTCTTCCATTCAAATTAATTGATTTACTTGTCTTTTTTTCTTCTGCTGCAGTACTGGTAATTGGTTGCTATGTAAATAGTGCTTTAATTCTAAACTCCCAAGATGCACAGTCAGGTTCCCTTGGTTGATATCTATGCTTTGTTTAGTGCAAACAGCTCAAAAGTTATTTTTCTAGCTGATTTGACCTGCTACCCCTGTGGAAGAAATGTTCTCATTCAGTGTAGCTGATAGCACATTGACAGTGTGGAAGAATAGACACTGCCTTATTCTATTCCTCTTCTTGTTGGTGCTTTTTTCTTTCTACAGCCTAGTAAGACTAAGCCCATTTGGCTTTGGAGTTAGAGAAAAAGTAGCTAGATTTGAGAATAAGGAAGAGAGGTTCTCAAGAAGGGTTGGAGGGATTTTTGAATGTAACAGGGTGGGGCCAAAGAGGGATGAGAGTAGGAGAAATGGGAACAAGCACAGAGATATACCACATTAGAAATGAAATGGTAGGGGAGACAAAAGGATAATGGGGAAAAGCTTGGTCTGCAATAAAATGTTAGCCTTGCATTTATGAATGTCTGTTTCACCATTAACAGGTTTATCACTTTTCATTCTTTTTAAATTAGGTTGATGAAAGTCAATGGCAATATCTTCCAAAGGACGTTCAGCACATGACTGTTGCTACCAGGACCTTCTCTTGTGGGCAGCCGGTTTGGTGTAAGGTAAAATAGTGGTGCTTTGCTGAGCAAGGGACAGTGGCAAATTTGAACACTCTTGAATGACAAAAACAAGAAAATTCTCTCTCTTTCTTTCATTCATGTGTGCGCTCGCTCTGTCATGCACGTGCAAGCCCACACTCAGTGTGTAAGCACATCAATAATGACCCACATGTTTAGAGAGACAAAAGAAGGCACTTTTTAAATTTTGACTCTAGTATTTCAGTTCATATTTATAAAGAAGTATACCCCCCCCTTCCTCCCAACAACCCACATGACTGTCTCTTCAGTATTCAGGATAATGCTGAAAAAAGTTTAATACTTAGTCATTTAGGAAAAGTGTGTGTGTGTGTGTGTGTGTGTGTGTGTGTGTGTGTGTGTGTGTG
>ML682038.1:5898688-5964398 GCA_007922195.1 Podocnemis expansa | reverse complement strand
GTGTGTGTGTGTGTGTGTGTGTGTGTGTGTGTGTGTGTGTGTGTGTGTGTGTGTAAAATAAAAGGTAGACTTCTTAACTACAAGTAGGCCATTTAAACTATTTCACTATTGCACGTGTCTTATGCTCACTCTTCCTATAGTACCTAGCTAGTGTTTTTTGTTTTTATTAGAAATTCACCTATCCTTGACTACTGAGAAGAAAAGAAATTACACTACAGAGTCCTGCAGCCCATAAAATGGCAGAGATTCCTAAATAAGACTGGCCTGAAACTGAAACCTCTGTCAGACTGCACTGTAATGAAATGCATGACTATAGGAGATAATAATAATTGCAGCAATAGCTCGTTACAGCTCCCAGATGATTTGGTGCTGTCAGGAGTGCACTGTCCTCTGACATCCCAGGAGGCGAGCAGCATCACTGACTGCAGGCCCTGATTGGTGTGGTGAAATATTGCTGGCAAAAATTAAAAGGTCTTGGTGTCAAAATAATTCATGATATGCATATCTTCCATTCTGATGAAACGGCTGATATCCGGATTAGCAAGATAATAAAACTGATCAGGCTACAGTTAAACAATTTGAGTTGGAGAGCTGTTCATTTTGTAGGTGTCACTTGTCAGATCAAGGGGTCAAAGCAGAATGAAAGGCTCTCCCCAGTAACCTTCTGATGATTTGGATCTGGAATGTTCTTCATGATTTGTCCAAAGTTTTCATCACAGTGCTGCCGAATAGCATTACCACAGCAGGCTGTATTCTGACATTCAAATCCTGGGAATGACAGGTTATTAGGAGGAGAGAACTGGCTGTACATACATTAAGCTCCATATCTCTGACCTGTAATTTGAACTGATAGTGATATTGTAATTGAGTGAGTAAAAAGGGGAATTCTTTATTAAAACACAGGAAGATGGAAAAACGTTTATTTTCAGGGGATTTATGGGTTCATAAAATAAGCTTTTTGATGATGATTTATCTTACAGGTTTTGAAATGCTGAACTGTGTGCTTAGTACTTATTTGGGGAACAGCTATTTAAAATAGCTCTCTGCCTCTCGTACGTTATCAGCCTGTTCTCCAGAACTTACGTCTGTGCAGAAGGAAGGATACTTGTTTCATATGGGAGTTCATGTATCTGAACAGTTCAGAGATTATTCTAGTAAAATGTACCTTGGGAAAATATTGTACCCAGTGAATGCTCATTGCTTCAAGGACCCCTAATGTCCTTTCTTGACACCTTATTGCAGGCTATTACTACACAATAGATCTTAAGTCATATGGCTGTGGGGAATGGGGCAGAGCTGTGCTATCAGGGTGATCGACTCCATTGTGTGGTAGTGTTATACACTTGAGTAACTAATTTAATGGGATGTGTTTTCATGTTCTTCTGCTCAGGCCTTTTGCTGAATAATTCTCCTGTCAGGTGCAAAGCAATTTGGGACAGGTGTGGGAGGTCGCAAGGACTCATTGGGATGTCACAAGGACTTATTGGGAGGTTGGAAGGACTTATGATTTTGCAGAGATAAGACTGCTGTGGAGCAAATGCGTGCACCCAGTGAGCACCCAAATTAAACCCCTTGCCAACTATATGTCTGCCTTTTCACTTGTATATGTTAAATTAGAGTTAAGAACAATTCATTGCTTTCCTGTGACCCAAATATTGCTTGTTTGTTATGCAAGACTTTACAAGTTGTCACAAAAGCAGTTCATTAGTTTTTTTGAATAGTTTGTCTTGAATATTTTAACACAGGTAAAGCACATTAATGGCATGTTGAGTGAGTTGAACACAATATGTATCTGTCCGCTGCATTGGTGTGAAGCACAAGGGCTCCATTGGACAGCCACTGGAATTGATGGGCATTTTGCCTCAAGGCTGGCGTTTTTTGTATTTGTTTTTGTCACGTTTAGCAACATGTACAAAAAAGAAAATGGGTAACTGTGGCAACCAAGCAACAGGACAAGTATGTGTTCAATATTTACAAAGCCCCACCCTGCTCCCACCCCCATAAAGGGAAATCAGAACTACTGCTTGCTATTATGTTTAAATTGCATTATTTCTGTTCCTAGCGATGAAATGCAAAGCGTCCCCAAAATGTCAGCGGTTCTATCCTGTCCACAAGTATTTTTAATTTCTGACCAGTTACAGAGTGGCAATTCAGTGTTGAACATTTTGTCACATAACATAGGGAGTATTTGATAGCTCCTGTTTCATACCACATTTGTTTTCATAAGCAAGAGTATTGATCACTGAGAAGAGATGTAGCTATTAAGGCTGTGGTGTTGTGCATTTTGTCCTAAAGAAAGGAGGACTCTCCTTACTCATAATGCATTAAAAGTAAAGGACACATTCCTGCACACATGGACATCACGTTAAATGATGTTCGAATTACTTTGTTATGCCTGTTGGATTCAAAAAGGAAAAAAAAAAGTTCACTTTGTTTAAAATCAAAACTACCGTTTTTCATGTAATTACATCATGATTATCAGACATATATTGATACCTGAATAAGTAGTGTGTTGGTCATGAAAGTAAAATGTCCTTATATATTTATATAATTGTAAGAGTTGTACATTTTCCAGAGTGTAATTTTTGTGTCTTCATTTCCTGTAAAGATATTTGCATAGGCTGACCCTTGCACCCAGGTGGAGTACCATTGAAATCAGTGGCATTTCTCAACAATAAATAATGGTTTTCAGGATCAAGCCCAAAGACTCAAGTTGTGTGAAAGTGGAACCTCTTAAATTGAGGTAGACTCCCATGGACTTTTGTGGGATTGTGTAAGGGTCCATATCTATAAACCCTTTTGCAGGATTGCAAGTTAAGCACTGGAAGCAGTTTCTTTTTACACTGTGCACATATTATATTTGTACAATTTTGTTTTTATGAAGATTACCAATTGTATTGATTGTTACCCGATAGTTGCAATGTATCAAAAGCAAAATAAATTATTTTGATTTTTGAAGTAAATCGAAGCTATCAAGATATTTTAGCTTGTGTGTACCAAGTGTAATTACCCAGCAACCTGCAGGCATATGTTTGTGCAGTTCTTGTGTAGCCAAATTTCTAACTAGTCAGAACAGGATTTTCTAATAGCCCCCATCATCACAGGGTCTGACTGTCTCTCACAGAAATTCAGTTACTATAATAAGGTCCATCGTGAACTTCTGGGGCTATCAGCTCATTTCCCTTCTCAAGTAAATATATTCTTGGTTTGTTTTGCTTTTTTCTTTTTTGCAGAGGTGGGGGGAGGGGTTGTAAGGGTGTAAATGTCTTCAGGATGATGACTGGAAAAAAAAAATTACCAAGTTTCTCTCTCCCCACTTTCCCTTCCTCCTCCCCTACCTTTGTGGTGCAAACTAAAACCAAAGACGTCGTTAGTTTTCTTGTAATATAGAATATTTTTTTCAATGACTGTAGTGATTGTGTGTGTTTTGTCTGTTTCTCCATTTAAGATAAGAAAGATGTATTTTTGAAAGGTATGCATAAGCCTTTACATTTCTCCTTCTCAATAAAGTAGTGAGTCCTGGTCAAAGAGAAAACAAGCTTGTTGTTTTCAGTGAATTAGCACATGTTTGATTCAATTTCATTTCCTGTACACCATATGTAACAATATCTATTAGCCAATTTAGAAAATACATACACCAGGCAGGTTTCATTTGCAAAACGCATTGGTTGCTAATATATTTTTATATTTAAATTGTACTTTGTTATATTATTTAATCAGGATTTAATGAGATGGACCCATTCTTAATATTTCTAATATATTTTTATATGTTATTACGTTTGTCTATATCTAAGTTCAATGAATTGACTGTGCATGTATAAATATAGATGGATATACTGTTTCCATATGAGATGTACATTTTGAAGTTGTCTTAACTTTCTCAGTAGCTAAGCTTATTTAATTTTCATTATGGGGTTGAGGTCTCTACCCTATTTTAATTTTTCATTAGAATATAATAGTCTCAGCAAAGGGTGATTTGGTATGTGATATATTTTATTATGTTTCTATGGTAAAAGCAGAACCTAAAGTGGAAGAGCTCACTAATTTTTCAGCACAGTAATTTATTCCACAGTATTTAAATGTTGTAATTTTCACACTGAGGCACATGCTGCCACATCTATCTTCCCCTGGACCAGTCTCTGTCTTGCTCTTTCCTTTTCATCTGTTTTGTTTTTTGCATTTTTTTCATAAATTCGACAGATGGCCTCTTGATGAATCCTTGATAATACTGTCATGTAAAGCTGCTAAGACTAGAAATCATCTCACAACAATTTTTCATTGCAAAGAGAAAATTGAACGGAGACAAACATCACTAAGTCCATCACAACAGCAACAAAATACCTACTTCATGTAAATAAAGAAGACAAGCTTTCTTTATAATTCTCAAACACAAATACTACTATCCTTATAAAGCCCTTTGTTTTTTTATGGTACATTTAATTTGTGTTTCAAGCCTTGGATTTATTTATTTTTATTTATTTATTTTTTTGGTTTCATATTCAGAATACTTTCCAGGCATGTAATGTGTTTTCGCCCCCCCCCCCCCCCCCCCGCCGCTTTAGGTCTTTATAATTGTGGATCAGGTGAAGTTTGCTTCCCCTCATTTCAAGGTCATGCACCACTAGGACCATTTTCCTGACTCAGAGGGCACGTAATTTCACAGCCGTGTACTCCTCATTAATCCACCCTGAGTGGGTGCTCAGGAAGTTCCAGATCAAAGATTTGTTTTTGTCTTGTTCTCTGACTCAGTGCTTCACAAAAGGATTAGATTAACCCCTTTTGATTGTATTTATATCTTACTGCATCATGTTAGAAATAAAGTGATTTCTCCTCCCCACATGGTCCCCAATTTTGGAAGCAGGGATAGGGAGGGTTTCACGTAATTTCTTTACAAATAGGTCTCAGCTAAAGTGAAGCTTGTGGCCAACAGAGAATTATTAGTTTTTCTTGCTCAGTTAGTATTGAAGTTTCAGTGAACAATTTTCCTCTTCCGCAATTAGACTTGTTTATAAACTCCAAATGGTCTATGCATAAATAAAAACTGCTGCAGTCCACTGGCCCTGAAGTGAGTCTCACTTGGATCTTAATTGTTTGGGTCCCCCAAAAATTAGATGTGTTGAACATTGGAGAGGATCCAGTTTGGTTTGGGAGAACTTTCCTAGCCAAGAACATAAGCCGTAGTACTTCACTGTGAGGCATTCTCTCTTCATTTGTTGTCCAGTTTCTTCCCCTCCTCCAACTTTTCTACCTATGCTGAGTATTTTCAAGCTCCTTCTGCAGGTGAGGATACAAACTCTTCTTTCATGAATTTGCATATAGGAGACGTAGAAATGGGTGTTTATCTATATAAAGACTGAGTGACCAAGGAGATAAAGCATTGGCTTGGGGCACAGAAGTCTTGGATGCTTATCCCAGCTCTGCAGTGTGAATTTATGCAAGTGACTTGTACATCCCTATGCTTTAGTTTCCCTCTCTGTAAAATGGGGATAATGATGCTTACCTTCTTAATCAAGCACTTTGAGACCTACTGTGGAAAAATGTTAGATAATAATATATGGTTCAGTGTATACAGCAGCTGACTAGGCTGCAAATTTTCTTCCTAGTTATGATGCTAACCCACCATATGGCCTTGCTTAGCCATTGGGCCTCAGTTTCTCTGTCTGTAATACACTTTTCTAAGTGTGTTCAGCAACTTTTGTTTCCTTCTTCTGGCATCTTCCCCTAAAAGAAAAGGAAATGCAAGACTCAGCAGAAATGGTGCTAGTGTTTCTGGTGCCACCCTGCAGCGCAGCAGATGCCGGCGCAGACGAGTGATATCATAGTGCAGCGCAACGGCACAGTCCCTATTTTGGAGCCCCTCAAACGTTGGTGCCCCCTTGCAACAGTTACCAGGCTTACTGTGTTGTGCCGGCCCTGAGAGTCAGCTCAGGGAGCTAATGGCAGCAGTACTTCTGAGTGAGGCATAGTGCCTGGTAAAATTGAGAGACTGTCCTCATGGACACCCCAGATCCATTTGGTTGGGTTCTGTATTGCCTCTCCATTCAGGGGCTCGACAGGGCTCATGGGGCAGCCCCATCAAACTGCTGCAAACTACTTCTGGCCCCTAGAAAAACTTAAAAACTCTTCTTGGAACCAGGGAGATTTCAGACTATATGCCCCTTCTTCCTTGGGTCTTTCTGTGGGAGAGGAGCATGTAGGCTTATGTTTAGAAGAATGGAAGGTTGTTACAGGAATTTCTTATGAATAGGATTATTTAGTCTGTTTGAGTGGCATTCACCTCAATGAAGAAGACTCTAGTGTGTACATCAAAGGCAGGAAGGTAAATTTTTATTATTTGTGGCTAATTTCTGATTATTTCTGTAGCGTGTCACCTTAAATTACCACCACCAAGTTGCTTCTTTTGCACCAATATTACTGTCCCCCCCCACCATAATTTCCAGTGCCAGAAGGAACCATTGTGATCATCTGGCCTGAACTCCTATAAACTCAGGCCACGGAATTCCCCCAAATTCCTTTACAACTAAAGGATCTCTTGAACATAAAACCCTCCAAATTGGATTTAAAAATTGCACTGATGAAGAATCCTCCACAATCTTTGGTAAATTGTTCCAGTGGTTAATTACTCTCACTGTTAAAAATGATGCTTTATTTTCATTGTTTATCTGCTTTCAACTTCAGCCATAAAGTGATTTTTCCCATTAGATACACTGTAAGGATGATTTTTCACCATAACCAAAGGTATTTGTTTCTTTCTTTTGGCATTACAAAATCAAAAAGTCCACAGCATGAAGATGTCCTGCATTTCAATTAAGCAATAAGAAAAAAGTAGAAGAGCTTTGTGTAGCAACCAGCTTTCCTTCCTAAAACAGTTATGAAAATTGAAATTAGCTTGGAAATGCTGAAAAATGGGGCATTCTCTAATGCTAATAGTATGCTACTTCTAGGTATTTTGAAAGAGTTCGTGTCACTATTGCACAAAGTTTCTCTACGAAGAAGAGGTTGCCATTGATATAGAATGAAATACGAAGAACTGTAAGTAACATGCCCTGGGATGCATTGTGCCTTTTAATTCACAAGCACAACTCCTATACCACCAAACCAATGTTTTAGGCATACATGGAAAGGATGTTATGTCTCTGGCCAGATAATCCAAAATTATGCTGAGTAAGCTTCAGCCACACTAGGGAACTATGTTGTTCAAATTTACTGGCTCAAAGACCAAATATTTAAATGTACTTATACAAATGCAATGGTATGTAATCTAAGTACAAAGACCTGAGAAATGATCCTTAAGTTTCATTTACAGAGCAACAGTGTTAATTTAAAATGTTTTTATATACCATTTCTGGCATGAATGTAGATTATTTGAAGTAGAGAGTTTAACCAGGTTGGGTTTACATTGTCCTAGCTTCTGTACAAACATATAATCTGTCTCATTTCCTGTCCCAAAGTAGTATAACACCTAACTTTGTAATAGGTTTAATTTTTTTTTCTTGAGACTAGGTTAAATTCTACCTTTAGTGGTTCTGTTTAAAACTGTTTTTGGAAAGTTATGTTGTATCCACATTAGTGGCACAACTTTGTTAGGTGAAACCATTATTAAAAATAGCCCTGTTTCTGCCACCTAAAGGTGACTAATAAATGGGAAGGTCTGAGTTGGTGGGTACAGCTGAAATCTGGTGAGGTGGTTCTCATAAATAGAACATCGGAGTGGATGGCTACTGAAAAAGAGTGAGAATGGAAAGTGTCAAGACTGACAATTTAGGTGCTTCAATTAGAAGACACCATATACACAGGGAACTCTAATCATCTTGACATGGGATGGACAACTAATGCCATCATTCAAAAGGGCGCAAAGTTACCAAGATAATGGAATGATCCACAAAGAGAGTAGCTTTTCTATCAAGAAGAGATGCAGTCTTGGTTCTAGTTCCAAAAGGGTAGTTTAGTTCAGCAAAACAAACAAGCTGCTCTGTGGCACTTCTGAAGACTAACATTTGTTTATCATATGAACTTTTGTTCACTTCATCAGACACATGAAATGCAAGCTTTAGCATGTCAGGTAAATAAACGAATGCAGAGAAGTGTAAGAAGTCACAAGGAATATGGCTACGCTGGAGGCTCTGTTAAGTTGATTTAACGAGGTCAACTTTAAGTTGATTTAAAGTTATCCTTGTTAAGTCTACTTAGAGCGTCCACACTGGAAACTCCTGTCGACTGCCCGTGTCCATGCTGGCGGGTACTAGGTCGACCCTTCCTGGTCGCCAGGAACTCTAAGAGGGGTTCTGAAGGCCAATTAAGTCAACTTAAGGGCTATTCCCCATCTACAGTGGTTTAAATTGATTAAATACACTTGACTTAAGCGTTAAGCTGACTTTAAGAGGTGGTGATGTTAAGTTGACTTAAGGAAGTGCTTAAGTTGATTTAATAAAAGCCCAGTGTGGCCGCAAGGGTCTGTAGGGTCAACTTAAGGAAGCTGAAGTTGACCTAAGAGTCCAGTGTAGATGTAATCAAGGTCAGTTAATTCTCCACCTCCCCCCACCAGCAAAGCTAACAAGTTGTTTAGATTCAAACAGTGGGAACAACAGATAAGAAGGTCTTGGATCCATTGTTGGTAATAAGAATGAGAATTCGAGAGTGACAGAGTACAGCAAAAAAATGGATTGAGTTAACAGAATGTACCCAGGCATGTCTCAGCATAGAAAATGCAAGTAGATTTCGTTGTCTGTCTTTGTGGGGTACCTGAAGGCTGGATCCATCTTGGAATAATTACATGGTTTGTTGTGTAGTATATTGTTTATATATGTACTTTACAGTGCTCCTCAGATAACACATGAGATGCAAGTGAGTATAATGTTCAACTATGACATTGACATTGCCACAATTCTGGTGGTACTTTTGTATTTCAGGATTTTTTTTCTATAAAAAGAAATATGACTGTCTTCACTGTTGTTTCTGATTGCTTCTTTCAAGTTTCATAGAATCATAGGGTTGGAAGGGACCTCATGAGATCATCTAGTCCAACCCCATGCAAAAAAGCAGGACCACTCCCACTAGATCATCTCAGCCAGGGTTTTGTCTAACCAAGCCTTAAATATCTTCACAGATAGAGATTCCACTACCTCCCTAGGCAACCCATTCCAATGCTTCACCATCCTCTTAGTAAGAAAGTTTTTCCTAATATCCAACCTCGACCTCCCCATCTGTATCTTGAAACCATTGCTCCATGTTCTGTCCTAAGTTACTGCTGAGGACAGTCAAGGTCCTACTTGGAGCACTCCTTCGAGTAGTTGAACATTGCTATCAAATCCCCCTTCAGTCTTCTCTTCTGCAGGCTAAATAAGCCTAGTTCCTTCAGTCTCTCTTCGTAAGTCTTGTGGTCCAGTCCCTTGATCATTTTTGTTGCCCTCTGCTGGACTCTTTCTAATTTGTCCAAGTCCTTTTTGTAGTGGGGTGCCCAAAACTGGAGACAATATTCCAGATGCAGCCTCACCAGTGCTGAATAGAGAAGAGCAATCACATCCTTCTACTGATGTAGTCCAGTATGCTATTTGACCTTTTTGGCAACAAGAGCACACTGTTGACTCATATTCAGCTTCCCATCCACCATGACCCCCAGGTCCTTTTCTACAGTGCTGCTACTTAGCTGATTGCTTCCCAGCCTGTAGCAGTGCATGGGGTTTTTCCATCCCAAGTGCGACTTGCACTTGTCCTTGTTGAACCTCATGAGATTTCTATTGGCCCACTGCTCCAATTTGTCTAGGTCTCCCTGTCTACCATTCCCCCCCATGTTGGTGTCATCTGCAAACTTATTGAGTGTGCAACTTATCCCATCATCCAGATCATTAATGAAAATGTTGAATGGAACCAGCCACAGGACTGACCCCTGGGGCACTCCACTTGTAACTGGTTGCCAACTAGACATGGAGCCATTGATTCATACTCGCTGAAACCATTGATCTAGCCAGTTTTCTATCCACCTTACAGTCCACACATCCAACCCATACTTCCTTAACTTGCTGACAAGAATTCTGTGGGAAACTGTCAGAAGCTGTCTTGCTAAACTCGAGGTATATCACGTCAATGGCTCTTCCCACATCCACAAATCCAGTCCTCTAGTCATAGAAGGCAATGAGGTTGGTCAGGCACGATTTAGCCTTGGTGAATCCATGCTGACTGTTCCAAATCACTCTATTTTCCTCCAACTGTTTCAGGATGGATTCTTTGAGAACGTGCTCCATCATTTTTCCAGGGATTGAGGTGAGGCTGGCAGGTCTGTAATTCCCCAGATCCTTCTTTTTCTATTTCTTGAAGATGGGTATTTATATTTGCTTTTTTCCAGCCCTCTGGCACCTCCCCTGTTCACCACGAGTTTTCGAAGATAGCGGCCACAGATTTCTGCAATCTTATCGGCCAACTCCCTCTGCACCCTCGGATGCAGTTCAGCCGGCCCCATGGACTTGTGCATATCCAGCTTCTCTAAGTAATCCCTAACCTGACCTCCCATCACCAAGGGCCTCTCCTTTTCTCTCCAAGCTGCCGTACTCAGTGTAGCTGCCTGGGAGCTGGCCCTCCCTGTGAAGACTGAAGTAAAAAAAGCATTGAGCACTTCAGCTTTTTCCTTGTCCTCTACCATGAGGATGCCTGCCCCATTCAGTAAGGGAGCTACACTGTCCCTGATCCTCTTCTTGTTATTGAGATACTTGTAGAACCCCCTTCCTGTTATCCTTCACATTCCTTGCTAGCTGCAACTCCAGTTGCCTCTTTGGCCTTTCTGATTTTATCCCTGCAGTCCCGAGCAATATCTTTGTATGCCACCCTAGTCATTTGTCCAAGCTTCCACTTCTTGTAAGCTTCCTTTTTACATTTCGGCTCACTGTGGCTCTGTTAAGCCATGCTGGGCGCCTTCCACATTTGCTGTTTGTTCTGCTGATGGGAATGGTATCTTCCTGTGCCCTCAGCAGGGTTTCTTTAAAATACAGCCAGCTATCTTGGATGTCTTTCCCCTTCAGATCAGCTTCCCAAGTGATCCTGCCCATCAGCTCCCTAAGGGAGCCAAAATATGCTGCTCTGAAGTCCAGGGTCTGTGTTTTGCTTCTTTCCTTTTTTCCGTTGATCACGATAATAAACTTAAGCATCTCATGGTCACTGCTGACCAGGTTGCCATTCACTTCTACTTCCCTGATCAAATCTTCTCAGTTTGTGAACAGCAGGTTGAGAGGTACAAAGCCCCTGGTTGGTTCCTCCAGCAATTGTACCAGGAAGTTGTCCTCAACAATCTCTAAAAACTTCCTGGTATAATTTCCAATATATATTTTATGTAAGCCAGGGGTGGTGCTGGGGCGGGGAAGGACCTGGGGCATGGGCCCTGCCCCCAGCCAGCAGGCCCCAGCCGCGGCCTAGCCACCTGTGGCAGTGCAGCTCCCCCCCCCCCCCCCCCGGCCCTATCCCTGGCCAGGGGGCGGGGCCGGCCGGATGGCCAGCCGGGCCCTGGATCCCCGGCCGGGGATGGGGCCACCGTGACTGCAGCTGGCCGGGGATTGGTCCCCGGATCCCCGGCCCAATTGGGCCGGAGATCCGGGACACTGGCGTTGGGACCCGGGGCATGTGCCCCGGCGTGCCCAACGCCAGTGATGCCCCTGATGTAAGCATTCTTCCTCCCCCTGTTCCTGCCCTTTTGTTTGATCTCAGGCTTTTATATTGAGGTCTGGATCTCACGAATGCTGGGCTTTTAGGCATTTAGTGGGTTTCAGAATAAACACAAGTTTTTTTTGTCTTATTTTGGGGGGTAGGGGAATGCTTCATCAGACAAAATCCTCTCCTGTTCTTGCACAAAAGTAGGTAAATAGTCTTAAACAAAACCTATAGTAGGACCTTCGAGGGTGAGGACTGAATTGATTCCCAACACAGGTTAGATCATAGCTTCCCTGCAACTTCCATTACAATAATAAATTGTGGCCACTATGCCTGTGCCTGGTGTTCTGAGCCACTGAATTGACATAAATATGAATCCAGAGGTGGTTCTGTGTTCTACTCAAAACTTAGTCAGTGTGGGCTTGGAGATCCCTGTCCTTGTATGCAGAAAGTTCACAAATTCTCCTTTTGTGGTCACTGCATCCCTCCCCTTCTCCCAGAGGTAACATAATTGCATTTTTGGAATCCTGAGGAAAGTTTTTTTTTTTTTTTCCTTTTTAAAGTACAACTGCTAATGGAAGTACATAATTTTAAATAATTTACATTTCCATCTGGTTTGAAGAACACCAGGTGGAGCCTGCAGATCAGGATGAGTCCAAATGGAGGGAAATCTTTGCTTAAAATATTTAAGCTAAAAACTAACACTTATGTGAATCACATTTTTATGGTCCACAGCAGTGAGTTCTTACATCTTCTCTGCTGTTGTTTTAGTTGTGCTAATAGTACTCTGCCTTTCTTCAGCTCTGTCACCATGAGTTAATGACAGTTAGCATGGGGAAACTGGAGGAGCAGGGGAAAAAGGAAGTGTCTGTGTATAGAATGCTGGAGGATGGGGAGGAAGAGTTCTTCAGCATATTCCTTTGACAATTAAAATCATCTCCTTTCTGCTTTTCTAGAGAACTCACTTAAGCCTTTAAATGCAGGCATGGGGCTCCTGTGGTCAATGGGAGTCACGTGTATAGAGTCCTGCAGGTTTCTGCATCCCTGAATAGGTGCGGATAATCACAGACCCACTGCTGCAGATTGACTCTCAGATGTTTTTAGCGTCTCATAGTTCAGTCCACCGCTGCAGCTCCTGCGCTGATGTGTGTCAGCAGCACACAGGGCAACTAGGAAGCGCTCCAGCCACCCCTAACTCAGCTCAGATTGTGATCTGCCAGCCAATCAGAGTCTGTCTGGGACTTGGAGAACCACTGCTGGCCTTTGATTGGCTCATTCCCCATGATTTTCATGCCCACTTCTTCCTTTTCTTGTTTGCATGCCATGTTGTTAATCAGATTTCATTGGTGGGCAAGGAAATCTGTTTGACAGCACGCTGTGCGAACTGCAAACAAGAGAAGGAAAAAGCAAGAGGAATGCAGATGGGGAATGAAACAATCAAAGGCTGAAATGCCGAGTGTGAGCCCAAGCTCTGTTTCAGATGTGGTTACGGTTGCAGCTAAAACCTAGCATGTGGATTTTGGACCAGATCAATGCTATCTCTGAGCAGATGCAGATTGGATGCGGTTCCACATTTTTGTATCTGTGCAGGACTCTACACATGTACTCATCTGAGCAGGGCTCTTGTCTGCACCCACAGTAGTATCTCCTGGACTCAAGACTGTGTAGGGAAGGAACCCTCTCCATTCTGGTGGCACTACAACAAAGGCAGTGTTGCCTCCTCTCCTTGACATGTGTCCTTGGGGTAAAACTGCAGAAAAAAGCCAGGCAGAGGCTCCAGCTGATAAAGAGGAGATGCAGCCAAGCAGGGACCTCTGGTCATTCACAGAACTTTCTGCAGCTTGGACTGGCCTTTCTCTGCCCTGTGCTTATTGGCTGTTTGCTCCAACCCTCTCCTTCACCCTCTATAATGCCTCTAGCCACTTTACCTCATCTTCACGCCACACTTGCCCCTTTTACTTTCTTCTCTCCTGCCCTGTCCTACTCATGCCTTCTCTTTCCAGTTAGCTTCACCCTTAAAAAATTATGGAACTAACATGTTTCTTACTATCACATAGATCACTCTGCTTGTGCTGTAGCCCTTCATCCCAACTTGTTTGCCTCATCTATTTAGATTGTAAGCTCTTTGGGGGCATGGGTTATCTACCACTCTGTGTTTGTTCAATGCCTAGCACAAGGGGCCCCATTTTTGTTGATTCTTAGGCATGACCATAGTAAACATGACTAATAATAAGAATGTAGCTCCTTGAGTTTGTTGATAGTTGCGCTGGGGAAGGACTGAAGGATTGGACCTCCCTTGCCCAATATTCTAACCAACCACCAGGTACAAGCCATGCTTCCCTCACTGCTGAGCCAGTTAGCAAACTTTTATTTTAAAGCAAGGATGAGGAGCATCGAAGGCTGTGATTTCCAAGAGTTTTTCTGATTGATTTGTTTTCTGCATCTTTTCTGTCAACACCATGATGAGCTCTCCCATAAACAGAATAAATTTTGCAAGAGCAGACCAAATCCTTCAAATCCAGAAGAATCCTATGGTGAGGCCTTACTCTATCAGCAGGTTTCCATTTCCCAGAGATGTATTCATATCCCTTTCTGCAGAATTTTTCCAGATGATGAAACTGCTGAAAATGGTCAGTTTAAAAGAAAGACGTTTCTTATACTAATTTAAACACATGGGATATAATCGCTTGTAGTTTGATCTCTCTCCTTCTATCTCCTTATTATTCTTTTTCAGCCTGTCACGTAAGCCAGTAATCTTACTGGACCAAATTCATTCATTTTGTAGTACTGCTGATTTTAGTGGTGTTACACCAGGGTTGAATTTTCCTCACTGTGACAAAACTCCAAGTGCAACAAAATGGAAGATTTTTATATGTATTTAGATAACTTTTTAAAGGTAGAGGTAAGGTTGTGAATAGTCAGCTTTTAATTTTCTGGTATTGATGTATGTACTGTGTTTCTATTTAATGGTGTCACTCACTTCCCTTCCCCTCCCTTGATAGCTTTTGTGTTCATTCACATATACCAATTGGCCCAGAGAAAACTGTGCATACTGATCTGTAATCTAAACTTCAGGTGCTAGCTATGCTATAGAGATGCATTCCTCCAGAGAGCATTGACTTCTAGAGACTGTCTTACACTACTATCCATACAGACCCATCCACTATTCCATTAGCTTCTGAAAACTTCATCCTGCCTGAACTGTTCACAAAGCCCAAATTCTGGATACCAGACAGAGTAATTTTTTCCTGTATGTATCCTGAATGGGTAGAGTACAGACGCCAATCAGCCATATATCCTTGTAAAATGGAGTCCATAGAGTTGGCTATTCACTAGATAAAATTTATCTGGAAGATTAAATTGCAATATAAGTGATCTGTTTTAGGAAAGGGTTTTTATAGGAGAATGCAAGGACAGATTCAAATTGGTTGGAGGCTCACCATGGATTTACAGAAGGATAATTAACTTTGAAGAGCTTGCAGTAAGAGAGGACAGGCATGATGACATAACAGATTTAGTTTACTTGGACTTGAAAAAGGCTTCTAATACTGTAATATCTCATTAACAATACCATACTTCTAAAATATGAAGAACTAGATAAAGACTGGCCTTGTAAATAGACAGCATGTGTAGGGAGTAGCTACTTACTTACATATCAGCTAAGTGAAAACTTTAGTATTCTAACAAACTGTGTTGGTTCTTATGTAGACTGTTCACTTATGGTTTCAAAGAAGGAATACTGGTGAAATGCCAGTAATGCAAGAGTGGAAAGAAAGGACAATACCAAAAAGTGTGTGCTTACACCTAAGCTGGGGCATGGGCTAAAAGTAGTTTATGCAATTTAATACAGGTAAGCAATGAACATAGGATTACAAATGTAATTACAGGTGCATGCCACGAGTAGTTACTAGTTGCAAGGCACAGGTCAGAAAATTAAAGGACTTCAGTGCAAGTCAATGATGCTCAACAGCTCCCAGTACTGGGTCTTAGGGCACAGTACTGAATTTGCCTCTAAAGGTAGGCTGCATAGGACTCATCTCCTAACATGATTGTTGATGTTGCTTGGTTCAGATGAATCTAGACCTCCTGTTAATGACTTTGTCTCTGACCCAAGGAATCTGACATGCATTTTGGAGATGATATGGGAATTTTAAAATTTTTTTCTCTTCTCCTACCTCCATTATTTTTGTAAACTTTGCTTACCCTTCCTCATTAACATGTAACCCTATGCAGTCTTTGAAGGCATATCTGAGAGGCTTTTCATCTGTACACATGAAGGAACTTGCATTTTGTATATTTGCATCTTAAGTTTCTCCTATAATGGAATGTACAGTAGGTGACTGACTTTCCTCTTCTTTCCATCCCCTTTTGAGAACTTTTTTAGTGCTATTATGGGGGAAAAGGGAGGGGGGGAAAACACTCTGCTACACAATATCATTAAAGGTAAGTAAACTAACAACACATAGATTTAAATGTTTACTGGTTTGTGTCAGTGTCTGGCAATACAATGAATAATTCATATTGAACTAGTAGAATATAACATTTACATAAAATAATACTTTGCAAATTTATGGTAAGTACTAATTACTTGCCTTATTTGCCATGACTATGATATTAAATATTCATAAAAATGTGATTATTTCTTTGATTTGGCAGGCATTTAGATTTCTCTACAGCTTTTCACACTGCTAATTTTAATCCAGTAAATTATCTGGAAGAAAACAGTATGCAGCCTAAAAACTGTTCAAAATTCACTCCAACATTGAGCACATTATGGACGTAATGATCCATTGCAACCAAACTTCAAGAAGGTCTTGCAAGAAAACTGAGAATTAACAAAGAAATATGGAGACTATCATTATTTATCAGATATATTTATTAGGGGTTTTTTTTTTGGTTTTTTTACATACAGTGGAAAACTTTTAAGTAGTTACAAATGTGATTAAATACACTTGCAAGTGATTAGTTCTTTGTCAGGTAAGTGTTTAGGAAAACTTATCTGTATTGATGTCACAGCTTGATGTTTGTTACGTTTATCCTTTAACTAGTTTGATGAAAGAATCTTAATTTATGTGATGGAGTGCACCAGAAGTGTATTCTTTGTGGCTGTCACTTATAGAAATAACGAAAAGCCTGCAGCTAGGTATTTCTAAGGTGGCTATCACCTTGGGCACTAGGATAAAGAAAACAATACTTTGCACTTACTGCACAGAGTGCTGTTCATTCAGTGAGCTCAAAGCTGTTTACTCATATTAATTAAATCTTCACATTCATCTTGGTAAACCACATGCTCTGAATCAGGCAGAAAAGGAACTTGAATCTCTGTCTCCCCCATCCTGGGGAAGCATCCTAGCCACTAAGTTACTGATGTTATTTTTTGTGAAAAAATTCAAAAGGTCTCACTTTCATTTGCATTAGAATGAAAACAAATGTCACAACCTCCCATATTTCCTCCAAATATGTTGCATTTCCAGCCAGTCCTAGTGAACTCACAAAGGTTCCTGGGCATCTATTCATTTTAAATGTTGATTGTGGAGACAACAGTTCAGCAGGTGCCATAGCATGTGTGAAGCTTCTGAACTTGCACAAACTTTTACAAACTTTGATTCAAGAGTTTACTGATAACTTGAAAAATGTTCCTAATATTATGTAAAAATGCTGAATTGAAACATCTTTCCTTTAAAATAGATTTTTGGAAAAGATTTGAAATAGCAACTCTCAATCATTCCCTAAATCAGAAATTTTAAAACAGAACATAAGTTTCTAAACCTAAAAACCAAATCTTGTGCTCAGTGTCTCAACCTGATTATAACAGACAGCAAAGTCCACTTAGTGAGGGCAGAATTTGATGATAAAAGCAATGCATTTTTTTTGTTGACTAGAAAACATATGGGATAGGATACATGATCTGAAAATTTCAAGGTAAGACTTAAGGCGTTTCAAAAACATTTTCAAAGATTTATAATTATATGGGAAGAGATAGGGAAGATGAACTTCGTCCTGCAATGGTGTAGAACAGGCGTGGCCAAACTGTGGCTCAGGAGCCACGTGCGGCTCTTGAATGAAAACGTGTGGCTACCGGAAGAACATCAGGAAATCAATTTGGGAAAGCAGCCCCAGGGTAGGAGTTCAGGAGGGGGTTGGGATGGTGGGGAGAAGCGCAGCATGGTTAGGATTTTAAAAAACTCGCCATTAGCCCGCAATCTTCTACATCGAGCAGCAGCTAAGTTTTTACTGTAGAAGCCTAATTTTCATGGTAACCTTAATTAATTAATAGAATCTGACATTAGTAGAATCAATATTTGCCTTCTTTTTATGATAAAATTAAAGCATGCAATGAATTTTAAACTTAGTGATTTTGGAGTAGGTAAAAGTATATGGCTATATGCCTCAGTGTGGCTCTCGAAGGTTTAATAATCAACTTGTATGGCTCTTGAGTTCCATAAGTTTGGCCACGCCTAGTGTAGAATACCAGCCTAAAAGTTCAGTTCCATCCCTAAATCTCAGGTCCTTCCATCTGGATGGATGGGTGCATTTCTCTGCTCACCAGTGTCCTTTTGTCATGCTTTACTCAAGAATCAAGCTTCTACATGCTAATTTCCTCTTGTTGTGGGGTAAGTTGTAGAAGGGCAGCATCACATCTTGAAGATCCACTTGGTTTTGAAGTAAGTATTCAAAGAGCTCTTTTATCAAGCAACATGTCTCACAAGCCTATGAAGCAGGGCTGCATGAAAGGGGTAGTGGCAGCTGCAGCTCTTAGAGCAGACTAGTCTCCCTGATTTTGAGTGAGGGAGAGATTTTTATGGATATTTTTCTTCAAATTATGGCCAGCAGTAAATCTGCATACTTTTTTATGGGCAGTCAGTATATTTTGTAGTTAGCAACCCTGTGTGACATGGTGCATACCGGCCAGCACCCAACTTATTTTTGCAGGGCTGAAGTGCCTTTCAGCTGTGGGACCCCTCAAGTCCAGGGCCTGGGGCTGCAGCCCCTAAAGTCCCTTGGTTAATCTGGCCTTGCTATGAAACCTCAACTGCATGTTGTTCTTGCAAGGGGAATCTGCAGTTTCAGAGGAAGCATTCTGTATTCACTTTGCTCCCCTTTCCCTGGATCTAGGACTGTTAAAGCCTTTTTCTGGTCTACTTGCTGTTCTTGCTACTGCACATTTGAGGGGAGCACAGGACCCTAAATGAAAACCTGAGAAATGCTATAAAATAGCATGAGATGATAATGACCCAGTTTCTTGGTTGAGGAAGAAGTCTTCCAAAAACCTTCTGCAGCACTGTAAAGTGCAAGACACTTAGGCTATGTTCACACGTAAACTGTTATTTCAAAATGAGTTATTTTGAAATGAAATCCTTATTTCAAAATAAGTTAATTCGATTTAAGAAAATGTTAATTCGAATTAAGGGACAAGCTCAAAGCAAAATAGCATGTCCAAAGACAGGACTTGCTATTTCGCTTTAGGAGAGGGGCACCATCAGAGGTGTGGCAACATGGCCCCCTCCCTGGGCCATGCCCCCACCCAATAAAGGCTAAAAGGAAGGTACCCTGGGAAGGAGAAGGGCAAAAGTGTTGTTTTGAACTAATGGTTATTTCGAAATAACTCTTCTGAACATCGTTGTTTTGAAACAACGGCTATTTCGATTAGATCTGAGGTTTTACAGTTTCAAAACAATGGCCGTTATTTCAAAACAGTGGGTCCTGTTGTTTCAAAATAACGGTACATCGTCTGGACATAAGAAATTTTATTTCAAAACAACGGCTGTTGTTTTGAAATAAAACTCTCGTCTGAACATAGCCTTAGTGTGTGTAAGAATGGTCAGGTGGCTTGTTACTGGTGACTGCTATATATAATTAAACTCTTCCTGAAGTCCATCCCTTTATTTTAAAATGTTTCTCTAAATGAAAATAGAGCCATTTGTTTTATGTGTATGTCAGGTTTTGATAATGGGAAAATGGGACTAGTATGGTATAGTGGAATAGGGACAGGAAAACCTTAGGTTAATATTAATGGAACTCTTCCTGTTCTCTATGTGCTGATGTTAGGGTTGATAAAGAAGTCATTTAAAAATAAGCATTTCCCTTATGTCAAGGAGAGAAACCTTTTGATTTGTACTCCTATTACCAAGAAAAAAGTCAGTCCTTTCAAACTGGAAAAGGACTTGTGTGTAGTGATCATGTGACCTGTGTAATAGAGGCCTCATTTTAGGAAAAGGGGATGCCAAAGGAAAATGGCATTGAGGTGGTCAAAACCATTCACATGTTTCACCAGAAGCTGTTTGAACCATCTAACGGATCCAAAGGCAACTTCAGAGTGGTCTGTACAATACGTGGAACCTACCAGAGTTCTAGGAGCTGTAATGCTGTTGCCATAGAGGAATTTGGCAAAATTGGCATTGTGTCCTCCCATGGACTGTGATGCTGATGGAAGGCATGATTTGCCGTCCTCGCACTGGAAAAGAGAGGATGAAATTGGAACCTGTTAAGTGTAGATTAACTGGTATGTCTCTAGTAAGGAGAGCCATCAGTATCCAGTTTTACACTATAAAATATGTAGCAGATCCTGATTTGATCAATTTGAATTGTATCTAAAATGAAACAATGAACAAGAAAAGACTGGGTGGTAAGCATGTTGCTAGTCTATAATTTCACCTGTCTGAAGGTGCCAAGGTTTAAATTTGGTTTGGGTCACAAGTGAAATAAATATGATCTCAATTTTAGGCTAGGCAGAAAGAAGGGTGTATGTGTGTGTGAAGAGGGGTAGGGTAGTATTTTACTGAACTAAGAGCACTAGTGGATGACACATGGTAAAAAGTTTGCTTGTCTTTCTATTTTTAATGATAACATGAATGTGTTAATTGCCTAATTTTGTGTCTGAGTCATGGCAGTAAGTGAGTCTGAAGAAAGAAAGGCTGATCATTTTAGGAAGGGCACATTGGTTTTTGTTGTATTAAATCTGTGGCTGATATATTATGTGTAAAAGTGTCATTAATTGAAAAATATAGGATATTGCCTTCTTTTTGCCCACCTGACACTCTACAAATAGGTCTTCAAATAGGTTTTCGCCATCCAACTACCTGTTTGTCTTGATCATTAGAGCCCTGCAAATCCGTACATATCCATGTTATATCCGCATCTGCGGATACAGAATGGATATCCATGGACCATTTCTTGAGGATGCAGGTTGGATACAGATCCACTTATTTGTATCCGTGCAGGGCTCTACTGATTATACAAACACACTTGTACACAACTCTATTCACCTGAGGCATACCACTGACATAAGTGGGACTTCCAGAGTGAGTAACCTATATAGGAGTTTGGGGTAGGCCTTTAGGAAGTGTAAGAGAGATTAAATGGCTGTTTTTTGGGGCAGTGATCAAACAATTGACAGCAAACCCAATACAAAGGGACCTATGCATACAAACCTGAACAAAACCCTGGTACATTAAAGGCGGGCAAAACTTTTTTCACCAAAATATGCAGGTTCTTGTCAATCAAAACATTTTGTGAATTTGTGTCGCTACTGGCAATTTTTTTTTAAAGATGTTGTTCTTTGTATAGCTAATTAAACATTCATTGAAGCAGGCATTGGAAGCTTGGCGTCCTGGCTACCGAGTAAGTGCCCTAAACACAAGGTGACATAGTCTGTCCCAATAATGAATTAAATTAATATTTAATTATTTCATACATAGCAGAACAACTTCAAGGGAAGAGTTTGACAGAAACCTTAGAACAATCTTGAGCTTTCAGACCACTGGCTGGGCTATTCATTTGCGGGGTGGAGAGGACACCTGGGTTCAAGTCATTGGTCCAAAGTCAGGTTTTGAATTTGGGTCTCCCACATCAGTGCCCCAATTACTGGGGGTTTTGGAGGGTGGGGTAGATATCAATATCACTGTTTGTTTTGTGATTAGCACCTACCTCTCCTTGTAAATTCAGCCTTATGTTTCCAGATTTCCTTCACTTTTATTACCAAAAGATTAAAAATTTCTAGAAATGAAACTTTTCATTTCAAGCTGAACAAAACAATTTAAAAATTTTGTCCTGAATATTCTCAAAAATTTCAGTTTTATGTTGACACAGAATGAATAGGTTTTTTTCCAATTTTTTTAGCTGCCATGAAACTGAACAATAATTAATTCTCATAGCATTATTTTGCATTGTCTCACCCCAGGGACTGATTGTAAGGCATAGCTTATAAAGTACACAGCTCATTCGGTGCTAAGATGAAAGACACTATGTAAGTAGCTGATTTATTTTAATATACTTTAAGTTTCCACTATATCAAGACACATCAGAACCCATCTTGTGTTGTCCCTCTGGAAAGACAATCTGCCACAAGTCTGGGCTTTGAGGAATCTTTCTGAGAAGTGTTGGAATTGCTGTATGCAGAAATAGAAGTGTTACAAACTTCAATCACTGCAGGATATTTGTTAGAAAATGTGGCTGCTCAGTTAATGAATCTGGACAGTCAGATGGGCACAGTGAAACAGGAGGAGAATGTACTGAAACTAATATTTTTGCTCAACGAGCTGGCCATTAAAATTTCTCTGGTTTATGAGATTCTATTTAAATGTTTTAGTATTCACTGGTGCTCCTGCTGAGATTCTGCAATTGCTCTCAAAATGACACAACCAGCCATGGCCCATAAAATCTGAGGGGCAAGGCCTGATTAAGGCTGTCACATGACCTCTCTCTCCTCAGACCACTTCCGTTTGAGTTGTTAGTGGTGGGGTGCCCCACACAAAAGCCATCTAGTTGGATGGTGTGTGGACTCTGTGCTTCTCCTGTGTGCGTAGGTGTGATGTTCCCCTTCTGCAGTCTAGACTGGTGTGCAGCTGTGCCCCTCACTTTTCCACTATAGGGTCCCGACTTACCCTGCCTTGCTGTGTGAATCCCCGTTCCTGGGTCAGCTCACACCCTGTGGAGCACAGACAGATAACTGTAACCCTGTGTAATGGACATTGTGACCAGTGTCCAGCAGGACTCCATATTGTCAGTTTGGAACTCCTGCTTAAACAATGTACTTCATTTTTGGATACTTGATGAAATCTGGTTTAGGTATATGCTGTATATGTTCTTTTAAATGTGTGAACAAGGTGTGTGAATGAAGGGCGTGTGTGTGAAAAGGCCAGTCTCAACTGCCAGCCTGTCCTGATGAACCATAAGTACCATCTAACTGGCTGAACAATGCAGACATCTCATTAAGGCAAATAGAAGGAGCCACCCCAGAAAGAAAAGAACAAAATACAATCAAGTCTGCAAGTGACTGGTGACCAATAATCTCCCAGGAACCCTGAGGCTAGATGACACAGCAAATCCCATAGACTTACGTGAAGGCCTGCAAGTATAAAAGATGGGTGAGAGCATGAAAACTTTGGGGTCTCATTCTGCAACTGTCATCTTGGAGCATTGGATCATGACCGACAGAGGCCTGGCTCCCTCCTTGTGCCCAGCCTAGCTGGCCACTAGGTTGGCTCAAGCAACACATGAAAGGACTGGTAATTACATCACACCAGCTTGCAGAACTTTGTGTGTGCGCGCATGCGCGCTTTTTGCTATTCTTACTTATTTACCATAAATGTGGTATATTGCCTTGTCCCCCTGAATAAGATTCTGCTAGTCATTTCTTTTTACTAGGGGGTGGTCTCCTGGGTGCCCTTTTTGGTATAACAACCCCACTTCCTGCATGTAATTGGACCCTTACCCAGTGAGAGAACACTTTCACTTGAGACTCATGAGATGGTCCCCTGGGAAAAACCTCCAGTCCTAGGTGCAGTCCTGACATGGTCCATCTTGCATGGTTCAGTGTGCCTTCACAGGGCCTTGGAAGCTCATTTCCACTTGTCTGTCAGTTTAACCAAGAAATCAATATGCACCAGCTTTGCTCTCATTGAGGCCTCTCTCTCTCTCTCTCAGAATGCAGGTTTAGATTAAACAAACACGTGTATTAACTGCAGTGAGATTATAAGTGAATATAAGTCAAACGAATATGAAATCAAATTATTAATCAGTCAAGTAGATAACCATAATCAAATAAAAGATAAAGTTGCATTCTAAACTATGATCACTGTTTTCAGTCTCTGTTCAGCTTACCTGTGAGCTTGGCTTTGATGATTTATAGCCACTTTTTCCCTGTGGGGTAGGGTATTGGTCCTTGATATTCCTTAGAACATGACTTCCAGAGAAGAGAGTCTTGTCTTATATCCAAAATGTGTCATTCTTTTCAATACCCCACCCCGAACTTCCCCTTTTTCTGCAGTCCAGTGGTTCTTCCCCTTTGAGCCAACGTACTTAAGTTGCATTTTTATTTTATGCATGCTTCTTTTGGGTGTGTGAGCCCAGATCTGTTTGTCTTCCCCTATTTAAGCCATGGGACATACATTTGGGGATATATTTCATACCCATGCGCATATATGATGTTACAGGAAACAGTCTACCATAACAGTAATGTAAAGCATGCCATGAGCATTCAAAAAAATACTTCCTCTGACATACTTTGCATTAGACCATACAAAGTTGCATAGTAAGGGTGAACAGAAAGGATACACAGATCACATTATGGGGGTGTGCTGCGTGGGCTGGGGGGCTGCAGCATGACACAGTAAGCTAGGACTTTCCTGATCCCAGCAGCTTCCTGTGTCCCAAGAGAACTGGGGTTTGACCTTGAGGGAGATAATGTGAGGTGTGTGTATGACTTTGTCAGTTTTGAGTGCATTTGTTTATCAATGGTGTATATTTTCCCCAAGTGCCTTGTGCTATTGGCTCTCTCACATCAAAGTTCCGTCCCAAGGGAAGAATATATTGGAAGTTTCAGAAATGGGAAAAGTACTAACTTGCAAACTTCTGATACTGACTAGGATAGATTTTCACTTGAGAAAGATTTCTGCCTTGCTGGCCACAATTCAGGACAAACTGTGATTAACTGGACAAGTATCTGGTTTTAAAATGTTCGTATTCAATATTACGTGTGATTAAAGTTAGAAAATTGAGATAAATGAGAATCCTTTATCCAAACAGATCGTCTCTGGAAGAAATGAAGACAGCAGGATGGATTTTCTGCTGTACCAGATAAAAATATTTTTTTATATGTCCCTCAAAACAACTAAACATATGGTGTGACCAGCTCAATGTGTGTATGTACAAATGGGAATAAGCATCATGCAGCTCTTTCAGTAATAAACAATAAAATAGCCAGATAGGTGAGAACCTTCATCGATTGAGAGAAGAAATTATAGCAGTCCCATGTCTTCATGCATATATGTACTATTTTAAACTCAGTCTGAAATCTTGTTTATATCTCCCATCTTAGAACAATGGGATAAAGTTGGAGCTGGAGCTTCATGCTCATCATTAGTCATTTTTGGGAAAAGGAACAGGGGAGCTACAGACTATAAGCAAACACATTAACTAACTTTAACCAGGGATTTTGTAAACAAACAGAACAAATACCAAATAGTAATTACGTCTTCTGAAGGATGGTGCAACGTTAGTTAAAAATGTAAAAGGAGGTGGAGATCCGAGTGCATGGGATGTAAGATTCACTGTGAAAGTCCCTCTATCCCCCATGTTTAATGTAGGGTTGTGTTCTGTTGTTGACTACTGGTCAAAATGCATTAATTTTTACCGAAGAGGTGCAGAGCAGTCCAGACAAAAGTAAGAGACCTCCCTAAACTCAGCTACAGTAGCTTATATGCTGGGGTGGTCAAATTTATGGAACTCAAGAGCCACACAAGTTGATTACTATACCTTCAGCAGGTGCACTGGGCATATAGCCATATACTTTTACCTACTCCAAAATTACTATGTTTAAAATTCATTGCACACTTTAATTTTATTGTAAAAAGAGGGAAAATATTGATCCTACTAATGTCAGATTCTAATACAGCTAGTCCTCACTTAGTGACCTACTCGTTTAGTGACCCCTCAGAGTTATGACCGGCTCTCTGATGAGTTGGTATTATGGCGATGTACGAGAACTCGCATCAACTCTCTCAGATTACCTATATTTACAGTACACTATGCAAACTAAGTTCAGTACATTAGAGCTTAAAACATTTAAAATATATATTAAAAATGTTATAAATGATGCAAAGGTGACATTAAAACTATCTACCGATGGTTGAAAAACCCACTACCAGTAAAGTACATTATGCCTGAAATACCGGTAAGGGCTGCTCCTCGTTTAGTGACCAATTCGTTTATCAACCAGGTTTCAGGAACGGAACCCGGTCACTAAGTGAGGACTACCTGTAATTGCTTAAGGTTACCATGAAAACTAGGCCTATACAGTAAAAAACTTAGTTGTTACTGGATGTAGAACACTGCAGGCTAGTGGTGAGTCGTTTTTTTTTTTTGTTTTTTTTTAAATCTGGGCAGTAACTTGTTAGTGCACTATGTAAAAGCTCTCTCAGATGCTGATCTGTAAGTATGGATGATGCTTTTATTTCACAAACTTCACTGTGGAATACAATGCTTCACAGCAATAAATTGTGTCAAAAATTAAAGGTAATCCCAACCATGCGGTGCTTCTCCCTGCCATTCCAACCCCCCTTCTGAATTCCCGGGCCCTATACTGGCTGCCCTGGGGTGACCCCACCTCCTCAGGGCCTCCTTTACCTGGCTGCTCTGGTGGCTAGATACAGATCATGCTCAGGGTGGGAGAGTAAAAACTCCTAAACTGGGGCTGCTTTCCTAAATTGATTTGCTGATGTTCTTTTATGAGCTGCACTTTTCCATTCAAGAGCCACATGTGGCTCCTGAGCCACAATATGGCCACATCTGTTACATGCCATTTATGTTTTTAAAATTGCATCCTTATCCTTAAAGCTCCCTGACACCACACAACAGTAACACTGTGCCACTCATCAAACGATTCCTTGCTAGTTCTGTTAGATAACAGCGTGGCACATGTAGCAATAATTTCCCTTTCATCCACACCATAGGTTAGACTGAGCAGAAATTTGTATGGTGGGCAATTTCTATAGGCCTTGGGACTTAGAGGCTGACAAGCATGGAACTCGTTCTGTTGCAGAAGTCTTTATCCACTGAAACTGATGGCTGATTACAAAGCAGCCTAAAGAGCTAATTACAATTGGTTATCGGGGGAGAAGGAAAGGATGCAGACAAATCTCTTTCATTTTTATACATAGTCCTTGTGGCATTCACATTGCTTTCAATATATGTGCTTCTGGCAAAAACTGTCAATTATGGTAATAGCCAGGATGACTGGGCACTGAGAGCCTGCAAGTCTGACCTTTGCTGTTGTAATCATCATCATCAGTGTGAGTATGCACACCACCCAAAACACAGAACAAGTAGCTTAACTAGGCAGTAATTGCCAGTTGTTGATGATGTTGCCATTGATGATGCATTTCTGTTTGTGTTAATTGAAAAGCTATTACACAGGGAAATCTCTGTAGTATGTGGAGGATTAACGCTCAAGGGAAGAGAGAGCATGTGCGTAAGAAGACTAAATACTTCTTAAGTTACATACATTCTGATACCTCCACCCTACCGGAATAAGAAAGCAACATATATAGTACTGTAAGGGCAAATTTAGCACAAGCCATTATGTTATGTGTGTTATAATAGTTTGTTGTTTGAGTTTTCTCCTCCCCAGAAGTGGGAGTACTGTGTGTGTGTTTGCAACACTTGTATTGCCAGGGATTGCTGACCAGGTCTGCCTGGCAACTGGTGATGCGATCGCGCTGAGAGATTGACAGGGATGCCGGCAGGCAGCCAGCAGACTGAACTCTGCTCAGTAACAGAGGCCATGCTCAGCAGCAGAGCCGGGCACAGACTTTCTGGAACTTTCTCCGTAGTATCCTATGGAGCCCAGTTTTGGTGTCATTTAAGGTGCACGGTGATTGGCCATTTTGGCTGGGTATTTAAGGGGATACCCATGAGGAAATAGGGGTCTCCAAAGAGGGTTTGCCAGAGAGCAGTTCTGTGTTTTGATTCTGTGTGGACACTTGTGGGAGAGCCGGAGATCGGGAGCCTGAAAGCCCAGTGACAGTGGGACTGAGTGTCTGGTCGTCTACAGTCAGAAGCTCAGTGAGACCGGGTGCCTCGGGAAGGGCTCCCAAGAGGACCTCACCGGACCAGTTCAGACCAAGTTCCCGAAGGCACGGAGGCCTCTGATTGGGAGCAGGCTCTGTTTATAGACATTGATTAGGGGTGAAAGGACTATTGATTAAAGGACCTCTGGGCTGCCAGAGGCCTGAAGTAGACAGTCTGAGTTTGGAGGCTGGACCCGGAGGATGACGAGGGACCACTTCGGTCACCACGAGAGTCGGGGTTCAACGCTGAGGGCTCAGTGAAGAAAAACAGTGAGGGTGTCAGGGCTTTAATTGATAGTGACCTGGGCTGGTGTGAGGAGCTTCCTCAGATGGGCGGTGGTGTCCTGGGTTCAATCCCACTGGTGGGCAGAGCCTGAGGGGTTCCAGCAGGTGTTCGCTTGGGTCTGATTGATTGATTTTGATCGTTTACCTCATTGTGTTTTAATTAGGGGTTTGTTTGTTTATGGGATTACTGTTTATACTTGAGTTACTCGGGGGTGTTGGTTAAATAAAGCACTGGTTGTTAACTGAATTGGCCTGGTCTTTCACCACTGCCAGGGATAAGGTGCTGGAGGTTGACAGACACCTCAGGTGGAAGGGGCCCAATAATTATATGTTTTCTGTAACAGTACATGTCTGTTTAAAAGGGAGGTTTATGTAGGTACATAACTCAAATGTCTGATGAGCAATGAGGTTAAAATTTTTCATAAACCGTGGGGCCTTATAAAATGTCTAAGCCTGGAAAGATTTGGTCTGTAATCATTATTAAAACAGTGTGTGACTCAGCAGTGAAAACAGCAGTGGAGTGAAAGGAACCAAAGTATCATTTAAGTCAGTGATTCCCAACCTTGTCAACGTGAAGGCTGCAAGATATTTTTAAACCGTGTAACACCACCAGTCTCTGCCAGCAGACCCTTGCTGCAGTCAGACTGAAGGAGTTCAGCTAGTGGGCTGCCTCCCTCCTTACTGATCTCCTGTTCTTTTGGCTGAAGCAAGGAAACTGCTTGCGTCCTGTAGCTGTATGCACTCCACCTGGGTCCTCAGGGAGGAGCTCCCTTCTGCAGCTAGCAGGAGGGAAATGGTGGGCCGTTTGGACCCCCGGGGCACAGATTGGGACTTGCTGATTTAAGTTATATTGTGAAGATGTATTGAGTTCATTGTGGCTGCGGTTTGTGTAAGCGAGAGAAGGTGGACTCAGGACCATAGGCAGTCTTAGTGGGTGGGCAGTGCGGGCAGTTGTCCAGGGCTCCACAGGGGGAGGGGCCCTGCAATGTGTCTGGCTACCCCAGGTTTCACCTTTGAAGACTGCCTATGACACACTGTGCCATCTCCCTTCCAGCGGTGGGGCTTGGGTAGGGTGAGGCAGGTGCCCACAGCGGTGCCAGGGGCTCCTCACAGGGGGTGGCAAGGCTGGTGGCAAGGACTGAACCCTGGTGGGGGAGGGCTTTGAGGGCAAATATGGGGGCCTCTATGTTGTAGATCTTGTGGTCTAAAAAGTCAGAGCCTAGTTGTGGGAGAGAACATATGCAACAAACTAAACCAGTGATCTGGGTGATGACTGGCACACACCTCTTGTTCTTTCCTTGCTTTATTTAGAGTACAAAAGCATAGTCTTAAGCATTTTTTTAAAAGGAGAATTACAGTTAAAGCTTGGAAGAGGCAGAATTGTTCACATAAGAGAAAGTTGCCTATAAAGGGAGCATGATGTTAGGAGGCTTTGAAAGCATTACTGCTGTTGAAGCCCCTTATGTGGCAGTGGAAAGTTGGGGATGGAGAGCACAGTGCCCTTGGAGGATCCTGCTTATTCTGTGAGTGTGGAAGGCTTCAACAGACTCCAGCACCACTGACCTTAAGCTAGTCCTGGCTGATATGGGAAGGAGCTTGGATACTCGGTAGCTCTTCTCTCATCAAAGTGGTAGTAATCTTATATTAAATACTCTGTCTATTTCCCCAGTGGTCATTACAGATTGTTGTCTTTCTTCTAGTCTAAATCTTTAATAACATTTGCAACATAGAAAATGGACTTTGGAGCTTGTCCTTTATGCCTTTCTTATACTTGGCCACAGCTAAGGTATATAATTGAATGCGTTCTCACTCATTTCCAGAGAGAGAGCATGAGATATCATAATACTAAGTGGTTTTTCACTGCAGAATGTCCTTCTTAGTATTTCCTATTCTTTCTGGAAGTGTGGAAACATTAATGAAAATGAATTGTAACATACACGGTTTTTTAAGTGTTTTTTCCCCTCATTGTTATTAAAATTGGTTTTCTGATTCAAAATGAAAACTCGCTTGCAATTTAGGCTAATTAGATTTTAAAAGTCTTCCAAACATCAAAATCAAAGTATGTTTTGTTTGACTTATTTTTTTATATATAATGTTTTTGAGATTTTTGACTTTTTGTCCTGATTTGAGACAAGGAAGGCATTTTTAATTCTTGAAAATATTCCAGAAGTGGGAGAATGTTTCCTGCCCAGCTTTGTCTTGTACTTTCTCTCCTTCAACCAATTATTAAACTCTTAAACTTTCTTTTCAACTTCCCATTTTTCCCCCAAGGAACGGGTTAGCATTTCTTCCTCATCCTTCCCTCATTTTGCTATTCTGATTTTTTTTCAATTGTTTTTTGAATTTTATGACTTTTCCACGAAACTCAGATGTGCCCTGACAGCTTTTGGAGCACTGCTTCGTATGCTATTCTCTGAATTATGAAACCCCCAACTGCCTTTTTCCTCCCTGAGTTCAAAAGAAGCACATTTTTATCTCTACTTTTTGTCAACTCTGTCTTGCTGAATAGTGAACTAAATTCATCCCTGATGCAACTTATCTGATTTCATTTGTGTTCTACCCAGGAAGAAATTGGCTCAGTTTGTTCTTGACTTGAATGATCTGATAAGTATTGTTCTTAATTCTTTGAAGCATGGAAGAATCTGTACTATGAAAGAAAAAAATTAAGAGGTTCCAAGCAAAAGATACTAGCAGAAGAACAGATATTTTTTCTGCTGCAGGATAATGTACACTGTTCAAAATGTTTTGCCCATTGGAATTCAGGAAAAATAATAGGCAAACGATATGGAATTCAGTATTTTCACAAGTGTCATGTAGTGCACCAAAACCAATATGGATAGTAGGGCAAAATATCTTCAAAATCATCTTCCTCTTTATTAATAAGATAGAGCCAAATTCTACCTTGAAATCCATGCTAACAAACTCATCCTCATTCTATTCCAAATAGAAGTTTTGGGTTTCTATCCGAGGTCCAAATTTAGCTCATGTAGTTGGTGATTTATGAGGGACCCAGTCCTGTAGCCCTGTGATCTCAAAACTCTCTTTTGACTTCAGCTGGAATTTTGTGCATGGAGAGCTTGCAGGAGAAGCCCCAAGGATTATCCTTTCCTGGAAATTATCATATAAAGTTTGAGGTTGTGCAAGCATCTCAAATGAATTGTTGCTCTCAAATATAGATTGCTAGAGCCATGAATGTGTCATGAATATGTTTTCCCCCACAAAGATAGGAAAAACAATGTTAGGTATGAAGTATCGAACAACCTTCCCACCCAAAAGTTCAGGTGGTCCAGGTGCATGCATTCTGTCATGCGTTGTGTTCATCTTTTCACTAGTTTACCAGATCTTCAATGTCAGACACATGCTTATTTTTTTAACCACAGCATTTTATGGCTGTAAACATCAAACATATATTCACAAATATGTGTGTGCTTGGCCAATTTGGTGATGGCCAATTACCAAGTGCTTTTACATCTTCCCTTGGAGAAATATTTTATAGAACTTAAAAGGGATGTGGCTAATAGGGTTCTATAGAAATTACATTAAAAGGCTCTAGAATGCAATAGAGAATGAGATTCCTCCTTCAGAATGATGGTTTAAAAATTCTCTACAAGGTTTTCTTCTCTTAAGGGCACATTATCTACCAGGAACATGTAATTACATGGTAGTCGTCATCAGTGGTAAGAGTGGTTGAGTGCAAAGGGGCAGAGCTTGTATAAGGCCTTGAACCTGATGCAAACAAAGAGTGAGGGATCAATGGCTTTCTGAAGAATGAGCCTATACTGTGTTTATCATGGTTCAGTTCAGGCTTGTCCAACCTGTGGTCCGGGGGTCAGACTCCAGCTCACCAAGCGCTTTCATCCAGCCCCCAGAATGCTGCCATAAGAACCTGGGAGCTGGGACTGGCTGGAGCCCTTGTCAATTTCCTGCCTTGTGCACAGCACAGCTGCAGCCTCTCCCCTCCTGTGCCTTGCGCTAACCCCCCCCCCCCCCCAGGGCAGCCCTGCTCCCCTTGTCCTCTGTACTCAGTACAAGCAAAGCAATGCTAAATGTAGCACTAATCATTTTTATTAAAGTTTATTAATAAGATCGATTTATATGTCTCATCTATCAAAGTTTTTCTCACCGCGCCCCTCCTCCCCACCACTGAGAAAAGAATTTCAGTGTGGCCCCTTACCCAAAAAGGTTGGACATCCCTGATTTAGTTTAAAGGTCAAATTTGGTTCAAATCTGAATCATACTGGTCATGACTGAAAGTTGTTACCATCCAATAGAATATCAGCAGCCTGTATGAAATATGTCAATCTTGTATTCATTCCCATAGATATGTCCACATCACAAAAGATACCATATTACCAAGACTACTAACTGGCACTCTTTGTGATTGGTCTAGTCTGATAGGTTCAAAGTTTCAAATGAAGTAGTAAATTGACAGCATTCCTATAGTTGGCCCCTACAACTGGGATGAAGGATATTGCTGCTCATTCTGTACCCCTTTGGATAATAAAGGACTTAACATTAATATAGGACCTTGCGAGAGGACTACATTCATTTAAAAATAACAATGGGCCAAATTAATTTCTGGCTGAACTCTATTTTGTTCAGCTTACATCAGGAATGAATTTGCTCCAGTATCTTTAAATTTTGAATCTGCAAGATAAATTTCAATTATGCCCAAATCAATTCTTTCAGCACTTCCAATTACAGCATGTATTTCAACTGAACTTGGTTTCAGTGTGGAAGGGATAGTGATTGCTCTTCCTCAGATATTTAAATATCCTGTGGGGCCTAATTCAAAAGCAGCTAAAGCCAACTCCTATTTACTTTCACCTTCTTAGGTGTAATTAAATGTTCTTAGTGAAACATTAATACCTAGTGTTCTGGCCAGGGCTGACTGAATATTTCTGAAATTGAATCATAGGGAAGGATATTCTTATGTGGAAGGTAAAACCAGGAGTTGAGGACAGCAGATGAAGGAAAAGGATGAAGATTCTTTCTTTCTACATTTATCCAGATCAATACCTCCTTTGAATCATAAATGAACCATTAAAGATTTGTCTTTGTGTATAGCCTTTATGCACCAAATATGTGGATCTTTTCTGGAATTAATCTCCCTTTTTTTGGTTGCAAAAGATAGCTCTAGATCTGCCCATTCCTTCACAGACAACTTAGAATGCCAATAATAATAAATGATACTTAGAGTACTGATCACCTTTCACAGTAATGGATCCTACAGTACTTTGCAAATGTAACAAAGTGATATAGAGAACTGAGTTAGTTTGGTACAATGGACACCTATAAAAATTACCATTTACCCATGGCTATCACATGGTGGTGTCTGAATTATTTATAGTTCTATTTATAGGAAATATAAATAATTGCTCTACCTAATGTATTGTTTGGTAGTGATTACTGGTAAGAATTAACCTCTTATTGGTGAGCACTACATGAAAATAAATTAGTTCTTACAAAATATCATAGTGGACTGTATACTTTATAAAGACTTAAAGTACAGGATAAAGGCAAGGTAGTTTCAAAGTTCTTGTGTAATTTTATTGCATAGGCACTTTGTTTAAATCATTGGTTAAATCAAGTACTGGATTTACTGCTTATTATGCAAAAATATGCTCATTTTTTAATTATCTTCTTGTCCCCTTCCTACACATTTGTCTGTTACATGCATCTGTTGTCTTGTCATCAGCCTGGCTTGTGAGATATCTGGGATGGGATCTGTCCTTTTTATTAGATATTTGTACAGCACCTGGCACTACTGTGGCCCTGTCCTTTGATAGGAGCCTCTGTGTATTAACATGTTGTAAGTAATCAGTAATGTGTTCCTTAAAAATTAGTGTACAGCAATCAAAAATTTTCATGTATTTCTCATTCAAATGCTGAATCACATTTTCTGCAGGGACAAGTTTAGGTAAATCCTCTGTGAGCTCTTAAAAGTTTCAGCCATCAGGTTTCTCATACCTAGTCATTTCATGATGATGTCAAGTTCATTGTTCTTCCCCATCAGCGCTAAAGAGTAGTTCTTCAAAAGATGGCACAAATGTCTGTAGTTCACTTAAGCAACTGTGCAGTGCTGTTCTTGTAGGGACATCTGTGCCTTTCAGGGGACATTGAAAGAGTAATAGGTTTATATAAACAAAAACCCCTCTGAAGATGCATGTATATATGTGAGGATATAATTAATATAAAATAATTTGTAGATATAGTGTCACCCACAAAGTAGTACAAGCAAAAATGTACTGTTCATATTTTGTTTGCAGAGAGATTTAGTCTTTGGAATATTTTTGGACATTCAGGCAACATTTCAACATTCTCTCCCTTCCTTTGGGTGCTGAAGGCATTGTCTGCACAAATAGCTGTTCGTTATGATGCCACTAAGGCCCCTCTTTGTATTTCTGTCTTTGTAATTCAGAGCTATCATTAATTTATGTATGTAGATCTATACAAATATATATAAAAACATTTAAAATGTGAACCTGTCCTCCAAATATTTCAAAATTAACCTCTAAATGACTTTGATCTGTTTTTAAATAATTCCTCTATATTATCTAGCCTATTAAATATAAATACTTGAAAAATAAAGGTCATACAAGTTTTCCTGGAGAGAAAAAAGGTGTATATTTTAACAATGAAGAAAATCACTTTTTTCCTAGCCGAAGATGTCAGAAAAAATTTTCATATTGAAATCTTAATTTACTTCTTTTAAAGATATGCCTGCATCAGTGCTTTTCCCTGTTAAACTGCATGTTAATCTTAATGGTGATTAATATTTTAGGAAAATGGTGTCAAACTAAGCTGTCTAGCAAAAAGCAAGGATGATTTGAATGATAACATGAATGGTCCTGAGGATGATCCAGTTTGAGGAGCTTACTTAGTAAATGTGATTAGACCTGGTTACTTATTTTGTTTTGTATTTAATTTATTTGTGAATTGTCACTCATGACATGAACCATTGTAGTTTTTTTTTTTTTAAAAAGGTTTGAAAACCAAAACTGAACATTTTTATTGTAAAATTTCCAGTTTGGGGCTTCTAGTTTTTCAGAAATATATTTTTAGTTTGGTCTAAAAATATTTTGATGAATCTATTTGACTAGCTGTAATAATGATAGTGCTAGCAGTTTAAAAGTCATAGACATGTGGAAAATCTAATCTAGTAGTAATGTAAAAAAACTATAATAATAAATACTTTAATTCACTTCCGTATCATTATCCTGCAATAGCTGTCCTAATACTAGAGTTTTAACACCAACTGTACGTATTTCCTGGATCAGAATTAATTAGAGTTTCATGCTCATCGTATAACTGGACAGAAAAAGGAAAGCCTGATGGCTGGCATGCTGGCTAGGGCTTTGATCTGAGTGATCGCTTCCAGTCCTACTGAATCAGGGACCAACGGGAGTGCTGTTCTCTGTCAACACAAGGCAGTGTTCCTGGAGTTCCGTTTGACACAATTGGGGGCATGAAGTTCATCTGCTGCCCAAGATGCATAAGTTGCTTTCTGATTTTCCTTAACAAGTTAGAGGCTAATAATGTGGGATGTTGGATTCCCTACTGTTTCAAATAGTTTCATGGAAATCCTAATGCAGTAGGACACTGGTTAGAAAGGCTATTACCTTCATCAAACTACAGCACTTTTTTCTTATTATTTTCCACCAATTTCTTGTACTTGTACCTCTTCTCCCTTCATTTACTACAAGTGATTCTTCAAAATGACACTCTGTGGTTGGGTGGAGACAGTATGGAAGAAAACTTAAACGCTAATCAGTGTCCTGTCAGTCCTAGTGGTAAAGAGAATTTTTCTTCCTCCTGCTTGCTGGAGCCTATGTATGATGCAGGGACCTAAAAATTCATGGCATTGTCATCATTCAGACTACATTTCTTGCCCTCTACCCACGCTGCTCTTTCTACATTTTTGTAAAGAGCTAGCCAGTTGCCTCTCACTTAACCGACCAAACAAAATGAAGGTGATCCAAAATGCTGTGGTTTGCAATCAATCCCACTTTTGCTTGTCTATTCATATCCCTAGTCTCCTTATCTTGCATTGTTTTTATTTTCTGTAACATCTCATCCTTCTCTTTATCCTCGTTGTTTAAATCTAAAATGTCTTCAAGGTGTCTTTTCCAGTCTAACTTCTCCCTCTCTCTATCTTTAGCTTCAGTATGTTTCTTCACTCCCCTCCATTTACTTTATTTTGCTTCTCCTTCTCTCCTTTAGTTCTTTTACAATGAGATGTGAAATGTGAGTCCTTATTCAGCTGTTGTGAGAGTTCAGATAGCTAGTGGAAGACTGAACTGATAAGTGTCAGTCAGCGCAGCTGAGTTGAGATCCCTGAGCTCATCACTAAAGAGAGAGGTTGTTTAGCCAACTCCTCCATAGCCAGAGGCACTGTGCATAATCCAGTGGAGGCATTAAGGTGTATTTCTATCCCTTTAAGAAGGTTTGTATTGCATCTTGGGAATGAGACTTCAAACCCTAGTCCACCAGTTTCTGTGTGCCCATGCACATAAAATAGTTACATAGACATTGCTTTGACACTGTGACTTGAGTTGGGGCTTGGGCTCTCAAGCTTAAGCATTTCTTGGTATATACTGAAGCAAGCATAGTATGTTTGAGTTTTAGGAACTAAGTCAATTCATTACACAAATGTGCTATTAAAACTGATTAAGGTTTTTTTGTTTGTTTTTTGTCCAAAACATTTCTAAGGAACAATGCCCTTAAAAAAAAAAATTTTTTTTTTTACAGAGAAGCAAAAATATTTCCACCCAAACATTGTTTTTTTTTTTAACAAAACAAAATATTCTGAGTTTTTACTTTTATTTTTGTTTTCTCTCTTGCTGTGTTTTGTTTTCTCTCTTCTTCCAGTGGCAAAATAAAAATGGGGAGAGGAATGAAAATAATAAAAAAGAAATTGAATAAGAATTTTTCACTTATGAAAAAATAAAAATATTCATCCATTTCTGAAACATACAGGATGGGAAATTTTGAACTTTTTAATTTTTTTCAAAAAGTGATTTGTATTTTTTGACAATGTTACCATTTACTGTAGTTCTACTAATATTTAATCTATTAAGAAGAGTAAATTTGAAAGAGAATAATTGGATGTGAAGGGATTAAACCAATGCTCATATTATATGGCTTTGAATCTTATACAGTCTCTTACTGAGGACCTATGTGCTAGTGTAACTGAATTTACAAGATGGAATCATAGAAATGTATGGCTGGAAGGGACCACAAGAAGTCCTCTAGTTAATCCCGTTGTTGTGCTGAGTTTATACCTCATTTATCCTTGATCTAACCTCCCCTCTAAAACCTCCAGTGATGTGTATTTCACATCTTCCTTTGGCAATCTGTTCCAGTGCTTAACTGTCCTTATGGCTAGGAAGATTTTTCTGATATCAAACCTAAATTTCCCTTGCTGCATATTAAGCTGATTACTTCTTGCCCTGCTCCTACGGGACATGAAGAACAATTGATCTCTGTCCTCTTTACAACAACATTTCTCACATTTGAAGATTATTTTCATGTCCCCTCAACGTTTCCTTCTCTAGACTTTATATGCTCAGTTGTTTCAACACTGTAAGAACGAGCATAACGTAAGCCACTCTAAAGATTTTACTCGTCACAGGAAATAAATGTATGAGTTGATTCAGAAATGACTCAAACTAAAAGTTGGATCAAAACACTGCTGCACTTTTGAGGAGTTTCGTAAACTGGCTCTGGACTTGAAACTAATTTTCAGAGCTGGTTCCTGATCATAAAATCCAATCACTCATAAACTCTGTAATCTTAAGTACCTAAATCTCTATCCAAAGCTCATAGCTCATATGGTATGTGAATGTTTCTGAAGGTTCATGTAAATTTCCTACAGCCAAACATAGTAAAATTTAATTTTGGTTTCATTGATTGGCCAAAGACAAGTTAAGATGTTTCTAAAGTATTCTAATATATTTGGAATTATTTAACTTTTTAATATTCTATTTTGTCCCATTTTTACCATACAATTATGAAGCTAAGAAAATTCATGCTAATCGAAGTGTAAAAGTTCTTTGAGCTAAAGAAAATCTGTATGAATTCTACAAAGGTTGGAAGACAAAAAGTGGTGGGAGGGAAGCATTCTCATGTGTAATCTTGAAATCTGATAACAAGCATTCTGAAAAAGTATGAAGTTCTTATTGAAAGGTAAGGAATGGTTGGGCTGGTATAAACATTAAAAGGGATAGCCGTGTTAGTCTAGTCCAGTGAAAAAACAACAAGGAGTTGTGTGGCACTTTAAGATGCTTCGAAGCATCTGAGGAAGTGGGATCTTCTCCCATGAAAGCTCATGCAAAAAATAAATCTGTTAGTCTTAAAGTGCCACACAACTCCTTGTTGATTTTTCACTGGTGTAAACAACCACCCTGGTGACAGTGATAGGGAAGACAGTGGAACTCCCTGAGAAAGTTCTGCCTAAAAGCACTTTTGATTTTGCAGGTCTTATAAGGTACATTGATTAGCAGCTCCTGCAGTAAAGTTCAGATTGATATATGAAGGTAAAGTATTAGAAACTGGAGACCAAAGGTTTTACTTGAGACATAGCTCTACCCATGAACCATATTTTAAAATGCATTTTGAGATTTCAGCTAATAATGTGAATGACATTCAGTGAGATTGCCAAATGCTGGTAATTTACTTTCATTTTTACATTAATGTGGGCCCACCTGTGATGAATTGGAAACTAAATAAGCACATCAGTTTTAATTAGATATTTTAGAGGCTGGATCTAGTTAAACAGCAACAGTCATTCTTATCTATTAAAGAGTCAGAGACTAATGCATTCCTCGCAGTTAGTTTTTCTCCTTCCAGGTCACCTTCCTTGCATTTTTTGGTTTTAAAACCCAAGCTAAACCTTTTCATATTGGAATATTTTAAATGAGATGACTTAAATTGGTATGACAATACATAACATAGTGTTAACAACATATGTATCACCTAGTTGACCAAATTAATGATTTTTCCAAAGTAAGAGAGAGAAATAACCTCTAAAAAGACTCTATTAGAAAATATTGCTATTTGCCACAAAACAAACCCAAACAAACTAAAAACACAAATGCAGTTTGCATAAATTTACACTTCAGGCTTTTTTAAATGACCATTTATTTCCATCCAATCTCATGGGGCTTCATGACTATGCCTATGGAATGCACCACTATTTAGCTGGTAACACTGCATGCATGAACTAGATTGCAATTCTTGTATGTTTGTCATGCCATTCCACCATTTTTGAGGGAAATAACTGCTTGAGAAAGGAGTCAGACTTGCAGTCCTAGAGATTAAATGTCCTCTGTTCCTTGGATAGGTACCTGCTGGGCAGTAATAGTTGAAACTTCCTCATGCTGTCTCACATGCATGCCTCAGTTTTCCCACTGGAGGGAATGCCTCTAGGGGCAAAAAGGTAGCTCCGTTTAATCTCTGGCATATTGCTCTTGTGTTGTCTTCATCTTCAATTGATTCTAAGCCTTCTACATCTCCAGTGAGTGCCCTAACCATTGGTCTATAGGGTCAGTCTCGCTCTCGCTCTTGCTAATTAATATTTAATTTATACAAGGAAGAATAGCTCCAGCAGGAGACATAGAGGTTTGTGATGGAAAAAGATCATTTAGAATTTCGAGAGTCATGGAGGAAGACAAATTCCCAGGTTAGAACTTGCTTTACAGTTTTGGTTCCGGGCTGGACTTAAATACGTTAGCAGTCTTTTTTCCATTTCCAGTTTAGGTGATATGCACAGTATAGAATCATAGAAGATTAGGGTTGGAAGGGACTTCAGAAGGTCGTGTGGCTCAACCCCCTGCTCAAATGAAGACCAAACCCAACTAAATCATCCCAGCTAGGGCTTTGTCAAGCCATGCCCTAAAAACCTCTAAAGATAGAGATTTTGCCACCTCCCTAGGTAACCCATTCCAATGCTTCACCACCTTCCTAGTGAAAATTTTTCCTAGCATCCAACTTAGACCTCCCCCACTGCAACTTGAGACCACTGCTTCTAGTTCTCTCATCTGCAGAACAACCTAATTCCATTCTTCCTGGAACCCCCTTTTCTATCAAATCTCCCCTCTTTCTTCTCTTCTGCAGACTAAGCAAGACTAGTTTCCTCAGCCTCTCCTCAGAAGTCATGTGCTGCTGCCCCCTGATCATTTTTGTTGCCCTCTGTGAGGTTCTTTCCAAGCCGTCCACATCCTTTCTGCAATGGGGACCTAAAACTGGACACAGCACCCTAAACAACTCTTCACCCAAAAGAACCTGTCTTTGTGAGGTCCTGCTTCCTAATGATGCTCATTAGTGTAGAGTTGCCTTCTTAATCAGAACTTCTCCAGCATGCCTTTTTAAATGTATACCTAAAAACTATTATGTAACTGACTGTTCCTTGCTGCCTCTCCCGTTTTTGTTTTTGTTTTTGTTTGCTAAATCCTCCTACCTCTTACGTTTCACTTTCTCATTCCTCAGAACATTCTCAGTGTTCAGTTTCAAATATCAGATATGGTTAACGCTGAACCCAATCTCACAAAATTTTTGCAAACTCTTTAAGGTGCTCAAGAGACTTGCATGAGAATATTCAAACCTAGTCATGGTACTGCCTCTAAACCTAACCCAAATCCAGTTCAGCACACTGCCTCAGCCCATTTCCGATAGAAAGACTCTGATATTCCCACCCCCTCTGCCCCATTGGTTGACCCCAGTTAAACAAATTTTCTATGTCTCTAAGTGGTGGTTAGTGATGAAGCATGTTATAATACAAAATATTTCTCTTCCTCTTCTGCCAAAGACATATGCTGCTACTTTCAGTTTAGCAGTACTAGGACCTGACTGTGTGTTGCTATGTGGATTAGTAATCTGGGTGTGTGTTGTTTCAATAGTCTTAGTCCCAGAACCTGGGGAAAAGTTACTTCACAAAGGAATGGGGATTTATTTAGCTTGATAATACCACAAATGAGAAGTGGAAACTTGGAATCCTAGGTTTCAGACACTTTTCTATCACTTGCCTGTGTATCCCAAACCAAAATCAGTGGGTTTAATAAAGCCAAATGTAACAACAGTCCGGCTCTAGTTTAAATAGTTCTAGGGCTGTGATGCTGCTACTTTCACAAGTCAAAATTACAGTTATAAAAAAAAAAAATCAGCTTGATCCTAGCTTTCCATGATGTCAAATGTAACAAGAAAATACTTGTAAACTGTGGATGCTTGTTAAACTTGGGTATCTAAAACATCCAATCCCATTTTCAATAAAATGTGACTTAAAGAAAAAAAAGACTTTTAAAAACAAAACTAACCCCACAATCCCAACACTGTGGTTTCCTTTTAATATTGATTATGTAGAAAGTGTATATATCATGAGAGGAAGCATACACTTCAAGAATGAACATCTAGGTTTTGAGTCACTCCCAGCTCTGCCACTGTATTGCAACGTGTCCTTGAATCAACTGATTTTCAGACACCTGTTGAAATCCAAGGGCATTTTAGATGCTCAGGTTTTTAATCTCTCTACTTCCATTTCCCCAGTAGTAAAATGTGGGAAATAACATTTAGCTGCCTCACAAGCCATTGTGATTAAAATTGGTGTAGAGAGCAATTTGACTATTATAAAGTGCTAAGTAGAGTAAGTGTTCAGTAAGGATTGAGACATCCACTGAGTTAATAGAAGTGGGTTTCGAGGAATTCAAATAGACTGATGTACAAAGAAAACAGAATTTTTCAGGGCAGATCTTATCCAGAATGTACAAAGAGGAACAAAAGAGTTAAATGCCATAGGCTGATATTGATCATGTAACAAAATCTGCTGGGATGGTTAATGATGTCTGATACTTTAGTAAGTGACATAATGTCGACATTTGATAGCAAAGCTGTCAGGAAATTGCCCTTCGTTCAAACATAATATATTCAATATGAGAACCTGCTGAAATTCCTCTTTCCTGAGTCACATGCTAATGGAGTAAGCAAAGGCATTGCCTGGTCATATATTTCCCCAATCCTTCTAGAAATGATGCAGCTTTGCGGAAATGTTTATAGTTGCAAAGAAAAGCTTGAAATCAGAAGTGTATCAATGCAGCAGTGTTTTTCTGAGTTTGCAGAGAGCTTCCAGGAATGGGAGAGCAGAAGGCTCTAGACAGAGTCATAGAGGAAGCCACTTGACCTCCGCACCAACCTCAGAACAAATGCCTACCTGTTGTTCTGATGGTCACCTTAACATTGCTGTAATTAATATTGCTTACTCCTGTAAGATAGTCTTAATTCTGCTCCATATCTATGTATATCTCAGGGTTTATTGTAAGAATCAGTGTGGTTTTTTAAACACAAATACAACATTATACCTGTAGCAGGTGAATTAAAATAAATGCCAAATGTTGCTTTTGCATTCTTGTTGGGTAAGGGAGGATGGGGTCAAACCTACTGTCAAACCAGAACAATAACAACTTGAAATTCTTAATTCCTCTGTGAACTATAAATGGCATTTCAAATCTACAGGTCTCTTGCAGTGTCATGGTGAAGTGCAAGCTGTGCTTCTGTTTCATTTCCTGTTGGTTTCTTTCTTAACTGCTTCCTTTGATTTGACTTCTGGTAATCAGGCAGTTCAGCACGAAACAGAAAACCCTAGCGGCATTTGAGGTTTCTTTTTAAAAAAAAAAAAAAGCACACACTACACAAAACTTCCTTTATTCTTTACATGCAGCATAAGATTTATAAAAGATAAGACATATAATATTGTCATTCTCTACTCATCTTCCGTCATGCATGGGTTGGGCAATCTCATAAGGAGACTATAAATAGCAAGAAGAATTTTACTTGCCTAGTCTCTATTTTTTGGGTTAACATTTAACACAAATTTAATCCAGACACTCTTTTCTTATAGAGTAGAAATTCATATCATGTTTCCAGCGGTTAAAGTATAATTTGGTGGGCCCTGGAACCCTCCTAAATTGGTGGGACCCCCTCGTGCCAATGCGGACCCCCTCATGCACCCCAGGTCCCACCCTCTCACATCTACCCCCACCCCACTTCTACCCTCCCCTTACCTGGATGCCATGGGAATGGGCCCCAGCCCGGGCTGAAGCTTCGGCCTACAGCCTGGTCACACTCAGCATGCTCAGTGAGACCAGACCTGGGGGTGGAGATTTTAGAACTCCCTGCCCTGCCCAACGCAGCACAATGCCGTTCAGGGGCTTGCCAGCATTCTGGCCCCTAAAAATAGAAAATGGAACCAGAACACTACGTTCTGGGGCCTGCTGTTTTTAAATGGTGGACCCCAAACACAATGTTCCAGTTCCACTTTCTGTTTTTAGGGGTGCCGGAATGCTGAGCCCCTAAAAATAGTGGGCCCTGGAATGGCATTCCACCTTACTTTAAGCTCTGCATGTTTCCCTTTGTTCAAGTAAGATTATATGCATATGTCATTACATTTTATCTTCTAAATATTGGGCCAAATTCAGATCTATTAAATTGCTGAAACTGCACAAGAATCCACTGGGATTGTATCATTTTAACTAGGGGCAGAGTTTAGTTTACCATGGGATAATTATAAATAAAAATTGTTAGCTACTATTTTAAAGCTATCTGAAATGTAGTTACTTTTATATGACAATCTTCATTTATTAAGAGGGTAATTGGTGTCTATATATGTGCATTTTAAAGTGCAGATAAATCTAGTAGTACTAGTGAAAGTGAAGCATAATACGGGACAGCACTGTGAAAATTTCCATGCAGCACCACCAACATACCTTGTTATCTTTAGCTCCCTTGACATTTTCATCTTAGGCTTCTCTTGATCAAAAATGGATAACCTGATCTAGCTGTGCCAAGCTATGATTTGTGTGATGTATTCAAAAGACAACTAGTACCATGTTTCTGTTCTTTCATTTAGTGTATACAATTTTTACTATAATTTTAACTAGACTTGTACTACTGATGGAACACAAAATAGAGGGAGACAAGTTGTGCATGAACATTGTGGAGTAAGCCCCTGATACTTGTTCAAAGTACATCAAAGGAATTGTTTAGGACCAGGTATTGGGGAACTGATTTAGGGGAAATCTGTTTCTTCCAATCACTCCTTCTCCTTCACCCAGATCTGATATTTAGCTTCTTTGCATAGCTAAGCTCTTCTATTTTCATCCAGGAGGGAAAGTACAAGTACCAAAATGCTGTCAGAAGGGCTTTTCCCATGGCTGTCAGTGCTGTCAGGCTTTTCCAGCTGGGACCAAGGAGTACTTGAGAACCTGAGCTTTTTATGACAATTTTTTTCAGAACCAAGAATTGCGGATAGTTTAAGCATCCAACTGTTTGGGTGATTTTATTTTTATTTTTTTTTTTTAATCAAACCTCCAAGGTTTACTTGAGTGGGTGTGAGGTCCACTGGTATATAGAGCAGGGATATAATCTGAGTTTTTTTCCCATCTGGGTAGCTTTGCTACTCAGTCACTCAATGTGTGTTCCCTTCCCTAAGAAAATGTTGAGATAGAATGTGATAGATGTGTTGTAAAGATTAAGTCAAGTCAAGTCATAGGGCTGGAAGGGACCTCATGAGATCATCGAGTCCAACCCCCTGGGAATTGAACCCAGGACCTTCTGTATGTTAAGCAGAGGTGTTAGCCACTACACTATGTTTGGGAAGTGTCTTGATGTTTCAACAAGAAATGATTTATCATAATGTGTTGTTATGATCACTAATTATTGACTAGTCTCTGATCTGACAAGAATCTATTTGTTACACCGAGTACCCAGAATTCCATCACCTTTGCAGTACTCTAGTGTTAGCCAGAGAAGAAGTGACAATGTTGGAATTTTTCAGTTGAGGTTGATGAGTCAGTGAAAGAAATGCTAGTAGCTATGCTGACAGTATTTCAGTGGTGGAGGATTTTGAAAAAAGGATCACAAGATCTTTTTAAGTCTTTGATTAAGTCAATGGGGTCTTTAACACAGCCCTTTTCTGGGGAACTTCATAGATTTATGGAAGGAAAACTATTGTATAGTTTGCACCTCCATTGCTTATAATAAGAAACCCCTGTGCTATTTTATCAGTGTGTATAGCATTCAAAAGTAAAGAAATAAACAGAAAAAAATGTCCACGGGATTTTCATGGGATTTAGTCATCTATTTATTATAAAATTCATATTTCATTGGGTGAAAAAAAATCAAGTGTCAATGCTAAAATACATTACTTTGTGGCTATCTTAAACACTGCGAAAGAATTTTAGTTTAAAACATTTCATGTTTAAAGGAAGTGGCTTTATTTTCAGCAGAAGTATATCATACTTTAATACCCATCGCTCTGTTTTTCAATTAGAACTTTGAATCACATTCCTTGATTAGTAACAAGCAATCAATCATAATTAATTAGTTAAAATGTTCAACCGTTAAAATCATTACCATTAATTAAAATAATTATCTCTATTTTGGCTGCACTTCATTACCATTTCAGGGAAATGTGTTGCTTAAGTGTACCTTTTGGATTCAGTACAGGATTTTGGTGAATGAAATTCACGCTAGAGTTGGTGCATGACTTTCAAGAAGCTGGCTTTTGTAGTAATGTTTTTAGTTGGCTTTAAATAGATGAAGATAACTAATATATTATTTCACTGTAGTTGTTTGATAAAGTAAGTTTTTTATATACCATGTATCCAAATGTTGCAGAGATTCATATGTAGGGGTGTGAGGTTTGTTCTGTGTGATTTATGTCTCACAAGCAGGCAATTATGTCTTTTGCATACAAAATGTCACATAATTTTGGTGTAATATAACCAATAATGTTCTGTTATGGACTCTCTTCTTGCACATTTATTTGCTGGTAAATGTAAATTTCTGTTGAAGAATGGAGGAAAGAAAACATTCTGCTTCTGCTGGGCAAAGAAACTTGATTCATGAATGAAAACCTTTAGCTTTTTTTTTTTTTTTAAAGTTATGAATATATAAATTTGAGGCAATCCAGGTTCAAGGGCAAAAATCTCACCCCTTAAGCTGTCAGGATGGACCGCTGTGCACCAGTGGTATGAATGCTTTGCTTTTTTTGCTTTTTTTTTTTTTTTCCGGAAAAGAGGGCAAAGTTTAGGGACACGCCATATAGTATCTCCTTTCATACCACACAGTTCTGTTTCAGGAGTGTTCCTTGAACTGCATCAGGAGAGAGGAAGGACAGGCTGCGATAATGTGAGAATGGGCTGGGTCTCCAATGATGCAGATCCACTGGCCACTATTAGTGCAGTATGCATTGGGAGAGAGTATTGCTTAAGTTGCTATAAAGCATCATAGGAGCAGCATACCTGCTACTCCACAGCTTGGGTGTGGAAGGCTTCCTGTACTTACAAAGAAACCCAGCACACAGCTGGGCTACTTGGTCTACGTGTTGGGTTGAGGATTTGGCACCCAGGCCACTTAAATCTAAGGTACTAGAAGTACTGCTTTCTGATATTGCATTACATTGCAAAACCAATGTGTGCAGAAGATCTGTGACTTACTGTGCTGAAATGTGTATGCAGCTAATCAGTGACAGAAGCCTTGTGATTTCTGGATTCTGCATAATATCTGTTTATTGATTTAACATTCCTATGGAGTGACAGGGACAAGGAACCCCATCTTTTTTTTTTTTTTTTTTATTAAATGCTTACTGTATTATAGGTCAGATTGATGGTCTGTGGTTAAGGCACAGTACAAGAGACTTGGGTTCTATTTCTGACTCTGACACAAGCTGTCTGTGGCCCTTAAACAAGTCACTTAGCAACAGATTCAAAGCCTGCTAGATTAAGGAGTCTTTCCAGTAACTTCATTGGTTTTGGATTAGGCCTTCATCCTTTCTGTCAGACATAATGGCCACCCCGCCCCCCAACATAGCCCTCTAGACTATGGAGCTCACAGGGAGGAGTGTTAAGTATCTATCTCCCCTGATGGGTCTCATCTCCGGGCTATCCAGCTCAAGGGGAAGAGTGTTAAGGATCGATCTTCCCTGATGGGCCTCAATCTCCTGTGTGAGTTTCTGCCTCCCTAGCTTTGTGTCAACAAGAAGGGGGGTGAGTTCCTATCCCCCCCCGAACAGTTTCTCGACACCCCCGTCACCACGAAGGAGGGGTCATTGTCTGGGGTCCCAGTTTTATCATTGGTCCTGACCAGGATCCCACTCCTAATTGGCTATTTTTACTCTGGCTGGGCAAAATTCTATTAAAACCCCCTGTCTCAGCTAGCTTGTTGTTCTCCCACCCTCGGATGCTAAAGGGCACGTCGCGACCCGGTCGGACTGATCCCCTGACTGAGACAGGGAGTACCCACCCCCGAGACCCTCTTTTTTTTTGGGGGGGGGTGTACACGGATTGCCGGCCGAACGATTAAGTGCTGAGATGCTGCAGCTGGTCTGCCTCCTCGCTTTGGGTTCTACTGCAGTCCTGGGACAGGTATTATAAATCGATATAGGCCTCCTACCTTCTCTTAATCATTCTACTTGGTACCATTTACATATAGTCTGTGATTGTAGCTTCTTCACCTGAGTTTTGCACAGTTTGTGTAGTTGTTATTATTTTCTCTGTATCCTGCATAATCTTTTTATGGTATAGTTGTTTAAGGTCTAGCATAGTTTTGTGTTGTTAATTCGCCAGGTGTTTTGTTAACCATTAGTATTTTGCATCCTTCTTACTGTATAATTGTTCATTACTCTGCTTCTGCTCTAAACTGCTGGCCCCAAACTTCCCCAGTGTACACGGGGGGAGTGTGGGGGTTTATTTTTCTCTCATCTGACTTTTTTTTTCATTCTGCCACCCACCCTTCTTGGCTAGCAAGGAGGAATGGCTTCCAGCCATTGGTAAATACGCGTCGGGTGGGCTGGTCAGTGCCTATACCAATGTTGAGGCAGTAAAAGGCCAGAAAAGTCCTTAACTTATTATGGCCACCCTCTTGTAGGTCATTAATCCATACTGTTATTTAACTATAAGTACTTTTGTAGGTTGTAAGTGTTTTGCATAGACTCTCATACTTTATCCTGTTGTTTGGCTGGAGGTGTTTTACAGGTGCTTTATATAGACTCTTGCTCCACACTGTTACTTGGTTATAAGTGCTTTGCATAGGTTTTTAGCTTTATATTGTCATTTAGTTATAAGTGTTCATTTAGATTTTGCTTTATGCTATTAGTTGGTTATAAGTGTCCTATATAGATTTTTGTCTCATATTGTTAGTTGATTACAAGTGTTTTTGTATAGATCTCCTTGTTTTACACTGTTAAGTAGTTAAAGGTGTTTAAGGTGTCACTATAAAAGTAGTCTTTTTTGTTTACTTGAACTGGTGTCTGTCTCATTGGTGGGTGTCGCTGGTTCATCCCAGTCACATCGCGAACCCGGGGTTCAACATGACTTACTGCTCTATCTTTATAGCAAGGATAGTAATATTTACCTGCCTCCTGAGGATGTTAGAGAACTCGGTTCATTAATATCTGTAAAACAGCATGGCATATCTGGGTACATGATCTATACAAGTGCAAAGCACTATATCCCCTGTGGAAGCATTGATGTAAGTTCCAGAGAGCTAGCTGTGTTAGTCTGTGTACAGCAAAAACAGTGAGAGTCCCGTGGCACCTTAAAGACTAACAAAGTCATGCATCTGGTGAAATAGGTTGGAGTTCATGAAAGCTTATACCCAAAGAAATTTCTTAGTCTGTAAGGTACCACAGGAATCTCATTGTTGTTACCAATATAAGTGGTAGAATTTTCCTGAAAAAATGTGATAATTTTTTACCACTCTTTTAAAGAAATACTAGTTATTTCAAGTTTTGCAAATAGTGTAGTGGCTAGCACCTCTGCTTAATATGCAGAAGGTCCTGGGTTCAAGCCCCAGGGGGTTGGACTCAATGATCTTATGAGGTCTCTTCGCAACCCTATGATTCAATTCGATTAAATTCGATTCCAGGGAATTCAGCATCCTCTGAAGCATGCAAGACTCAGTTTAAAAACCTACCTCCGTGGCTTATTCCATCTACCAGGGTGAGGGCAAAGATCAGTTTCACTGAACATTGGAAATTGTTTTGTGCATTTTAACTTCTGGGCACTAAGGTAGCAGGGGGTCATTTGCATTGTGTTATGGGAACATGGCTTGAACAATGCAACTAAATGTGACATCATGTCACAAAGTGACACTTCAGCCTGTGGTTTAGTTGATTCTCATCCAGCTGCCTCCAACTATTAAAAAAAAAATCAAAGAAATCAGCTCATTAGTTGTTAATTCTGTACAACTTCTAAAGGAAATCCTTAAACTGATGCTAATCAATCTCTGAAAACATCTTCACGCCTGTAAGTTGCTGTAAAAGTTATATTTTTTTGTTTTTTATGTAAACAGGCAAATTGGAAACAGTTTTCAGAAAGGTGAGGACAGGGAAGAGATTCTTATTTCTTCCTAAACATTTTATAAAGGTAATGTGATTTTTAAAAAAGAGAATATTAATCTAAGCAGCTGTGGGTGATTCATTTGCAAGCTGGTAAATAGCTTTCTTTCTGGCATATCTGAACAATGCTGAATAGCTCATTTCATATCTGTGTTTGAAAAAAAACAAAACAAAACCAAACTAAACAGACTCTATTCCCACCCTTATTTTTGAAAGGTTTGAAATATTTCAGAATTTTTACCATGTTGTTATATCTTCATGTGTACACATGCCACCTGGTTTTGTCTGAGATCAGAAGCAGTCATACCCACAAAATGTAAGATGGGATATTTTTGTATATCCAGCTTAGCTAGAAGAACCACAAGAGACTATTCAGGGAAAGTTTCCATATTTGTATCTAGATCAGTGTTTCCCAACTAGTGTGCCACGGCACACAGGTGTGCCGTCAGATCTGAGCAGGTGTGCTACAGAGTTTTTTGAAAAAACAAATCAGAGCTCTGGATTGGCTCATGAATATTCATGAGTTAATTTGGAAACTATATGGCATTGTGCCTCAGATTAATTAAAGGTAGCGAGGTGTGCCACGGCAAAGAAAATGTTGGGAACCACTGATCTAGATCATACAAATTGTAATCAGCATCCAACCTTCTTATCTTTACATAAGCTTATCTGAACCAGACTTCCAAATCTTGTGCAATTCACCCATCACCAAGTGACCATCACTTTTTTTGATTTTACTGAAGACTGCTTGCAAATTGAAGAATACAGAAGAGGATCATACATAGTTTTTGAGAATTAGAGATTAACATGAGCTGCCAAGTTTGGAACCAGGTCTAAGCTTTCCTGAAATATTGGGATCTAGTAGTCTGATTTGAGTTCATCATTTCTGTGAACATATTTGATAACTTATTAAACTACAAATTTCCACTGAAATCCCACATTACTCTCTCCCCCCATATATATGTAACAACTTTAGATTTTAGACAAAATAAGCAAAACTAAGGAAACCTTTTTCAGTAAGTCAATGGAATATAGAAAATTGATGCTAGGTCAAATAGATAAATATTAACTGTGACCTGACATTTATTTTTGAATATAATTTAGCCTTCTAGTCTTGCCATAGTGGTTTGGATGCTTTGTCAATTGTATCGGCAGGTCCAGAGAAGTCCATTGTTGTGCACATGGACTCTAGTGCTGTAAGTCTCTCGTTATGGCAGGCAGAAAACCAGTATACTTTAGAGTCCCTCTTGTCAGATTTGATGCATTGGGCAATAATGGAAAAAGCTACTTGAAGAATTAAAGAACTTGCTAATCAGTCTATTAATTGAGGACATGAGCTTCCCACAACTCAAAGGCAAAACCGTAAAGGTGACAACAGTAGCTAGACTTCATTTGTTGAACTTAGAATTAATGATGAGCAAAACAAAGATCCTTTATGGTTGAGTCTCATCCAGCTGCCCCCAACTATAAAAGAACCATCAAAGAAATCAGTTCATTCGTTGGTAATTCTGTTGAGCTTCTAAAGGAAATCCTTAAACTGACACCAATCGATCTCTGACAACATCTTCATGCCTGTAAGTTGGTGTAAAAGTTATATTTTTTGTTTTTTATGTAAATCACAACTCGCTCTTCTGACTCAAAAATGTGGCCTGCAGGAGCTGGCATTAACTAGAGATTTAAACAACCTGACCTATGCATAGGTTGAACTGTCAAACTGAAACATATTCTGACATGCAGAATCTCCCACAGTCACCCATGTCAAGCTGTGTCAATGGTTTGTCTCTTTCACAGACAATAACCCATTGCATTTAAATAATCTTAATATTGTAACAAAAACTGACAAAACCCCAGCAAATTCAAAAAGCAGGCTGCAACTCTGTCCTTAGCTTGCTGCCATTCTTTGGTAATGTTCCCCGTGGAAAAGTTACCAAACCCAGGGTGTGTCAGTATTAAATCTGAATGATATAGTATTTCAGAGCTTGGGCCATCAAGCCTGCCTTATGCAAGTAGCCCTTGCTAACAGGAATACTCCAGCTGACCATGATTAGTGGAATGTACAGCTGTAAGCATGTCATTTACATTTATTTTAACTTATCTTGCTTGGGCTATGTGTGAGAGTAGTGGTTGCAGGATTGGGCACTTAATTTACAGTTTTAGTGCCTAATTGTGTGTCTCCTTCAAAGCACAATGTGTCTTCCAGGTGTGCCCAGTGTTATGTAAGACTGCAATTATATCTGTCATATTATCTTTTAATTTCCTATGTGCTTTTATAAAAGATAACTGGGTTGTGAGGGTAATAAAAATTTAGATTTGTATAAAGGTTTATTTGGATATTGTATAACAGACTGAAATGAGAACATATATATTTAGTCTTATTAGGCTTTTTATTGTTTTATTGACATAGTGCCTGGAGGCATCTAACCATGTAGATATTGCCTAAATACAATTATTCTAGTATAATGGTCCAAAAAGCTATTTTGGTCAATAGCTAGCACTATTTTTGCTAAATGTACTACTTTTTTAATGCCTACCTTATCACCTTTCATTGTTGCCATCTGTCCTTCAAATCTGCACTGTGGTTCAAGTGCTGAACTTGTTTTGGAAGTTCTTAGTGGGAAATTTGAGATGTTAAGCATTTTTTTCAAAAGACAAATTAAAACAATAAATCACAAGGGCTAATTTTAACTGCATCACCTAGATTCTTCTATTTGCATCTTATTGTTTGGATGAGGGAATGTGCACCGGAGTGAACCTGAAAGCTCACATGAACTTCCTGTCACATTGGCTAGAGCTGGATTTACAGTTGTCCCTTTTTAACTCTAGGCTTTTTAGTCCTTTCCTCTCACTTTTTACAGTGGTTGGTATTGGGGAAGAGGGAAGAATTTTCTAACATTCCTTCAGTGTGGTCCTTGGGAAGGTGTTACATTTTCTTTCTTTCTTATGCGGTCTGTATTAGTAGCAGTGAGGGGTAGGAGGGGTTCCTCCTACCAGTTATTCTGGCTGTCAAAATACTTCTGAGCCCCCAGCTCCCTGAGCGGAGGGTATCTGTCTGCCTAAAGTCAAGCATTGCTAAAGATCTCTGGTCGGTACCCCAACAAGCCTAGTAAAAATCAGTTCTCAGGAGTAAACCACCTCATTTTGATTAGTCTCAAACAGACTCACTATCTCTCATCCCAAATATCACTGCCACATTTGGGGATTCGGATGCCAGAGGTGCCAGATTTGATCTTTAAACCATAAAACAGTTTAGCATCATATTTCAGGATCTGGTGGTTCAAGTTCCATTTGAAGGCAAACATTTACTACTCAGTTTGTAAATTCTGAAATGCAAGGCTTTTAGTGGAATTCCTTGACTGCAGTAGTCTGAATGTACTGTTGTGACCATGTTGCTGCGTAAGGGTCTGATCTTGCTGGATGAAGCTGAGCATCAGCAACTGCCACAGCTCTTGAAGGGATTCATCCATGTGTAGTCGGGAACAAATCTTCCCCCAGGGTTGATTGGTAAGAGCTCTGGGAGGTTTTTGCCTTCCTCTGTAACATGAGGCACAGTTCACTTGCTAATGGATTCTCGGTACTTTAAAGTCTTTAAATCACAGTTTGAGGACTTTATTAACTCGGTCTCAGGTTAGAGATTTATTACAAGAGTAGGTGATTGAGGTTTTGTGGCCTGCATTGTGCAGAAGGTCAGTCTAGATGATCATATTGGTCCCTTCTGAGCTTAGAGTCTATGGCAGTGGTTCCCAACCTTTTCTCTGTTGTGGCACACCTTGATACTTTTAAATTTTTTGAGGCACACCACTATTAAAAAACTCACGAATATTCAAATTAACTTAAATTACTCATGAATATTCATGAACCATGGTACAGTGTTTCAGAAATGCTCCTATGTGGGGTAATAGGTGTAGCAGAGCGGCAGAGGCAAAACAGGGGAGTTCAGGAATTGTGTGCAGTGGCAGAAGTGAGTGTGGGGAGCATGGCAGGGCAGGGGTGGCAAAAGAGGACAAGGGGAGCCATGTGGGGAACAGCACAAGGGTGGCAAGAGAGTAGAGAGGAAGGGAGAACAAGAGTGGCTTTGTGAGGGGGCAGGGGGTAACCTGGGGAGTAGGAAGGTAGGGCAGGGCAGAATGGTGTAGCACCCACTTCCACCTTCTCCACAGTGGTTCCCTGCCACCCAGGGCAAATCCTCACCCCACTGCTGCTCCCTCCCACCTCAGTGGGTCCTGTCTTCTCCCTTCCCCAGCCTCCTGCTGCCTGTGATGGACCCTCCTCTCACTGTAGGGGCCAGAATTAGGCATCCAGTCCCCAGCTACCCCCCCCCAACCAAACAGCCACCCCACAACCCCAGCTACACACCCTCTGCTACACATCCACTCCCACCCACCTCGGCTACACACATACACCTGCTGCACACAACCCCCAGCAGCCCTCCACTCCCAAAAACCTTATCTGGGCTGTTTGCAGGGTTCCTGACAGGAGCTGCTCTGCCCTGCTGGGGGAGATTCACACACTCCTGGCCTCCTGCAGCTATCTGCTGGCTGGGCCTAAGGTGGAGCCACTGGAATGCTGCCTTCCAGCTGCTTCAGCTATTTTTAGGGGACCCCCTGGAACTCTGTGTTCCAGCGCCTTCCTCTATTTTTAGGGAGCTGGAACGCTGCCTGCCTAAAAATAGGGGGCCTTAGAACTGTGTTCTGTGCCTTCCCCCTTACTTTAACCCCTGCCTTTTCCCAGCCCTGCACAGCCCACGTGGCTGGGCTGAGCAGGGAGGGAACTTTAACTCCAGTTCTAGGGGATGCTTGTGGCACACTTTGGGTGTGCCCTGGCACACTGGTTGGGAACCACTGGTCTATGGATCTGTTTGTAGACTTTTGGCCTATAGGGGGTGATGTATACATCCCAAATATATTACTCAAGTATTCAGTATTGTATGTATCAAAGGGAAATGATTACAACTGGAACTGGCCAAACTATGAATTGTGAACAATAGTCATTATCTGCTTATTCCCTTTTTCCTGTTTGACTAATTCTGATTTCCGTATTTACTAACTAGAGTGGACAAGCTTGTTCACTTTTTGCTGTTCATATGGGATCAATCATTTGAGTTGTGTAGTTTTATTTTTTTTCCTGGAAGCTTTTAAAGATAGAAAATAACAGATTACTAGTAAATACTACACTTACGGTATGGATTTTTGAATGAATGATTTATGTTAAAATTCAAGGAATGTTGAGTTTCTTGAGGGTTTCCAAAAGCATATGAACATTCTGAATGCTTGAGAACAGCACAGGCTCCTAAATAACAAACTCTGTGTTTTTTTCCCTCTCAAAATCAGTTTTAAGATTTGGCCAGTGTCAATTTAAAATCTTATATCAGGAGATCTTCAGCAGGAATGATCTGCTTTTTTATAGGTATAGATATAAAGAAGCAATGCTGGGAGATGCATGGAAAATAATATTCAAATAGGAAAGAAGATAGGTGGGTGGGTACATGTTGGTGAGAGTGGAACATTTTGTACAGCAGTGTTCCTTCTTGCTGAACTCTCAATTTATGAACAAATCTTGTACTTAATATGCTGCCATTCCCAATAAATGCAATGAAATGGGAATAAGGGGAATTGGCAAAGTTGCTGTTACTCGCACAGAGTCCATCCCAATCAAACTCACTCCTGCAATGTTAAAAGAATGATTGTAAGTGGGGAAAAGATGCTGTAAATTGGTAATCTGGGTATGAGCCCTCCTGCTCTTCAGCCCTTTTGGTTTTTATTGATTCTATTGGCTTTCATTCAAGTTAAGTTGGCATGTGCTGTTGCTTAGTGACAGCACACAGTCTACTTTTGTACTAGCCCATGGAAATACTGTCTGCCTGGAACGTGCCATTCAGCAATATGGCTCTATTAAATGGAATCTTTTAGGAGCCTTTCCCAGTTCCTCTGTGAGCTAAATAGTCCCCAGAAAGAGATCACTTTCATGCCCTGAGATGACCCATTCTCATTCTCTTTAATACCATGCAGAGCAAAGACTAGGTGACTAGGAAGGCCTGAAGTGGCTTAGTCTGTTTGAGGTCATGATTGCTGCAAGAATAAGGACACACAGATTCATACATTAAGCACACCATCTCTTCACTGCTTGAGGAAATCTGTGAGCTTGCTGTTATTAACTGATCAACTAATCACTCCTTATGAGAGGAAAATCAAGGAGCTTGGCTTGTCTAGCCTAACCAAAAGAAGGTTGAGGGGTGATATGATTGCTCTCTATAAATACCTCAAAGAGAGAAATGTCAGGGGGGGAGAAGAATTATTTGAGGACAGCACGAACGTGGACACAAGAATAAATGGATGTCCATCAGGAAATTTAGACTTGAAATTAGAGGCAGGTTTCTAACCATCAGAGGGGTAAAGTTCTGGAATAGCCTTCCAAGGGAAGCTGTGGAGGCAAAAGACATAACTGCCTTCAGAACTGATCTTGATAAGTTTATGGAGGGGATGGTATGATGGGATGGCCTACTTTGGAAAGTGACTGATCTTTGAGCACTGGCGGTGGATGTACAAGTGGCCTGAGAAGAGAGGGTAGATGTGGTGGGTTCTGAGTTATTACAGAGAATCCTTTCTGGGAAGGTGAGACTTACCCAGATGCTCAGGGTTTAACTGATTTGCCATATTTGGGGTTGGGAAGGAATTTTCCTCCAGGTCTGACTGGCTAGGCCTCTGGGGTTTTCTTGCCTTCCTCGGTAGAATGGGGTATGGCTCAACTGCTGGTGAATCCTTTGTATCTTAAGGTCCCTAATTCATGATTTGAGGACTTAAATAACTCAGTCATGGGTTAGAGGTTTATTGCTGGAGTGGATGGGTGAGGTTTTAAGGCTTGCGTTGTGCAGGAGATCAGAGTAGATGATGACGCTGGTCCCTTCTGACCTTAGAGTCTGAGTCTCTGTATGTTTTTAAACTCTAGTATCAGCATTTAAATTTAACCCTTTGTGCAATATGTGTATTGATGTGACCTACATCCTTTTTCTTCTTGGATAATGTTTGTACTGCTGCTTGTTCTATTCTCCACGAGTAGCTCCGGCTCCAAAATAAAAATAATTCCTGTTATGTTGATGCTGGGTCTTGGGCATGATCCCAGTTTGATGAGAATATAAGTTGTACCTGATCCATTTGGTCTTTTTATCATGGTTGTAGCCTCTGGCAATGGTTGAAAAGTGATGCCTCAGAGGAAGGAAAAACTCCCGCTAATAACTCAACTGGGTATCTACAGAAGATGAAAAAATTCCCTCTGAATAATATTTGTTTTAAGAGTGGGTTTTTGAGTCTGTAGTTTATTGCCAGGTTTCTGCCTTCTATACCCATTGGAAGAGCTTCCTGGAGAATTTATTTGGTCTCCTTGAGTTTGCTTCAGGAAGTATCTTCCTAAAAATTTAAAGCATTGTGCAGTGATTTAAAGCTGCACAACACCCAGTGAGAGTTGCTGGGCCAGATCCCAGAGTGGCACTTGCAGACTGTAGGGACGAATCATCTGCGCCAGTGGTTGATCTTCATTGTGCTACTGAAAGTCATGCAACAAAATTATTTTTATCAGAAAACTTATTTAACTTTTACCCACAAAAGTGCTTTTTTAAAAGTGTTCTCCTAGTTTAATATTGTTGCCATCAATAACCTTTTATGACTGAAATTATGGAGAATTTTGATATGTTTATTTTACTACACAGCATGATCAGGAGTCTTTGTTCATGCACTCACTATTCAACACTATTTCAATACTGGAACACATGATTTAGTCTTTAGAACAAACTTACATTTTGTAGAAAAGCAGAAATCTTGGAGGAAGTAAAATGTGTCTGTCTCATTGCTGTAACCAGAAGACTCTTTTTCTTCTCCAACTCATGTATATTTTCTGTGATGGAATACTAATGAATCATTTAATGTGTATGGGCACTTTGTGAACTTCCTCTAACTTACGACTAGATAAGGAACTTCTCTATTATTCCAGTAATTCCTGAGCAGATAGAAGTATGACCAATTATGAGGTCATTTTGTAGCTATTTTTGTTACACATTTCTATAACACTATTCATTGTACATGGACATATGTTCAAGAGTGACTAAATGGAGGTCATTATGCTGATCTAATATTGAAGTCATGGCTAGAGTTGACCTATTCCAAAGAGGCTCAACAAGCACAAGACCTCTGTTTCTGAAATCTGAGTAAGAATGTTTCCTGGCATAAAAGTAAATAGAACTTCTTTATTTTTTATATGGAAGCTGAAAAGGCTCTCGAAACTCTTGTTCATTCTGTCTGTTGATGAATACTAAATCACTTAGTGGCTGTTAGCTATTTTGAAAACAGTCAGTTTCTTCTCTTGTTTCTCTGTAGAGGGTAGATAGAATGTGATCAGACTTATCTGTAGATACATATCAAATAAATATAGGTTAAAGAATAAATGGGACTGAAGAATTCTGTTTATACCAGTGATGTGAAAAAGCTGATAATTCATCAAACCCTAAGTGACTCACAAAGGTTTTTCTTTACCGAAAGAACAGCTGTTAGCTTTATCCTACTTCATTCCATTTGCTCAAGTCAACAGGCCCATTTTAATAGTTTGTTGATTGTTTTACATTTGTAAATATTGTGGTATCATTTCCATGTTTGTTTTTTTATTACTCAGATTGACAAGGTTTTATTTTGAGAATTGTGAGAGCACACATTGGGCATGATGATCTGAATGATTTAGCATGAGTCGTCATTCTTAGTAGACTATTTTTGCGGGAAGTGCAGGTGCTACATATGTATTTTTCTTGTTCTCTCTTCCTCAACTCCTGTCAAGGAAATCTTTTTCCTGTAGTCAGTGACATAGGTCAATCAGTGGTGGTTTTTTTGGTTACCAGTTGAACAACTTACCTGGCTTATAAAGGAATGGTGCTGTTCTTAAAAAGGCAAATCACATGTCACGGTCCTCTTGAGGCACAATCCCTTCTGATGATCTAGTGAATGCAACAGGAGAATGTGATGTACTCTTCTTTCTGAGACTGGCTACCTATACGCTTACAGCTCTGTTGAGGTGGTTTGTGCCCTGGGGAAGGGCAGTATAGGAAGGGAATGAACTCTGCCTATATCTGAGCTAAGGGATAATAATTGTTCTTAGCAGGAAGTACAAGAAGGCATGGAAACTACCTACGCTCTTCACACTCAGCCACACCTCTGTCAAGCGAAATCAAACCCCATACTTGCAATCCTTTAGCTAGCTGGTAAGCATACAGTATTGTATATCAGGTGACAGGCCTGTGTACATATGAAGTATGTAATGCATTATTATGAGATAATCTATTAGGCACATGGAAATAATGTAGCAAGTCATGCTGTATAACTGGGTAGTAAGGCCTATGATACAATGATTGTTTCATACCAAAATCTTAAACTTGAACTTTTATGTTGGTGCTACTGGAAGTCCAAACCAGGACATAGATTGGCACATTACACAATGGTGTCTTTTCTTAATAATAATTTGGTTTAAGTATCTGGATCCAAACACTCCAATTTTAGGATGTTGAAGTTTGCTTCTGAGTTTTGTGTCATTGACACCATCTGTGCAGTGAAGCAGGGCAGTTGTTTGAGTTGATGCTGCAGTTACCCTTGAAGCCCACTCAGTATGCATGGAAGCTGTTGTCAACAGGCCCATTCTAATAGTTTGTAGTATGGCCTCACTTTTTATTTAATGCATTGGGTGGCAGTGGGTGAAGGCCAAATACATTACTATCAATTAGTCAAGCCTTTTTGACATTCCATGACACCCCTTCATTTGGTTCTGTGTAAAATGCATGCAAAACATTTCAAACATAAATTTTATAATACTAAGTAGAGATTATTGGTCTGGAGTAGGAGTAGGGTAAGGGTAGCAAGAGATATAAAGGAATCTGCTGTTTGTCTTTATCCACTATTCTGGAAATCTTCACAGTGGATCAAAATTCCTACCTCAATCTGTGATGACTTCCCTCATGTGCTGAAACTGTTTTGGAACTTCATTATGTATTTTTAACTGTGTCATCAGCTGCATGAGTGAATAGTTGTGGTCTCTAAAAGGAGGTGTGGTTCTCCAAGAAGACCCTTTCTTTCAGCTGCAGAACTCTGTCACATGCAGTTTTATGCATCTATTACTATGGTTTGTGAAGCATGTCTAGATATCCAAGGGCAGAACTCTTCTTTATGGTTTGTCACAAAAACTATTATATGAAACTCTTCACAACCCTCATCAAGTGATGCTAAGTGATGAATATGACCTAAGTGGTGTGAAGGGATTTTCATTCATCATTTCAGCATATCCTTTTTCTTATTCTCATAGGCTAGAGCCATGTGTATAACACAGCTTCTGTGGCAATGCCCTACAAGTTATTTAAATAAGAAACTTTAAGTTCCCCACTCCTTTCTCTAACTCCCAGGATACTAGAAACCTTGTTTTAACAATGCTGTTGCTTTTACTGGATCATGGAGAAAAAGACTCAAATTTCATCCCAAATCTAAGTCTCCCACTTATCAACACATATAGCACTGTAGCATTAGTTACTAGCCATCTGATTTGCTGTGCCACTCAAAAATACAACAGTTGATATAACAAGAACTTCCTAATAGTTTGCAACTGTAATTACTAAAAGCAATCATATTATTACTTCACGTTTTCATGTTTACAAGGGCAGGATATGTAATGACATAGTACGATTAAATTTTCCTTCCTTCCTTTATCACAGCAGATTTTAACTATACATTTTTACCTTTTCAATGTCTGTAAGATGATGGAAATGACAGAAAGAAAAGATATGGCTAGAGAGGCACAAATGCCTGAATGCAAATTAATCTGTAAAACATTAAGTTAACCTAAAATTGAATGAAGTTCTCAAAGTTTGATTCAGAATATGAATACAGGATGTTTGTCTTTAAGCTCTGTTATGATTATAACTTTGATTTTGGAGTTAGAATTTATACCCCTTAAGGCAATTTCACATAGAGAGTCAGGCTTCAGATTTTAAGACTAGAAGGGACCATCAGGATCATCTAATCTGACCTTTTGCACACTGCTGGCCATGGAACCTCATTCATCCACTCCTGTAATAGACCCATACCTCTGGCTGAGTTATTGAAGTCCTCAAATCAAGATTAAAAACCTAGTTACAGAGTTCCAATGGGGCAGCCATGTTAGTTTAGCTCATCAAAACAAGCAGGGAGCCCTGTGACACTTAGACTAACAAATTTACTCATCACATGAGCTTTGTTACAGTATGACCTGATCCCATGACTTGCCCTTCCCTGCATTTATTTTCCTCCTATTCTATAAATTCCCTGTTTTCAAGCATCTGATGAAGTGGAATTTTTTCCCATAAAAACTCATGTGATAAATAAATTTGTTAGTCTTTTTAAGTGCCACAGAATTCATTGCTTGTTTTAAAGTTACAGAGAATCCACTATTTACACAGAGTTGTTTCTTCAGGTAGATCTCTGGCAACACCATGGTTTATCTTGTGTCAAACTTAGCTGGAGTGAAAAAAGTTCTGTTAATAGTGCTTGGGGGGGAGGGGAAGAGGTGTTAAGAGGGTTAATGTGAAATGCTTTTTTGTAATTTACAAGCTTCTTGCTTCAACCAGCTCTCACTTGCCAGCAAAACCGTAATAGTGACCACAGTGATACTAAGTTAAAATAACTTTCCAAATGAGTGGACAGTGTGATGGTCTGATATGCCTTAAAGTTTTCATGAGAGTTTCTGTTCACTCTCCTTTGGAGACAGAAGTGAATGCCTTATTGAGTGCTGTAGTAGATTGAGTGTTTTTAGGTGGCAAGTGTGGTGTGCCGGGCAGAGAGTGATCTGGCCCATTGGGCAAGATGTACCCTTAGCAGTGTTCTTATCAGTGTTGTTCTGTGTCCGGCACTGATGTCAACTTGGCTGCGTGTGTGAATGCATGCGTCAATGTCTGAAAGCATGCTCCTTCAGGATTACCCCGGCTTGGATTTCTAACTGGAAACTTGGTTAGCTCAAGTGATTTGGAGCCTACATGTACCCTGTTTATAAAAGGTAAACTGAGACAACACTCACAATCAACGAAACCAACAGACCACAGATCCTTGTAGAAACAAAGGTGCCAGGCTAGGCTTTATTGTAACGTAACACTATACCAAACAATCCATAGTAACAGATTTTTGGCAGCCTAGGTCCTCTCAATGCAACGGAACAGCTCAACTGATAGCAGGACTTGCTGTCACCCCCTTTGGCTGCACAAAGTTTGGGCTCTGGGCTCCTAATTCTTACAGTCTACTGACTCAGCCCCTTTTGGGATCAGAATTTACCTTGATTGGTCCACATTCCCCTTTCTGGATGCCACCCATCAATTTAATATTTCCACACATCACTGGAAGAGGATCAAAAACATGACTATATTGATATTTTCCAGTGTACACCACAATCATAAACTTCATACAATATCCTGAATTCCGGTAAGGCTACATTTGTATGCAGATATGTGAACTGACCTTCATGGTTTTATTGCTGATCTTGTAATGTTTGAGGCTTGTCTTACAGCCCCAGCTAGAGTGAATACATGAGGGTCTCAGGTTTCACTCCCTCATCGTCTCAGAGAAAAGCTTGAAAGTATGACCCAAGTAAACTCTTCAAGACCCAACATGGATTGTTTTTAAGCAATCTCAGCATTGTTAGGGTTTGACTTACGATTCTTGAATCCTTGGAGTTGACAATGATGTGCATAGGTATGTGCGTGTGTGCGCGCGCGCACACACACAAACACAAGCCATATGTAGTAGCAATAATTATCATATATACAATTCGTGCCTTTGACCACATTAACTTCACTCTGCTTACCCCTTTGTCTTTTCAGGGACAACTTGAAACATTCCAGGTTTCTCAGCAGCCAGTTTAAAACAGCCTGTGAGAGGAATGTTTCCTCTCAAATTTGATACGTCTCCCCACAAACTATACTTCTCCAAGGTTCAAAATGCGAAATTTTCTGTCATGGACCAGTGACTGGTTTAAAGTCCAGTATTATGTGACAAGTCAAGGGTAGAAATAAGCTTTCTATATCACTAGAAAGTCAGAACTTCTTTCCAAAAGAACAAGACTGCTGGGTAGATCATTCTGGAAGATCTCAAGAAATCCACATTATTTTATAGAAAGTATCTTAGACCATTTTTAGAGATTTCTAAAATGTGGTTACTCTTTTCCTTTCCTTTAGAAACTGAGTTTTACTCACAGTACTAAGGAAACCTGGTTTTACAGGCTAAGGTTTAAAAATGCTATAAAAATGTTTTAGAACTGCTGAAACATTCTTAATGAGCTCTTCTGTAACAAATGTGACCTAGACAGAATAGTGGGGGTATGATATGTTATGAAGGTTTCACTGGTATCATCTGTGGTAAGCTGTATAAAATCACTTCTGCTTATGTGATGCATACACAGCTATCCCTGGCATTTACCAATGAAACCCTAATCATACTGGGAATGGATAATCACTCAATATAATGCCCACATTGACAAGTTGGTTGAGCCAACTGGTCACTTGTTATTTATTATTTTTATTACAGTTATTATATTTAGTGTCAAACTATTTGCTGCTTCTTTTTAATTTTTATTTTCATCTCTAGGAAAGTAAAGCTGGCAAGATTCTCCTTTTCTGGTAAATAACTATCTCTGCCAGACCTCAGTGGCTTCAACTGTTACTCCACACTTGGGATGATAAACACCCTATGGTTACAAGCTCTTGCAGTGAAGTCTCTGTACCCATCCTTTATATCCATATTATGACAGGGTCAAACTGGATGGGTATAGAAGAGCAGTAGAAGAGGTATATGTTAGCCCCAAGTTTAGTAAAGCCTTGTTTCCTGGGTTAAGTTAGCCAGGACTACTCCAGGGTAATTTGGTTCCAGGTGTCCCAATCAACAAATCTGCTGCACTGCTTGAAAGCCTCCTTCTCAGGCAGGGTGGGGGCCGCTGAAGGGAGGCCAGAGGGCAGTATTGCTGCTGAAAGAGCAATTGGAGATGTTTTGTTTGCAGTTTTGCCACAACACCCAAAAAAAAAGGTATAGAGGGGGTGGGAGAGCTCATACAAGCAAGGCTGTTAAACTCTGTAGCTTAAAGGAGGAAATGATTGCTTAAAGAACTGAGCAATGGAGTGAAAGTGGGGCAACCCCTCCCCAAACGAGGAGACCACGGCAACTGAGGCTTCAGGCCAGGAGGCTGTGAGTCGTTCTCAGCCCCAGAGGGTGGTCCAGGAGCCACGGGTTCACACTTTGGCAACCCATGGAAGACAGTAGCCTCCCAGACTCAGTTTGAAGGCTGCTGCTCATAGGGTCCCTGGGTCGGGGTCTGGGGTAGAGGGCGGGACCATCTCTCCCAGTGGCACAGATCCACTAAGGGTTGTGGAACAGGGAAGAAGCCCCAGTGAGAGGGACCAACTGGACTTTGCCAGCCCACAAGATAAATGCGCAGGACCTCCAGGAGGCAGACTAGACTACAATATGCATTTGTAAGACAAGATTTAAGGCCATGGTGTGACTATCAGCTTCTCTTTATTATTCTTATTTTTGATTTAGAAACTGTCTGCATCTTGCATCTACTTGTTTTTAGCTATTGTTCCTGCTTTTTCTGACAGCTTGCATGGATACCTTAACAGAGGTGTATAGAGTAAGGTATGTTGATGAACCCATGAGTTCCCTGATGCCAAATGTTAGAGGCCCCACATGCTGTAACTAACATCAAACCTGACGCACACACATTGGCTGAACAAGCTATGGTTGTAATATATATCCCAAATATGTCATGTGAGCGGTCCTGTGCAAACAGGTGACACACTAGTCCTGAGAATCATTTTGTGGTGTATGTACAGGTTGTGCACAGTGAGCTCATAGATGAGTGCTAGAAATATATTCTTTAAAATGTGTTTGGGAGGCAAAACATAAAACAAACCAGCCCTAGACAAAGAAATGCACAGTCACCTGTTTGACCAGATTAGTTATAGATGTAGAACAATTTACATATCAGGTACCCAAAGCCATAAGCTGAATGAGCAGAGAAGACGACCCTTCAACAATCATACTGGGGGATAGAATCTACACTGTGGGAAAACTTCCTGGCTCTTGGGGTAGGGGCGATGGACTATGAATATTATATGGGAAGCAAAAAAGTTATTTGAGTTATTTAACACTTAGGAAACATAAAGGGATAGCACTTTCTGAGACTATGAAGTCTGATTCCTCTTGCCTTAAAAGCAAGAACTGCTGGAATGTGATGCAAGTGAGAACATGTTTGACAAAGATTGCTACTTGCTGGAATTTTTAAGCAGTAGAAAGCATCCTGATTTCTTTTGTTTGTAACAAAGCTCATTGATTATTTTTTGCTTAGTATCACACAAGTCTCTGTTTTTAATTGATAAACCATTTCTTGTTTAACTACAAAGCCATCTCAGTAACGTGTATTAACAGTGGAGAGAGAGTCATCACTGAACTTAACAGGCTGGATTGTACCCATCTCCTTTGAGGCATAAAATTTAACATCTGTGAGAAGAACCGGCCACTGCAGGGAGATGTCTCTGTGGAACATGGGAATTGGGGTTCACTGATTGTCACCTGCCAGGCAAGGCTGAGTGCTAAAGAGTTTGCTGGTAAGGCTGAAAAAGTGGTGTGACGGGGAACTGATACCCAGCTTAGCATTTGCGAGGCGCCCTGCTAAGGCAGTGGCTCACAGTCCTGGGTGTTCTCAGGGAGGCATCCTCTATGAGCTCTCTCTCTCTTTTCTAGGACTTGTGCCCACCCCAAGTTGGTAAGTCTTTGACTTGCAAAAATCTAGGAGTCTTGTGGCACTTAAAGACTAACAGATTTATTTTTTGCATGAGCTTTCATGGGAGAAAAATCCCACTTCGTCAGATGCTTCGAAGTGGGATTTTCTCCCATGAAAGCTCATGCGAAGAATAAATCTGTTAGTCTTTAAGTGCCACAAGACTCCTTGTTTGTTTGTTTTCTGGAGTAGACTAACATGGCTGTCCCTTTGGAAACTTGCAAAAATCTGGCATTGTCACGGTTCCTAAATTCGATGTAATCCAAATTTCATCTGGCTCACAGATTTGCCCTCATCATGTCTTCCAGTTCTTGTAGTGATGATCTGATCTGAACCCTGATGAAGTTTTGTCCACTTATGCCTGTTAAGGGAACATGGGGTCTGTTTCCATTGTTTATCAAAAGCAAAATTTCTATTGAACAGGAAGCAGAATCAGGCCATTGATGTGCAAATCAAGAAACCTTCCTAAATACTTCTGGGATCATAGAATCATAGAATCATAGGGTTGGAAGGGACCCCACAA
>ML682038.1:5819209-5893688 GCA_007922195.1 Podocnemis expansa | reverse complement strand
ATGCATCTGTCTCTGCTCAGGCCTCTACCCTTGACCGGAAGAATCGATATCTGTGGAGTTAATCAGGGTCCTGTTTTTGTGCCAGAATAGGTTAACTGGGAATTACATTAGGAGCAGTCCTGCTAGTTTTTGAAAAGTCAGAAGCCCAATGCAAAAGTCATGACTCTAGCCTTGTATTAATTATCATAAAAAAGAGTTATGCCATTGGATGTTATGCATATAAATGACCCTTGCAAAAAGATAGACAGCATGCAACTCTTTATTAGTATGGCTAACACCATGCTCTAGTTTTGAACACAACCAAAAAAGACAAATTACATTACATACTTGTATTCTAGCAGCAGACGGTGTATTCAATAGAAAGGTGAATGTACAACCAGAACAAGTCTAGGTGATCGTGCTGTCTGCTGTGGCAAATTGATACTCTTGTAGCAGCTCAGACTTTCTTTTAATTGCTATATGACGTATGCTGGAGGACAGTACTTTCTGTTGCCGAGCATAAAAGTTTTCCAAGACACCCCCATTTTTCCCCCTTCATGACAGACTAAAGAACTCATTGGTGCTGTAATGAAAGGCAGACTGCATTCCCTGTCATGTCAAGAACACTGCAGTCGAGAAAGTCGACATGATTTCATGGCTAATGATTCACTCGCTAATATCAATGTGGGCTGCAGTGAAGATAACCAAGTTGAGCTGTCTTAGATCAAATGATTCAATTAGGCCAGCTGTCCCTATTTGTCATGGCTCAACTCGCTTTCAAATTACCTTTCTAAAGTGCATACGTGCCTCAGCTTAGAGCTTAACAGCTCAACTCTTTTTAAAAAAAGATATTTAGGCATAATGGGGTGGAGGGAATCACCCCTTTTCATATGCACTGAATATTTCTTTTCTTAGGGGTTAGGTACAACATGTGTTCCCTACGATAACCTTTGACATCAGAATGAAGAATGAACTGTATTCTAATGATTTACACTGCTCTTTTGGATTTCTGGACTGTCCTTGGGAAGATCTGTAATTTAAAAAAAAAATGCCACATAAAGCGAGTGGATAGCTCAGCGGGACTGAGAAGCATACAACTGAGTCTACCATCTCTATGCCTCTTCTTCAAATCTCGCCAAGGTTGGTAATGGCCCAACGATCAACCATTTGTATTTCTGATAAGCGGCTTATCTGGAATGAGCTGGTGACTTCTGTGTAGCTGCTAATCAACAGGCCTCTGTATCCCAACCACTATTCTCCCAACCCGTATTAACAGCTGCCCCACCTCCTGATACTGAAGTGAGGGGTGTTTCACAAATGCCTATGATAAATAAATAGGTACAGTATCCTTATTGGCAATGTCAGTAGACAGAGGATTGAATTGGCATGGAAATTAAATTACACGTGGTGGTGGTCCCTGGAGGGCAGTGTGGAGAAACCTGCATTGCCATTTCTCAGGCTTCACTTAGTTTGTGACTATAAATGAGATTTGAATTTCTGCCGATTCTTTCACCTGTGGTTTTTAACTCATGTTGTCCCTCCTTTGTAGATGGATATCCATGCAGTAGGTGAAACTGAAAATGGATGTCAGTAACATCTGGAGAAGAGATCTAAAGGGACAGCTGTGTTCGTTTAGTTCAGTAAAACAAACAAACAAGGAGTCCTGTGGCACTTAAAGACTAACACATTTATTTTTTGCATAAGTGTTTGTGGGAGTTGTGTGCCTACTATTGTGTCAACTGTTGTTCAAAGTTTTTATGGATAATTCAGGCTTTCTTGCTTTAAACATTTTTAGAGAGCTATAGAATTTTTAAAATTCTTTTACATTGTACAGATACCATATCTTTCACAGCATATTTTTTAAAGCTGTTGCTGATTTTTTCTTCAGTCCTGTGAAAAGCAATATATCAGTGTTTTTTTTACGATGTACATAAAGTTTTCTTTAGTCTGAGCTGCTTTAATTTTTATGTAGTGTTATGATCATACTATCAGGCAAAATTTAGTGTTGTTTTTTGTCAGGGAAGGTGTATTTCAATTAATTGGGGGAGCAGATACAATCAGAGCAGGTTACATAGGTTTCTTATATTGAAAATGGACATTTCAATGAAAAATGCATCAAAAAATTAAAATTCAGAAAATTTTGTTCAACTCTGGTTAAGATTTGTTCATCTTATTTTAATGAATGTTCATCTATAAGAACATTCGTTTGTAGAACTTGTTAGTAATAGGTATTAATGTACTCATTGACAATGATGATCAGATGTCAACAGAGAAAGAGAAGCAATAAATCATACTTTGAGTTGTGTGGGTCCAGCACAACTCTGCAGAATTACAGTTGCTCTGAATTGCAATCAGAACCACCAAGCTCTGAGATTTACACAAGGAGACTCCTGAATTTCACAAAAAGTGTCTGTGTAGCTCCAGCAAAACCATTTAGAGAATTTCTGTTGAGCAGAAGCCCAGAAAACTCAGAAGATGAGTAGAGCCCTATGTGGATATAAAAATGTGGATTTGCATGAGATCTGCATCCACTCAGTGTCAGCCTGCATCTGATCTGGAATCTGCATGCTAGGTGTCATATCCATCCACATTTACACTGCTTCTGCCACAGCTCCTCTTCTGACTATAGGAGCAGACCGTCTGTCTGGCTACCTCAGCGTTGCTGAACTGAGCCTGAGAGGAGTGGGGGAGAAAAAGAGAGTTGCCTGCAACACTAGATCTAGTTCAAAGCCTTCCCTGGCTCCAACCTCAAAAACTTTTATGTCACATGGGCTAGGGAAGTCAGAGCTGTTGCCACTCATCTGACTGGGTGGCTGGCAGTGGGGGAAGGGGTGGGGGTAGCTGCTTATCACCAGCTAATTGGTGGAGGGTGGGGACTAGCCATTTGGGCTCTTAGAGTCAGAGGCAGGACTAGTTCATAAGCTGAGTTCCTATGAGTGACTGTCTCTGATTGGCTGGCAGACCATAAGCAGAGCTGAGCTGCAATTGGCTGAAACTCTTCCTTTGTTCCCTGCTGTGCTATTTACAGTGTTCACTGCTCTCCACAGCTGCTACGGAAGCAGCAGCAGCAGCAGCTACTGTATCCTGGGGTGATAAAAATAGAATCTACATCCAAGGTGCAATCGACAGCAATGGGTCTGTGGATATCTGCATCCACCCACGGATCTGAAGTGGATACGTGTGGGTCTGCAGTTCTCTAAATATAAATGCCCTAGTCTTATTAGCGTTCCACATTAGTGAACATAGAAAGAAATGTTTGGTGGGCCACAATGATAATAGTAATAGCATGAACATCAGCAAGCCTTGCATTGAAAAATCTCAGGAAGCTGATTGATTGTGCAGAAAATTGTGTGCATATTTGTCAGGACCAAATCAGAGATGATATTTGCCAGGCTCAGAGAGGTCTAGTCTATGCTTGTCCAACACTGGTGAGCAGGATTTAAAGTATAATTTGGTGGGCCCTGGAACCCTCCTAACTGGGTGGGCCCAGCTCCTGCCCCCCACGTACCAGCCCCCCACCCATTACTTCCATCAAAACACCCACCTCCATCAGACTCCTTTCCCTATGTCATTCTCAGCCCCAGGCCCCACTCCCTAAGCTCCCTGCCCCAATTTCAGGCCTCTTAAACCCTCACCCCCCCCCCGACTCCCTGTCTTCACATCATCCCCTTCTCCCCCCTCCTCATGCACCCTCCCTGCCCCCACGCTTTCCCTGCTGGCTGTGTGACCATCGCAACCCTCCCAGCCCCCTTACCTGGCCAAAGAGCTGGGTAGGGGACAGGAGGTTGTGGTGCTGGCTGGCCAGTGGGCCAGCAAGCAGGAGCCCTGGCTGCATGCACAACCATGCCCTGGCAGGAAGGAGTGGAGCCTCCAGGGGCAATAACCTTCCCCCTCAAATTCTTTATTCCTCTCCAGTGCAGCCAGTGACTAAAGCGTCACAATCTGTTCCATAAGTAGTAACTGATCTTCTGTCACAATATTATCTATCTTTTTGTTGTTGTTACTCCTAAATTCCTGTCATTGCAGGGCTAAAGGGAATTAGCAGGGAATGCTGACACATTTTGTTTAGATTTTCATCCAGATCTTGGAATTTCAGTGGTCCTTTGCATCAGAAATTTAAATAATGAACAACTTTTTCAATGGACACAATCCCAGGTTAAGATTAAATCCTTCTGTCGTCATTGTGTCTGTCACCTCCATTTCATTTACAAGCCTATAACACTGCTTCCCAACACCAATATAAATGAGTGGTACAATGCACAAATCTCCTCTCTTTCTTGAGTGAACCATATGGTCAGCACATGGCCTATGAACAATTTAAATTCCACTTATGCCCTGTTTTGTGTAATTCAGTATAATTTGAGTTGGCCTACTGCACAGGGGTGAGTTTAGCACCTTGTGTAAGTATATGAGTCTGATCAGTCACAAACAAAATGGATATCTTTTGTTCGTTGCTGGCAGGCACGTAGCGAAGCTGAGATACGTTGTCTGTTAAAGCCTTTGTTCTCAGTGGCTGAGATGCTTTATTCAAAATTAAGAAAACATTTTCTTCTAAAGCATATTTTTTTTGTTGTTGTTGAGTTAAATCTTGAATCTGTCAGCCTTGGTAGTATCACTTTGACCTGTTCTGGAGATGTGCTTTCAGTGAGAATATATGTATAACATTGTAGCTCTAGATTAATTTTCACAATGCTGCTTTAGCAGTTTTACATATTATAAACTCAAAATATGTTTAATAATTCAAAAGCTGCAATGTTGCACTGCTCAGTGGGGCTTGGGTTTCCTTTCTCCAGGCCCGTAAAAAGCTGGACATTGAAATATAGAAATTTAGAGGACAGGCATTCTGCTTCCTCTTGTTGTAAAAACTTGTATCAGATCTTTTCTCACAAACACTACTCAGTGCTCCATAGAAGCCTGAACACTTTCCCCAGTCTACACCCTATAGTCTGTTTAGTATACTCTGGAGCAAATTCTTTCCTGACCCTAAAATTGGCCTTCTAGTTCATGACATCACAAGAGAAAATGTTTCTACTTCAACTGTCCCTCTATTCATATGTCTGTTGCTCCTGCAGAAGATCAAGTGTGGGTCACAACACACTCTGTACCCCAAATTCCTTTAGTTGGTGTGTGATGTAGCTGTACCAGGATGTGAAGAAACCCTATAAGCTGAGTTCCAAAGATGCAGCCATGTTAGTCTCTTTCAGTAAAACAAACAAGGAGTCCTGTGATGCTTAAAGACTAACCAATTTATTTGTTTCATGAGCTTTCATGGGAGAAAATCCCACTTCATCAGACGCTTAGAAGATGGGGGGACTTACATAATGGGAGGAAATAAAAGCAAGAAAGTGTAAGTCATGAGAATGGGTTGTACTGTACCAGCAAATCAAAACAGTTGTAAAGATTCAAACACTGGGGAACAGCGTACAGAGGAAGATGAAATCAAATCATCTGTTGTAATGAGAGAAAAATCCAATGTCCCTCTTAAGTCCAGAGGCAATGCAACCAAATTTGCCAATAAATTCAATTTCAGCAGCTTCACTTTGAAGCCTTGATCTGGTATTTATCTGCTTGAGCACAGCAATTAGCAGATCATTAATGGAGTGATTACGAAGATTGAAATGCTGATCCACTGGGTTTACAGTGTTGTGATTTCTGATGTCTGATTTGTGCCCATTTATTCTTTTGCACAGAGACTGTCCTGACATCCAGTATATGAGGCAGAGGGGCATATCTGGTACATGATGGCATAAATCACATTGATGGATAAGCAGGTGAATGAGCCTTCCACTAATTGGTATAGTTACCAACATCCCTTGAGGTTTCATCCTAAACACACCACATGATCCATTGTCTCCAGCCAAGCCCTGAGATATAACCGCATTTGCTCTAGTCCCTCAGATAGAGACAGACATCTTCAGGATCTCTCTCAAGCATTCTTAAAACTACAGTACCCAGCTGTGAAAGTGAAGAAACAGATTGATAGAGCCAGGTGGGTACCCTGAAGTCATCCACTACAAGAGAAGCCCAAGAAAGAAGAAAACAAATGCCTCTAATCATCACCTATAACCCCCAAGTCGGATCTCTGCAGCACATCCTCACAGATCTACAGCGTATTCTACAAGATGATCCCTCACTCTCTTAAGCCTTGGTAGATAGCTACCTCCTTGCTTACAGACACCCCCCCAACCTTTAATAGATACTTACCAGCAACTACCAGCCTAATGACAGAACCATTAAAGCAGGAACATATCCCTGCAACAAACCACGCTGCCAACTTTGCCCACGTATTTGCACAAAAGACACCATCACAGGACCTAATCAAGCCAGCTACTCCATTAAAGGCTCATTCACCTGTTCATCCACCAGTGTGACTTAAGCCATCATTTGCCAGAAATGCCCCTCTGTCTTACATATTGGACATCAGGACAGTCTCTGTGCAAAAGAATAAATGGGCACAAATCAGACATCAGAAATCACAACACTGTAGAACCAGTGGGTCAGCATTTCAATCTCTGTGATCACTCCATTAAAGATCTGCTAATTGCTGTGCTCAGACAGATGAATACCAGATCAGGGCTTCAAAGCGAAGGTGCTGAAATTGAATTGATTGGCAGATTCAGTTGTATTGCCTCAGGACTTAAGAGGGACATTGGATTTTTCTCTCATTACAACAGGTGATTTGACCTCATCCTCCTCTGTATGCTTATTCCGCAGTGTTTGAATCTTTACAACTGTTTTGATTTGCTGTTACAGTACAACCTGTTCTCATGATTTACACTTCCTTGCATTTATATTCTCCAATTCTGTAAGTTCCCACATCTTCTAAGCATCTGACAAAGTGGGATTTTCTCCCATGAAAGCTCATGAAATAAACAAATTTGTTAGTCTTTAAGAGCCACAGGACTCCCTATAAGCTGAAACTTCTAGGTTGGAGGTAAAGCAACACTTTGTAAATGTGATACTTAAAAATATGAAGGAACAGAAAGAGCCAAGAAACATCTAGTTTCTTTCCAGACTTAGGCAGCATGGCATATGCAATGAATGGTCCAATGGAAATTCTCTTCTGCACCAGTTAGATGATGATGATGGTGGTAAAGCTGAGAAAAGGAATGACTGTATGGGCAACCTACAACTAAAAGCTGATTAAAGAAAGTTAGAACTAGCTGCCATTGAAATATATAGTTCTACTAACATTAAAGAGGTCAATCACTGCAATTTTGATTCAAAAGAAAATTGGAAAAAAAAGTTTAGTCAGTCATGAAATATCCACTCTCAACATTTTTGGAATGAAACCATTTGATTTTGAAAACTGTTTGTTTTATCATTTTAAAAATTGTATATCATACAATATATTGCAATGCAGCTCAACACAAAAAAGTTAGAACTTAAACATTTTGGTCAACCCCAAACTATTTATTTCAATTTTTTTTTTTATTTTACCAAAATCCATTGATCATAAATACAATGCATTTTGGGTGGCTATTCCTGGACTATCAGTCCACTAAAGATATAAATGTGATCAGGAAGAATATTCAGGTGAATAAAAATATGTGAATTTTGATCACGTTTCAGAGGAGGACTTACTCAAAGCTGAATTTCAACACGTCTTTAAGATAATCAACAGAGTTTTGTTGGACCAAACTGATGTATTTCAGGACCGCAGCCTATATCCAGTATAACTGACATTTTCCTTTCTAGTGTACTTTGGCGCTAACCCAGCTGATAAAAGACACTGGAAGTTGACTTGTTAGCTACCCCTCTGGTGATGCAGTGAGTTTTGACATTATATTTTTTGATAGTCCCCATCCCTTTGGCACTGATGAGTAAGTCAATCTTTCACCATAGAAATCGCCATACTGCATCAGACTAAAAGTCCACCCCTCCAGTATCCTGTCTATGGCAGTAGCCAGCAACAGATGTTTAAAGATCTACATACAGTTTTGTGCCTAAACCACTTACCGTTTTAATTATTATTAATTCAGATGCTAATTAAAAACCCACTTTAAATTAAAAGACTTCTCAAAAAGTCTTTCTACAGTTGTTCAATCATTTTTTTAGCTGGCTGTGATTTTAGAATGAAGAGGTTGCTAAAGGTATCCTTGGTTAAATTAAGAACCTCCTGGAGCCTTATGCTGATAAATATATCACTACCAATATGTAATTTGTAGGGTTCCCACCTTCTTGTCTTACATGCAACAATGCCTCAAGAAGAATCATTCTGGTCTTTTAAACAGAACAATTCCCATTCTGCTTTGTTCTTACTCAGTTGGGAATAGTGTTTCCTGACACAAGTAGCTCTATAGTAGAGGCTACCACTGAAGTCAGTTAGGAGTTCTGTGTATGGAAGTGTCTCATGAGAGGTAAGGATTGCAGAATCAGGCTCAAGTATAAATTTGATAGCCTTCCCTGAATTCACTGTTTTGGAAAACATGTCAACTACAGTCTCCATCCACAAAGCAGGAAAAGCCAGGGGAAATCAAGTTCAGAGGAACAGTCTGTCCTGACTTTTTTCAGTTCACTCTTCCTCCCATTTCTCCTGACCTATTTCTCCTGCACTCTGATTTTCCAGCCTTTTGCCAGTTTCTCAAAAGTGTATTTCTTGTTTTAACCAAATGTGGTTCTTTTAAAATGTTAAAAACCACCCCAGGCCCTGAATCTCTTTGGCATACGGGACAACATAGAATTGTGAAGTGCTAATGGTGTGCATTCTGCTCTTTGGATCTTAGCTTCCTGTCCTGCAACTGCTGCACAGAGCAGAGCTGAGGAGTGTAAAAATAGGAAAAATATGAAAACTGTAAAGGTATTTAATGTGTAAAAAGGACCAACTAATGTATGCCAGCTCAGCCAGATGCCTGAGGCTAAATCTCTTGATGTGAGATGGTGATTCAGCTGTCAAGGTGCCTGAGTGTACTTGTGGACATCACAATGATTGGCTGTGGACTGATTTCCCTTCCCCACGAGAAGGCAATAAACAGGAAAGGTCAAATTTATTCAAATGAATCAACAGAACATTTTGGTGAAAATACAGGCGGGCTCGTTAAGTCAATTCACATCTTTTGTGTCAGTTTTCTAACATACCATACATCTGGAAAAATATGGTGATTTGTAAAAGACATAATGTGCCTCTTTGCCCAAAGGTTTTGTTTACAGTATGTAATAAAATATGATACAGTTTTTCATGGAGAGGGATCTCTTAATTTGCTTAGATATAATTTGAATGTATCAGTGTGTGAAGTGAACAGCATAAAAGGAAACAAAATGTGCAGGAGATGTCAACTAACAAAAAAATAAATTCCAAATGAAGGCTCATGGGAGAAGTAAGGGCTTAAAAGTGATTCACTTCTGAAAAGTGATTCTTTCAGTCCAATGCCCAATATTTTGGCACCAACTACAATTTGTGTGAATATTTTCTTCTTTCCTCAATGAAAAACACATGATTTACCTAGACCAAGCCATTTGAACAATGGATTTGCACCTCATGTAGATGCCAGAAAGAATTGTATCTTCCAAAGTGGTTGCTGTGTTAGTTTAGTACTTCAGCAAAACAAACCAGGAGTCCTGTGGCACTTTTAAAAATTAACAAATTTATTCATTGCATGAGCTTTTGTGGGAGAAAATCCCACTTTGTCAGATGCTTCAAAGATGGGGAGCTTACAGAATGGGAGGAAAAGAAGTGTAAGGCATAAGATCAGAGCTGTTAGAGCGAATCAGTTTTTATTTTATCTTCATTATTGCTGTAGAGTTGTCTTAATAGCGAAAGCAAGCGGGAGATGTTTTAAAAAGATAGTTTATGTGGGGTTGAACACTTGTTATATGCCTATCTATATTTTCTCTTATAATTCTCTGATGTGCTTTGTTTTGTTAAATTGGATCAGGCACTTTATTCTGTGCAATATCCCCTCCCCCAATTGTAGTGTGAAATAGCGCAGTATGTCAGAAGTTTGCCGTTAAAATCCAACCTTTCCCTGTCAGTTTTTGCAGGTGCTCTCAGCTTTTAAAAGCAACTGTTTGTTGCAGTCCCACGTTTGCAAACTGTCAGAAAGCAAATTACATGTTTGTGTGAAGCAGGTTTTACTTCTGTGCTGGCAAGGTGGAGGCAAATGTGTTTTGTGGGTGGCCAGAAGCTAGCCACGTAGGACTTATTTAGGAAACTGAAAGGCACTTGCAGACAGAACACCGAGATGGTTCAGTTTTGTGTTAACGTGCTTTTAATTTTGCGAGAATAAAGACAGCTTTGCTTAAAAAAATGATGGGGGGGGGAGTGATGGGGGAAGGGGCGAAAACAACCTTTTCATAATGGAAACTTGAAAGATTCAGATGGCCATGTGCTGAAGGCCTCAGACCACTCATTTACTCTCCAACTGGGTTAACCCCCATGTGCCAGGATTTAGGAGTCTGAGTGTGCAAGGTATTGCAAGCAGTGAATGCCATGACATCAAAGGGTTAATGTACAATTTATGTAAAGTCTCAGTATTCCACAAAATGAAATGTGCATGTGAAATGAAAAAAAAAAAAAGGAAAAGATTATATTTGTCAGCTGTGCCGCCATATGTTGCTCTGGCGGAAGCGCAGCAAAATGGTGACAATTTCTGTTTTATTGAATGAGGGTCTGTGTTGATTCCCATTATTTGAGAGCTTCTTTGGACAAACAGAGGTACTCCTCATTGCCACATAAACCTATATTCACCTGCAGCTGATAGCATTTACATCAACAGTGTAACTCTGGCATCCCTGTCTCCTTGATCATAAAATAGCAGAGAATCAGTGCAATCCATGTGCATGATTTTAATGGATTTAGTCCTTGTAGGGAACAGGGGGTGGGGGAAGTTCTGAGAGACAATAGGTGGCATCTACAGGAAATGCAAAGAAATTTGGAGCCCTGTAAAATTTTAGCAACCCAGATACTCATCCAAGTAATTAAAACAAAGACATTGACAGGCTTTTGTGTTTGTGACCTATCCCCAATTACTGGTCATGCAAGTCTGCCTTCCTCTTTATTCAAGGGTTGCTTTTTTTTTCACATCATAGCTCACAACTTGTCAGTGGCCAAACATGAGACAAAGCAGACTATATACCAAGTGTAACTGAACATCCATAGTTTTGAATGAGTTGTGGGTGCTCAATATATACCCTTGGATCATGTGCTGAAATAGAGACAAAACCACAGGTACCTAGAAATGAGCTAAAATCTGAGTTTTTATGCTGGTGCTTCCCAGAGCACCAGAACTTAACTCTTAGTCTCTTCTTCTACATAAAAAATATTTTGCATGTATAGTGCTTCTCCATCTAAGGACTGCAAAGCAAGGCCTTTGCAAACATTACACATTGTATCACAGAATGCTGACAGGTGGCTTCAATCCTTATTTTATAGCTAGTGAAGCTACAGGACAGAATGATTAAGTGACTTGACCAAGGTTAGAAAGTCAGTGGCAGAAATGGGAGCAGTCCTGAATTCTTGAGTCCCTCGCCTTTGCTCTACATTTTACCAAACTGTTACAAAGAATGATGTCTTGTTTAGGTAGTGGATTTAACATGGCTCATTTTCTGGCTAGCCAGCACAGGATCAGTTAGTATAAACTCAAGGTTTCTCGACATGGAGGGAGCACAAACAGACATCAGGGAGTCATGAGCAACTTATTCTTCTGATATAGTTCAGTTGGAAGGGGGTCTTTGCTAGATACCAGCTAAAAGGTAGAGGGGTCCTCTATGGAAAAGGAAATCACAGATGGAAAAGACTAGAACTGGTACAACAATAGCATTTCTTAGTACCTCACATTCGTAAGATTGTTGCTGGGTAAATAATCTAACAAAAAATAGAGATATTTTAACATAACCTTTATTTGGGTGTAGGAAATTTTCTGTTGAAAATGTAGGACTTTATTATGAGAACAAATGTACTGATTTGCTTCTTAACCCTATCTCTTTTTCCAAGAAACAAAGTCTGGACTGAATAATCAGTGGCACTTGGATTAGTGTGATTCTGGGCATGGAATCAATGCTACTGCATGTTATTAAGGAGAGTTTGCTGCTGGAGGTGTCATATTTTGGAAGAAATAGAAAACTAAGGTCCTGATTGCATATGGTCATTAGGATGCTGTGGCATTTTCATAGGAGTTAGCCTGTGCTCCTCTCTATGTTGTGGCCAAATGCTGGTTCAGATAATTTGATTGTCTAAATTCCCCTTGCAGCTTCAATTGGATGGAGTGCTCTTCCCGTCCTGTCTTGAATTATTGTGTAGTGTTTCGATGTTGTCTCAGGCAGCTGCTGCTTTTTATTGGCGTCTAAAACTCCTATTTCAAACAGATATTGTGAGGCTTACTTAGTAATTGTTAAGTATATAATGATCTTGGAGTTCATTAAACAACAAATCAATGAATGAGGAAGGAGTAAAACCTTTAATGGAACACAATAGAAAGGTTCTGCAGTGAACTGCTGTATGAGCTTCCAGGGCACATCTCTAAATTATTATATTCATAATACTGTCCTGTATGAGGAAGCAATATAATCTTTCACAAATACTGCTTTCTACAAAATACTTTCAGAGCCTTGAACAGGTGCAACTATTATTATATTAAATAAAATTCACCTGTCTTGATTTTATACCTTTTGTTTAGCCACAAGAGTTCTACTCTAGTTTTATATGTTACCTCTTCTGCAGTGTCCAATTATCACTTCAGCAGAGGATCTGTCAAGTCAGAATAGAACCATAGTCCAGACACTTCAGTATCTGTCTCTCCTATATCCCATGATCATGTGTGACTACTAGCAAATATAATGGAACAGGGTAGAAGAAAGTTGTTATTAAATATCCACAATCATGGAATAACTTGCATAGGAAAAGCTTCATCCTGAATCTCATCAGCTAATGGTTAGCTTACGCCCTTAAGCTTGAGAGATTGTATCTATTCCAGAAATGTGTATCCTACGCAATGTAAATGTTGGACATACGCTCTCATCAGCTAAATAGAGGTATGATTGCTGAGTCCTACTAAATTCTTGACCTCACTACATCTTGTTGCAATGAGTTTCACAGATTAATTGCTTGCCATATAAATTATTTCCTCAGTCATTTTAAAACTTGTTGCCTTTCAGATAAATATCAAGCACCTATATGCCATATGTATATTGTTAATTATTTTGTATATTTATATCTGTTAATATCCTCTCCAAGCTAAGCAACTCCATTCCTTTTGGTCCCAGTGAAAATCTCTCCATACTTCAAATTACCTTAGTTTTCCCTCTCTGACCCTCTTTGGCATCTGCTGTAATTTTTGGATATTCTTTGGCTAATTATTTCTTCAGAATCTGATCTGTATAGTTTAGGCTAAAGTCCTTGAAATGGAGGATATTGTGAATTGTTCCTTCTCAAGTAATATTTTTCAGTTTTTTAGGGCCAGTGAAATAGTTGGTTTAGGGGAAAGGCCTGAACGTGGCTTCTAGTACTTTTGAGACAAGTAACTAGTATTTTACTGAATCAACTGAATTGATTATTAAATTAGATTAACTTTAGCCTAAACCCTTGTGTTAAAAGTTCTTCTCTTGCTCATATATTCATAAAGGAAGGGGGTACATGTAGGCATGTGACTTGCCTAAAGAAGTTTAATTCAAACCTCATCCCCACATCACTTTGTTATACGTATCTGGTTGTCCATATATCTGATATGTGCTGACACTTAAGTAACTTTAACATCACCTAATATTTGGTACCTGCATACAAACAGATTATAAGAGCTTTTTGTTCTTAAATAGGGCTCCAAAAATGTTGGTAGGAGGCCTGGAAAACACTAAAAAGTTGCGTCAACCCACCCAGTTACAATCAGTCAGGATTTGTGAAATATCCGCTGCTGAACCAGTATAGTGTTTCAGTGTAGACACTCTCACAACAGGGGTTCTTCAACTGCTGTAGGTAGTCTACTTCTTCAAGAGGTGTTATCTGGATTGGCAGAAGAATTCTAGTGCTGTTTATGTCAGAGTTAGGCTGCACTTCTTGCACTTTTGAGAGATGCAGTTATGCCAATCATAAGATGTCAATGTAGACACAGCCTTTGCTGACAGACAGTTTTTACTGTCAGTGTAGAAACACCACCTCTCCAAACAACACATTAGTGACATCAGTGGAAGCACTCATCTGTCAGCATATCTATTGGGGTTTTTTGTCAGCATAGCTATGTGGCTCCACACTCTCTTGAATGATGTAGCTACATATTCGTTGGAAACGACATGCTGATATAACTTCCAAGTGTGGACCAAGAGGAAGAGATTAGTGGATTTAGGGATTATAACCTAAATAATTTATTACTACCTTAGTAACAACAAAATTTATTTGGCTTTCTTTAAGGCTGTCTCCTGCTGGTTTTGACAAAATGAAGGTGAACCTCTTGATCAGCTATTGCAGATGCTGTGGTTACTTATATAGTAGTCTGTGTTCAGCAAATGCAGATTAAATTGTCAAAAAATAAAGTCCTAATTTAAAAGGGTTGCTTGCAGATAAAAAGTCTGTTCAGCCTACTCTATATAGGAAGCTTTTTTTTTTTTTCCTTCCAGTATTCCTTTTTCAGAATAAACTGCCTTGCAACACAGGCAAATGAGATTTTTTCACTTTCTTACCTCCTATCTTGCTATCATAATTATCACTTTGGAAGCGACATAATTATTTCAGAATAAATTATATTGCTATAAGATTCATGAGTAAACTTCTTCATTTCAAGTGATCTATACTGCTTCAGGTAGTTCTCCCTCTAGTATTCCATGCAGTGCTGCTTTACAGGTGGAGTGGCTAGTGTAGCTACCTGTGTTCGTTCCACTGTTCTAGAATCAGCTTGACCAATGTCCCTGTGTTCATTGGTGTCAACTGGCAGAGGCATCGGTGATCTCCTGGGACAGGTGTATGCATAATAGTTCACTGAAGTCTGGCATGTGAGGTCTCTACGAAAGCCAGTAGCACATTGATCACCATAATGATTGCAAAATATATGTACAGATAATATTTAAGAAGTATCTATGCATGTTCCTATCTATTTCTTATTTTCTTATGCTCTTGGAGGTGAGACAGATCAATAGGTTATGCTATATCTCAGAGAGGCTGTTTTCAGGTGGGGGATAAGACACCAATCTCCCTGTCTGGCTATTTGTGTATCGCATGCTCGACAATGAATGCCTATGTGCATACTGAGCCACAAGCAAAATAAAAGACTGTGAAATCTACGGGATGAAACCAACAGCGGGAAAGGTACCCTTTTCACGAATAAAGACAAAGGTTTGTATTGAGTCCTGAAGCACTAAGTAGCGCACTGGATCCTTCACAGAGAGGGCAAAATAAATGTTGTGGTTGTTGGGGGTGGGGGCAGAGATTTATGTCAGCCTCTCTGGCTGTAAAGCATTGCAAGAATTTTGGGTGGGCATTACTTTGCAAGACAAATGAATGTCTTGTTAGATAAGTCAAGGTTCTAGGGAGGTGTGTAGTCCGAGCCTGTTTTCAGCTTGGCCCTTGTCTGCAGGGTGGGCCTGGCCAAGGGCAGCTTCCAGTCATATGACTGGAAGTTGCCTGAGACACTTGGGTTCCTAGGTAGCAAGTAAGGTGTCCTGTGGCACTTGTAAGGACTAACAAATTTATTTATTGCATAAGCTTTAGTAGGAGAAAATCCCACTTTGCCAGATCTTTAGAGTGTCACAGAAAGTGGTATTTTCTCTCTCAAAAGCTCATGCGATAAGTTGGTTAGTTTTTAAAAGTGCCACAAGACTCCTTGTTTTTCTTTGCTGACCTAGACTAATACAGCTACCCCTTTGGAACTAGGTAGCAAGTAGAGCTGAAACACCAGTGTTCCAGTTCTACTTGTTACTTAACAAGTAGAGCTGTGGGAGGAGGAGAGGTGGCAAGATGAGGCTCACCCACTGCAGTGACCAGAAGCAGCAGTGAGAACTTCGTCACTGCAGCTGCAGCGCTGGTCAGCAGCTGGCAGCCATGGCTGCAGGCAGAGCAGAGGCACAGGCGCCGATACCTCTGCTCCGTTCATGGCTGTAGCTGCTGGTTGCTGGTCAGTCCTTCACCTATGGCTGTTAAGTTCACACCACTGCTGGGTGCTGTTGTGGGCTGAGACTCATTTCCAAATGGGTGGGCTCTGTCCCCCTCCCATGTACACTCCTTGGTTCTAGGATGCACATTATGATTTTAGTTCATATGTAGCCATGTTTTCCTAGTACTGCAGCTTGCTATTACTTGAATCTCTGTGTTTGCTTAAATAAATTTGTACACTAAACTGAATTATAAGTAGTGAATCAGTAAACACAATGTGTCCAATGGATCAGTTGCTGGGCACTTTAGAAGGACACACAGAGGACTCAAGGGCTAGAATGTGTCAGTCATCACTAAGCTGTAGAGCAGCTGCAAGACCTTGAGGGTAGTGTCTGTATTTGCCCATGGCTGCTGGAGCTGGGAAACTGACTCACAGCAATCACAGATAAGGTTTTGTTAACAAGGTGCCCTATAACTCTGGGTACCATGGGGAAACGTCACAGGCGCTCTCTGTGTAACTATTGACACACACCCTAATACATCTCTTTGCCCTGATCCAAAGCCAATAGGATTCAACGGGTGTTAGACAGGCAGTTGAGTGACAGAAACCTTAAGTGTGGATAGTAGTCAAACTGAATTAAGTAATAACCATAATAAAAATGATTAAAAATATGATGTTGACATCATTTGATGACCACCCAATCAGTGAAATAATCCCTCCTAGACTGCCAATTCCACTAATTAACGCTTATATCAGAGCTGTAATGCCAGTTTTTGCCACCTGAGGTGTGTTCCAATCGGAAAGTGCCCCCTTGGCATTAGCGGCGCTGGGAGCTGGTGCTGCGAAAGCCACCCTTTATTAGACTGGCTCTATTGAGCTGCTCCATGCTGCCTGGGGCTTTGCCTCATTGGCCCCGCTGTAGTTACGGGTCTGGCTCATATTAAACTACCTTGATTTAGACAAATAAGTTTCTCATGACGGCTGTGTTATGGTAATCTCAGAGTGGGATTAGAGACTGTGGAAGAATATTTAATGCATGCTGTCCCTCCTTTGTATACACTCACTTGTAATTTGTCCTTGCATCATTAGAGTATTTAATAGAAAAATCCTGTGCAAAGAAAATTACCTAGAAAAGGGGGGGGCGGGGGACCAAAAACAAAAAATACTCTTGCACATAAAAATCAGCTGAAGAAGCTGCCATTGTGTTTGCTGAGGCAAACTAGGACTAAAAGATCTTCCTTTTCTTATTAGGAAGTGTTTCAAATTGAAGTTTCCATGTTGTAGAGAGGCAGCTTAGTTCTGCTTTTAAAAGTGTATATTTTTGATAAGTAAACAAATTATTTATTTATTTATTCATTCTTGTTTCCATCGTTTTTAATGGGCTAGTCATATGCAAATAGGCCACCTGCTGATCAGTTCCATTAAAATATGAGCTCTTATAGGGGGAGAGAGCACCATTTGTGGAATGCAGATATTGAAACACTTGCTTGGATTTCTAAAAAATTAACTGAATTTTCTTCCGTAAATATTTCTTGTTATCAAATATTTAGACACGTATTGTATGTGATTGATTGTCTTTGTTCTTAGGCAAAAAGACTGACATGGGGCAGGAAACGTGGTCTCTTAAGATTGCCCAGCATTGTCCTTTTGAAAGATGCAGTTTTCAGTTGTTTATAACTTGGTCAAACATTAACTAGGCTGGAATTTTTCATCCTGGATGTTTGCCAGAGGCTGATTATATTTGGAAAGTTTAAGCTCCAGTTATTCAGCCATTTCTAAGAGTGAGGCTAGAGAAAAGCCACAGTGTTTTATCTATGCTTAAAGAAAAGTCTGGCAACCTTTCTTTGAAAAGCCCTAATGCCCCCACGCTTTCGAGCAATGACTTGTAATTTTGTAGAACTGGCCTTTGTGCGAAGATATGTGCCTCTTGCAGCCCCGCTAAAATCTTTCTCAATATGACCAAGTTTAAAACCTTTGAAAAGTGGCAATTTACTCATGTTCACTAGAAACTTCTTAGATTTTAGCAGCTAAATTGCCCATAATATCTATCCATGGTGGGCATGCTTCAGCCAGGATGGAGAATGATGTCCACTGAAATTGCAGCTTTGACCTGTTGCAAGTCAGGGTATGTCTATGTCCAAAAACATGAACTGAGAGCAGCGGGACTGCACTCTCACTGATCCACCTGATGGGGCCAGCTGTCAAAAAGCTGAATGACTTGAATGCATGGGGGAACAGATTCAGATCTATAAATCCACTAGTAGATTGGGACAAGCGGGGCCGTCCCTAGGTGGGTGCGGGGTCCCACTCACCCCCCCTGGGCACTGGGGGGTGGGGCCAACTGGACCAGGGGAGGGGCAGGCCACTGTGCTGGCAGTCCCATGCCAGGTACCGGGCGAGCCGGCTGAAGGTAGCAGAACCAGGAGTGCAGGGTCTGGTTTCTTAGCTGCCCTTAAGCCAGTGGTTGTCAAACTCTTTTCCTTGAGACCTACCTCCGGACTTCTCTGCCGTGCAGCAACCCTCCACTGAGAAAAAGCAGCCGCTGCCAGAAAATTGAACAGTGACCATGTCGGGGGGGGTTGGCAATTCCTCATGGCAGGGGTGGCCAAACTTACTGAACTCAAGAGCCACACAAGTTGGTTCTCAAACCTTGTCCCCAGGGCCGTCTTTAGGGTAGGGCGAGAAGGGCAGCCACCCAGAGCCCCACACTTTGGGGAGCCCTGCTGGGCTGCACTGCTGCCTAGAGGCGTTGCTGGTGCTGGGCACCCTGGGCCACATGCCCCAAACCCCAGCGCCAGTGCCCCAGATCTCCAGCCCAATGGCCCAGCCACCGGGGGCAGCGGTGACTCTGTCCCCAGCCAGGGATGTGGGGCCTGGCCACCCGCAGCCACAGCAGGCAATTCAGGGCCCAGCCACACGCACGTGCTGCAGCCCCATTCCCAGCTGGGCATGCAGGACCCCGCCAGCCATGGCCGCTTCCAGCCCCATCCCCAGCTGGGGATGCGGGGCCTAGCTGCACGCTGCGGCACCTGTCCCTGTCCCTGACCGGGGGCGAGGCCTGGGCCCATGCTCCGGGTCCCTCCCCCCAGCCAGCGATGCCCCTCCGCTGCCCCCCCCCCCCACATGCCAGGGACTGGGTGAGCTGGCCAAAAGTGGCAACCCACTTCACTCTACTGTAGGGCCAGAGGAGAGGCTTGGTATGAAATCTGCTTAAGGCAGTAGACCATTGCAACAAAGGTGAGTCATTAGGATTAACAATGAAGTGCTAATTGTTTAAACAACCTCTACGCCTCCTCTGAGTCAGTATCTCTTTGAGCTTCTCTCTTCATATGAAAAGGAATGAGGTCACTGGCAAGCAACCTTTGTGGTTTTTGGGGTTTTCTTTTTTTTTTTTTTAATCAATAGACCGAATGAAGAAAAGAAAAAACTGAACACAACCTTATTCCACCATTTCTGGAGTTATTACTGAAAATTAGGAGTTGCCTCTTTTTTCAGTGAATTGAGAATTCCCTTGCTTGCAACAAAAGTTAACGTGTGGATTTTAATAAAAATGCCAGAGATGTTTTTGACTGATAATTAAAACGAGAAGAGAAAAACAAACTGTTCGATTAGGAACCTATGTTAGAAAGTATGGTATTTTTTCCACAATTAGAAATCCTAAGTAACAGAATAAAATCAAACTCAAGGATGGACCTGTTAGAAGGAGAAGTTATAACAAGGTCCTAATCTGAAGGGGGGAGTGGATAGCTCCATTGTGTTGCTGCCTTACACGCACTGACTGTGACAGGGGTCACCAGACCAAGCAGAGAGGGCTAGCACCCCTCCAATCACAGTACTGTGGACAATTGTGTGTTCATGGAAACTCATGCAGACTCAGGGAGCAGATGAAGAGCAGAGGTGAAAGTGGAACCCAGAGGGGCTGCTTCAGTTCCTGGGATTTGGCAGAGGAGAAGGGAGCAGGACCTGGAGGGACTTGGACAGGCTCTGCATGCCCAGCTGGGGATGGGGCTACCGCAGGTGTGTGTGGCTGGGCCCTGGATTGCCCGCTGTGGCTGCGGGTGGCCAGGCCCCAGATTCCCGGTGGGGGATGGGGCCGGAAGCGGCCGCTGGAGGCCAGGCCCCACATCCCTGCCTGGGGACAGAGCCACCGCTGCCCCCGGCGGCTGGGCCATCGGGCTGGAGATCTGGGGCACTGGCGCTGGGGTTTGGGGCATGTGGCCCAGGGTGCCCAGCACCAGCAACGCCTCTGTGCAGCGGTGCAGCCCAGCAGGGCTCTCCAAAGTGTGGGACTCTGGGTGGCTGCCCTTCTCGCCCTACCCTAAAGACGGCCCTGGGGACAAGGGGTGGAAAGAAGTGGAAACTTGTAATGAAGGCAGGCAGAGAGGAAAGAGAGGGAAACTAGCATTGGGAGTTGGAGAGATGGGGTGAGTGGCACTGGCTGAGCAAAGGGACTGAGGGTGAGAGCTGTAAGCAGACTGAGACTTAAAAGAGACAAGTAGCCTGGGGTGGAAGATTGGGACTAGGAGCCAGCCTATGGTGACAGGAAATGTGGCTGGAGGTGGTGATGTGACTGAAGAGACAGATCAGATGGGAAACCAGGAGGGGTAGAATTATGACTTTCGGCATAAGGGATGGCAGTGGGGATATGGGAATCACTTGGCAAGTGGAGAGGGAGAGAGAGTCTAGAATGTGATGTCTAGAGAGGGGAGACTAAGCCATTATCTAAATCATTGATGAAGATGTTGAACTAAAATGGACCCAGAATGGATTCTTTCTGAATCCCACTTAATATGCCCTTCCAGACAGACTGTGAATCAGTAATGATGATAACTCTCCAGTAATGTTTTTCCAACCTTCTAGTACCTACTCTATAGTAGTTCCAGTTATGTTGTCTTTCCTTAGTTTGTTTGAGAAGGTCATGGAAGACAGTATGACCTACTAAAGTCAAGATATACCATGTCTACCTTCCCCTCATCCACAAGGGTCTGTCAAAGAAACTATTAGGTTGGTTTGACTTAGTCAACTCAAGGCTCAGCTTCTTACACTTCTTATCCCAGTCCCCTTACCCAGAAAATTCTCTAAATAGTGCTCACTCCTGCCTTGAGTGAAGAAGGCTGGTCTAGCCTCTCAAGATCCCTTCCAGTCCTATACTGCTATGATGCTATGTGTGGCAAATGGGAGTGGCATGAGGAAAGCGATAAGAGATAAAATTGGACAGGGACAGATTGGAGGAGAGAGAGGAGTAGAGTTCATGCTTCAAAGGACAAAGTCTGTTCTAACTATAGCACGCATCTCTGCAGAGCCTGTAATGGAATCCAAGATTCCTGAGTCTCGCTATTCTTCTGCTGTGAGAAAATATGTTAAACTCATGGGCAGAGTCCCATCCCCCCCTCTAGTGTTCCACACAGAATATGATGACCTACTACTGCTGTCATTTATTCCATTAGTTCAAAAGGCAGAAGTTTGCGTACTGGATATTAAGTTTGCATCTCTGCTGATGGTCCATATGAGTGTCAACATGATGCCACATGACTGAATTTTTATTTTTATAGTTTGGTTTTATCAAAAACTAGGAAATTGCATTTAAAAAGCTTACATTGAAAACATTGTTTGCAAATTCAAGCACTCAGAAGTTAGGAAATGGTAGAGTTAAGGTTGTGGAACCTTAATTTGGGCCCTTTGTGTGTTTGCATTATGATACATTGTTTTAGTTAAGGCTAGAGAAGACTGAGTAGCTATAAAATAACATTAACAAAACCATGTGAATGGACAGCATGATGGCAGATGAACTTCAGTGATGATTAATGCAAGATAAAGCAATTTGGAAGGAATAATGGGAGTTACTGATTCATATGGCTGGATTCTCATTTCACCATAGAAACTTGAAATTATAATAAAATTCAGGTGTCTTTGTGGTTGTCTCAATACAAACTTCTGCTCAATGTACAGTTGTGGTTATGAGAACAAAATATGTCAAGATGTATAAAGAGTGGGATAGAAAATACTGAGATCCTTTGGGAAACATGGGATCCAGAGATAAATTAAAAAATGATTAGATGTATGGCAAAACTTTTATTTAATAAGAGACTGGGAAGATTAGGAGTGTTTATAAAGAAGATGAATAGGAGGGGACATGGCAGATGTATACAAATTATTAATGGTATAGGGCAGGTAAACTAGATACTTATATTTTGTCTTACAATAAAAAAAGGAAACTATCTACTGAACTGAAAAGCAATGCATTTAAAATTGATAAAAGGAAATATTTTTACAGCACTCATAATTATTGTCTCTTTGCCACAAGATATTACTGATGACAAGAACTTAAGAAGATTGAAGAAAAGGTTAGCTGTTTATAGCTAAGTATAACCACAGTTACATTAGACAGGAAAAACATTTTTATGTGAGAGAGAAACTCTCAGACTTCAGGGATTAGCTTTCCAACAAATGATGGGGGTTAGGAGCAAACTTTCCTCAAGGGAAGAATTATTCCTAAATTGTTCACTATGGAATTTTGTGCTGCTTCTCTTACAGCATCTGTACCAAGACACTGAAAGGCAGGATATGGGGCTTGGTGGACCATGACATGGTCCAGTCTAGCAGGTCCTTTGCTTCTGTCACACAGTGTGGAAAAAGGGACGCATATTGTATAGAATTCCAGTTGCTATCTTTATCTTGCCTTCAGACAAAATACATAAAAGCAAGGACAGCATAAGACAAATATATCATTAAAAGTCATTGATTTTCTGTATCAGCTGTCTCTCCAGTAACTTCTGGTAGTTGTCTTTTTGAGTTGGCATTTGTCAGTGTTAAGACTAATGCAAAGATAATATGTTGGTGCTATGGATGAGGTTTTGAAATGATACACAGAAGAGCACTAATGTAAGGTTCTGCTAGTGGTGTTTTAGTCAGAAATGGTTAAAAGGTATTCTGAGCTACAGTCAGAACCCTTTGAAATTCTCCTAATCCTAAACAAACCAAGACAAGGATTAAAATGAGTGTACAAATTTTGTTTTTATAGCTTTGAATAAAGAATTGATTTAATACAGTGTCCTTCTGAGATGATGTGATGTAAATGTTCTAGTTTGGTACTGAAGAACCTGCGGAGACACCCTTATGGCATTTCTATGGCATCTGATGATTGCTGTTTCCATGCATCATTGTATTTGATAGTCCAAGTGCTACAATATTTAGTTTGTCTCTGGAATCTGACTTAAGAGGTTGTTTAGTTTCTCTAACTCATTGAATAGGAATGAATAGGGAGAAATTCCCATCTTCTAAATAGCCTAACAGAGACTGAAATCTACTAAAAACCTCCTTTGAGATGACCTGACAAATTAAAAGGGGAGACTGTTTGTTTGAAATTCCCTGAAGAGTCCAGAAAGACGATATTGAGAGAATGTCTTCAGGATATTAATCTCTGGGGGAGGTGACTAATGATGATTCTGAAAGTAATTAGATAAATACAAGTTATAATTTTTGGTAAAGAAGTTATTTTTTGAAAAATTTCCTTTGTATTTACAAAATGTGTTGCTTTCTGTTATGTGTATATAGTTCAACACTTGCTTCTATAATTCCTTGTACATATTTAGCCGACAGTGTTTTATGTTAGACTTAAGAATAAACTTGTTTTGTCACTTTCTCTCACCTTCTGTCTGCTATTTATAACTATATGGAACAGTAATTAAGGAGAGAAGGAAACAGTCTGATATGACTGCCCTTGAAACAGTCTACTGTAACAAAAAGTGATTAGGGAGGCCAATCTATATGCCAGCCAAAATAGTTACTTGCTAATCAATTATTTAAGTAGACCTCTAAAATTTAATCACCCAAATTTTCTTATTATGGGTGGATTTTGGGAGTGAAGGAATTGGGTATAATGATGTCATTCTTAAGAAGTTGCTGTCATGATGCGGTTCCATTTCCAGGCACAATATTTCTTATTGATGGATAAAGTTTAATTTAACCACTTCTTTATGTGGGTAATTAAAAATTTATTAATACTATGAAAACCTCTATTGATTGCCAACATAAAGAGAAAGGGAAAAATGCTTCATTTAATAACCCCATGGACAAAAAGTCTCCACAGACAGTCATGTATATATATTCCAGGTCAGAGATAAATACTTCCATATATATTAAAAGCAGAAAGCTCTCTTGTGTGTTTCTTTCATTTTTTTAAAATGCTCTGAATTCATAATTGTTCCCTTACTGTATTCTGTATACTTTTTTAAAAAAAGGCACTATTATGCAAAAATCTTCTCTTTATGTACCATTTTATAAATCATGCAGATAACTATATTGCGGTGTTCTGTTCTGTTCTGTTCAGGTGTGGTACCACAACCAATGCTACAATAGCAGAGTTCTTCCCTACAGCGTTAAATGATACAACTTGAATCTGTCATGTGGTTTGTTCTTGGAGTTGCAGTCCAAGGTTATGTCAAAGTGTTCTTCATCTTTCATCCTTGAATCAGATAGGCTCTGTAAATATTAATAAAACAAAGAAGGAGGCCTATGGCACTTTTAAAGACTAACAGATTTATTTATCACTTACGCTACATTGATGACATCTTCATCATCTAGACCCATGGGAGGGATGCCCTTGAAGATGTCAACATTTTCCACTCCACTATTAAACTTAGCTTGGAACACTCCACACGGGATATACTTTTTGGACACTACAGTACAAAGTAGGGATGGACACACAAGCAGCACTCTACACCAAAAACTTACTGATAGGTGTAGTTACCTACACCCCTTGAGCTTTCATCCTAAAACACATCACACGATCCATTGTCTACAGCTAAGCCCTCAGATAAAACCACATTTGCTCTGGTTCCTCAGACAAAGACAGACATCTTGAGGATCTCTATCAAGCATTCCTAAAACCATGGTACCCACTTGCAGAAATGAAGAAACAGATTGAAGGAGCCAAGTGGGTACCCCAAAGCCAACTACTATAGGAGAAGCCCAAGAAAGAAAACAACAGAACACCTCTAGTCATTCCCTATAACCCCCAAGTCAGACCTCTACAATACATCCTCAGGGGTCTACAGCCTATTGTACAAGATGATCCCTCACTCTCTCAAGCCTTGGGAGACATAACTTTCCTCGCGTACAGACAGCCCCCCAGTCTTAAACAGATACTTACCAGCAACTACAAGATCTAACAGAGCCATTAAAGCAGGCACATATCCCTGCAACAAACTATGTTGCTAACTTTGCCCACATCTGTGCACAAAAGACACTATTACAGGAGTTAATGATACCAGCTACTCCATCACAGGCTCATTCACCCGCTCATCTACCAATGTGATATATGCTGCCATGTTCCAGAAATGCCCCTCTGCATTATATCTTGGACAAACATGACAGTCTCTGCACAAAAGAATTAATGAGCACAAATCTGACATCAGAAACTACAACATTCTAAAACCAGTGGGTCAGCATTTCAATCTTCTGATCACTCTATTAACGATCTGTTAATTGCTGTGCTCTCACAAATGAATACTAAATCAAGGCTTCAAAGAGAAACTAGGGAAATTGAATTCATTTGCAAATTTATTTGCATTTCTTCAGGTCTTAATTGGGACATTGTTTGGTTTTTTTTCTGGCATGACAATTGGTTTGACCTCATCTTCCTCTGTGTGCTATTTCCCAGTGTTTGAATCTTAACAACTATTTTGATTTGCTGTTACAGTGCAACCTGTTCCCATGACTTATACTTCTCTACATGTATTCCCCCCCCCGTTATGTAATTTCCCTCATCTTCAAAGTGTCTGACCAAGTGGGATTTTCTCCCACGAAAGCTCATGCAATAAATAAATCTGTTAGTCTTTAAAAGTGCCACAGGACTCCTTTTTTTTTTTTTTTTTTTGCTGAACTAGACTAACACAGCTACCCCTTTGGATCTTGTAAATGTTAGTTATTTTTTCTTGGAATAGTCTCTTCTTCAAAACTTTCATCAAATTTGGTATCCAGATTATGGTAATTGGTTACCTCCTAATGTCTGGCATCTAAACAATCTGTTGATTCAAATCTTGGAACAAATATGTAGCATCTTGAAGCTCATTCCTGTATACCTTGACATTCCCACGGCAAAATTAGTTACTTTCTTTAGCATGCTACAGAGCCAAATGCAGCGTCTCATGGTGTGGGTAATATCACTTAAATTGCATGCTCTTTCAGGCATATATGTGTGAACAGTACTTGGGTTCTGATGCTTTGACTGATGTCCTCTGACTGCTATTAAAATACAAATAAGCAAAAGCTACTTCTACTCTGGATGTCCAGAATCTTAAGGATTTTGGCATCTCAAGCGCTAAGCCAGTCCTGAAAAAGTCTTTTATATTCATGCTTACTGAAAAGGCACTAGAAAGGTGCTGACTTTCAGGGTTTTTTGTTTTGTTTTGTTTTTTAAATGAAATTGGATCAGCCAAAATCTTTGGTTTGTACCCAAAAGTGGAAAAAAAAAATTGAATTTTGAGGTGTAGACTTGACATCAGTGGCTCCCATCGCTGAGTAGTTGTCACATTTGGTAACTTAATTCAAACGTTTTTAGATCTCTGCAAAGACTTAACACACTGGGTTTTTTATAGCGAAAATACTATTAACCCAACCAGTTAATAAATGTCTGATGTCTAATTTAGTTCAGTAATGATCTCTATCATCAGGTCAAATTCAGCTTTTACTTTATCTATCAGTGCTAATAGGAGCTTACATGGGGCATGCATTTTGATGGTGTACTGGAAATGAGATGCATTTTATTCTTCAAGCACCTCAGTCTGCTAAACACCTTGTGAAATTCTTAAGAATGTCTTTTGCATACTATTTGTGAACAAAGTTATTCAGCTTTTGGGTAATCTGCATTTGATTCTTTTTCATCAAGCATTCTTTAAAACACTGTTGATTAGCATAGGCTATTCTGACATGACAATGTTACTTTGTCCCTTCAGCTCATTTTGTGCTTTCTATCTATAACAAATATTTGATTTTAATCATTTTTGTGTACTTAGTGTAATTTTAATGTATTTAGTTCCTGTATCTATTTCAAAGTTTGTTTTATTTCTAGTTTAACACACCAATCTGTTGCACACTCCTGCTTTATTCAGGAGACCTGACAATGATCCCTTGTTTGTTAACATGATCATCAGAGCTTTGCCTTGTGCTGTCATGAATATATTTTCTTGTTCTATTTCTTTGCAACTTGTGCTGAGTTGGACACATTTTTGGAAAAATGATATATTTTATGGTATACAGGAAACAGCACCCCTTTCACTGAACACCTTTGTGTCATCTTGTGATTGCCTCCATATTGTTTTTGCAAACAAATCGGGCCCCTAACATTCATTTACCTTTGCGTTCTGTCTCTTTGCATTCATGTGTAGATATACTTTATTTCTTTCATGCCTCAATAATGCTTTTATTTAGGAAGCATAGTTTTCACTAGTTCTGTAAACAGGCAAACAATGTGCAGTATGACCCAACAATCAGGTCACAATAAGGTTACTTTGAGAAATGGACTTGAGATTGTTGGCTTATACCACATATAATTTCTTGGTAATTACACCACCAGTTAAATGTTCAAATTCACCTTATTTAGGCTTATGTCATAAGTCTGTAACATTATGGTCAATAGCCTAACCTTGTAGGTGGTTTACATACAAAAAATGTGCCTTGGGACTTATTTGCATCTTATACATACCATTAAACTCCATTTTTTTTTCAATGGAGTTACTCTGCAGTTGCACCAATGTGACACAAAAATCAGGTCAATATTTCAAATTGAGTCAAAGAACTACAAAGTAATCATGACACAATGTTGACATTTCTTGGTGATAGTTTCATGGTGAAGTTGCATCAATATATCAAATAATTTAATGGTGTGCTCACAGTGTGAGGATCAGAATAAAAGCAGGCATTGATGGAAAACCTGGGCACACTATATTGCCATGTTTAGAGATCATACCAAGACTGGGGCCTCATCCTGTAGATGCTAGCTGTATTTAGATTGCTGATGTGTTATAATTACTGGACCTACAGATTACTCTAACTATGAGTATATCCATAAAAAATATATAAAAGTATACAAGCTGTCACAATAACCTATAATAATAATTACTCACGGGAAAATGTGTGAAAAGAAAAAAAAAATGAATTCATCTGAATAAAATGGCCTACTGATATAACTCAGGGACAGTGTTGAAATCGTGCTTGCTAAAAATGGAAGATATGGAACGAGAAATTAATGAACCAAAAATTGATGTCAGATATTAGGCCAAATTGGTAGATGAATAATAAGGTGATGGGCTATTCCACCTATCTCTCACTTTTTTGCTCCTTAAAGAAAAAAACTTTTTGGGAAGGGGGAATAAGAAGAACAGATGGACGCTATTGAAACAAGCTGCACCATCATGGTTGTGAACCTCACTGTCTCCTGGGTCTCAGGGTCTTTGCCATTCAAGCCTGACATCTTTGTAAGACAGGGCCAGAGAGAAGGACCCAGTTAACAATGCCGCTTCTACCAGCTCAAGCTGAATCTCAACTACCTGTGATGAAACAGTATCAGACTTTTTACAACAGTTTCTGCAATGATAGTGGTGGCAATGAGAGCTCTAGTGCCTCTCAGATGACTCCTTCTTTTCCTCATTGATTCCATTGAGGGAACTGTCAAGGATATTTTTTCTTCTAAAACTCCATTTAGGCAAAGGGAAAGGGAGCAAGGAATGTTGCTAAAATGAAAGTTATACTTAATTCTTTACATTTGCAATACTTTAACTGTTTTTCCATCTTTTCTTTATCCTTAATGAAAGGTTAAAAGTATTGTATATCAAATCATGAAATTTAACACTAGTCAGTGACTGGGTTATTTTAACATCTTTGGCCTATTTATTCCATCTAAATTCATACAAAGAGTACTCATTACTGCTTAGGATTGAGGCCCAATATTTTGTAATTATCTCTGTTGCTGTTTGATGGGAAAATGGCTATGATGCTGTTCATGTTGGAATACTGCTTGCTGCTCTAATCTCACTACACATATGAACACTATAACAAAATCTAACGGCATTAGCGGGCTTTCAGGAAAAATCCTATGAGACTAGTTCATATTGACTCCTTCCCCACCCCCCATTGCATTGATTTATTTAGGTGGATCACAATGTTTCAGTTGGCATAATTGAATTATAGAATCATAGAAACTGGAAAAGACCATGAGAGGTCATCAGGTCCAGTCCCCTGCACTCACGGTAGGACCAAGTACCCTCTTAAACCACCCCTGACAGGTGTTTGTCTAACCTGCTCTTAACGTTCAATGATGAAGATTTCACAACGTGCCTAAACAACTTATTCCAGTGGTTAATCACCCAGACAGTTAGAAATGTTTTCCTTGTGTCCAATCTAAACCTACCATGCCATAATTTAAGTCCATTTTTTTCTTGCCCTATCATCAGTGGTTAAGGAGAATAATGTTTCTCCCTCGTTTCATAACAACCTTTTAGGTACTTAAGAACTGTGATCATGTCCCACCTCAGTTTCCCCTTTTCTGGACTAAACAAACAGTTCTTTCAATCTTCCCTCATAAATCAAGTGTTCCAGACCTTTAATCATTCTTGTTGCTCTTGTCTGGGCTTTCTCCAATTCCTCCACATCCTTTGTGTCCAGTTCTGAGCCTTGTTTCAGAAACTCCAGCTGAGGCCTAATCAGGTTGGATTAGAGCAGAAAAATTTCTTCTCATGTTTTACTTACAACCTAGTTAGGTCCAGATTATGGAGGCTCTGTTCAGTGATGCTATAAGCACCTGTTTTAGTCAGGCTAGGAGGTAGATTGCATGGCAAACCACTGAGATCTCAGTCTCAATAGCCTGTCAACTAAATGGTCTCTACAATTGAATTCTACTTCTTTTGACTTTATGAGAATAACACTGCTTCCTAAAGAAGGAGTAGAAAGATGCCAGGGATCCATACAGTTAAATGTTTGAGATGGTGGCTATTACGTGAAGCCAATGAGAGATCTTCTGTTGGATTTTCTAGTCCAGTTTAGGGAGTCCATTTGTACTAATAGCAGAGCAGGCTAGCATGACCAATCAGCATAGGTTAATGAAATATTCTCAGGTCAAATTTTGTCAACAATTCTTCAACAAACAAACAAACAAAAAACCAAAAATAAGGTTTTTAAAAAAATCAACATGTTGCCTTGTATAGTTTGATTACAAACACTGTAGCATTTTGAGGGAACATAGTATGAAATTGAAAGAAAAATAGTGGTAAGCAAGCAAATGTCTAATTATATTTTGGGGCCCAAAAAGAAAGAAATGAAAAACAGAGGAAACATAAATAGGGAAGATTAAATCAGACATTTACTTTTTTGAGTGTTGGAATTTGTTTGCAGTATTTGTAACAGAAGTAAGAAATGTTCTAATATGAATTTTTAACATGACAATATACATTCAAATAAATCTTAAGACTATCGCACATATTTACACTCTATGAAGTAATACGCACAGTGGTTTTTCTCTCATTTTTTCTCTTGTATATTCTGAAAGAGATTAGTTGGCCTGATTTAATTTTTTTAATCCAATAACATCTATTTCTCTGAGGAGAAAGTTACATTTCCTCTTTCTTTTGTTTTTTGTTTTTTTGTTTTTAGAGCATCATTAGCATTGTCACATTTTTTTCAGAGTTCCTGTTGAAAGTCAGTGAGGCCCATATCTCTTCTCTCCTTATCAGGAAGTAGACCAGGCACCATCCCCTGACTGATGGCAATCTCCTGTAAGATTTCATGGGTAGTTTTTCTTTTCCTGCAAGATTTTAAAGAGTTCCTGATTTGTACAAGATTTTAAGTAGGGCAGCAAATCTCTCACTTGCATTTGATTTCTGTGTCAGCCCCAAAGGACAATATCTAATTTTTTCTAATGAGCGTAGCTGAAAAATTGAATGATTCTACTCTTCTCTCACTTGTAGAAGGCATGACACATGCTTAGGAATAACAGAATTGTCACTAATAGCATTTTGTATTTTTAATGGTAACATTTTTTATTTAGTTGAATCAAAGAAACAAACTTTTTTTGTATTAGTGAATTTTAGTTATTGAAAAAAGTGAATTAATATGGTGAATGATAAACTATACTGTTCATTCAAGTTTTTTTTAATTCCATTTCTTTTCCTGTGTTTGTACATTGTCTGTTTAGGTTGTAAGCTTTCTGGGACAGGGACTTTGTGTTCCTGCCTGCCTATAGAGACATTTTTGTGCTGCTATACAAAGAATAATATGAGCGCATCATGACAAAAATGGAGCTAAGATCTTCCTCTTATGGCTTTTTTTTTTTTTTTGCATCGATTCCCTTGAATCCTCTCAGATTTGATCATCCCAAATGACTGTATTTTTCAAAGGCATTAAAAAAACCTCACATTAATAAAGAAATTGTGGTAATGTCAACAGACTCTTGTGGAGTACTTCTGCCACAGTAATTCTCAATAAAGCTCATGTGTTCAGCAGTGCTGAACAGAGCAATGAGAAAATTAGGAATTCATAATATAACAAATGTAAAGAGCTCTTTTGATGCATTTCAAAGAAATACAGAGATTTCCTGTGACATTTTTTCTCTTACTAATCTGAGACACTGGCATGTTCTTTTCTATGAGTATTCTATAAGCTCTTGTGTTTTGTGTGTTTGGTTTCTCTGTCTACCTTTGGTGGCATCCCTTGACAGATCAGAGTTTTATCTAGGTAGACACTGGAGAATCCCTCATTATTATGTGAAAACTGGGTTCTAATCTGTGGCTATTTCTGTCTTTCCATGGTTTATGTTTTTGGGCTTGTGGGAACAATCTGAAATTTCATCATGAGTTTTTTCTCTTCTCCATTCCTCCCCTTCCAGTGGGATCTTTGTTTTTGTTTCAAGGTTCTTGAATACAAATGTTCGTTTTATCACTTTAATTTTCTACACAGAAACAATCTGTCTATTTGTAGTAGCTGGAAAGATTCCCTTGGCTTGGTGGTCTCCAGTTACTGCAGAGGTCTCCAGAGGCTGCAGGTGTCACTGGTGCCTATGTCTACCATCATGCTTTAAACTGAGCAGCTGAAATAGAGATTTGATTTAACTTTAAAATATGTGATATTCACTGTAAATTAAATGGAATTATTAAGACATGTTGTATAAATTCTTTATAGTTACATACTTGTTATGCCAGAGAAATTGATAGCTAATAATATATTTGTGTTTGTCACATGTGATGGTTATTCAATTATGTATTAATTAATTACCTAATAGTAGGGTCCCTTAAAATAACCCGAGCTGTCATAAAAACAAAGCAAAACAACCCCTCCCCTCAAAACAGAAACACCAAAAAACCTGCAGAAATAAGTCCTACACCTTATGTTTCAATATGTCTGACATTAAAGCTGAGGTCTTTTTTTTTTTTTTTTTGCTTCTCACATGCATAAATGAAATGCATTTCTTTGGATCTGACCAGTTTATAAACCGCAGGGACATGTTTTAATAGGATTCATTGTGATTAGGAGATGTGGCATAGCCCCAGAGTCATAGCAATGTTAAAATGCCACAACTGTTTGATAGGAGACATTTCAATCTGTCATCGTCTTGTGTGTCCTGACCCTGATAATACACCCCATTCAACCAGAGGCAGAAACAGAAATGGTGAGGTAGGGTTAGATTTGATTTAGTTTTTTAACACAGCATCAGCCAGAGCTTCTGTGGGCCTTGAGAAAATAAGAATTTTTATTCCTCATGCTGTTGCTCTCCTACCTCTTGGTTTAAAAAGTACTTTGTTTTCCTGAAACACAATAAACAAGTAGAAGGGGGGAAAATCCTTCCGTAGGTAACCTCAGAACAGAAGAACTTTGTGCATTATGCAGCCCCGGCCATGCCAAAATGCAATTTGGAGGGTGTCCAGCACTTCATTGGAAAGTAATGGTTTTCACTGAACTGAGTTATGACCAGCTGTTTACAGACAGTCTGTGACATACTGATAGAGCAGAACACCGTATGTTGCTTTCCAAATCAAATGATACAAGAAGTGTGACAGAGTGGAGAAACATCTGTCATTAGCAATTTTCAGCACGCTTCACTAATTCTGGACAAAATACGAGTAATGAACTTACCGCAGGAAACTTCAAATGCTACCACTGCTGAAACAAGGATATAAACAGCTAGTGCTCCTAATGGTGTCTAATTTAATTCATTTGCAGTAAGAAACAAACAAAGTGGGTTATTTTGTTTTTGATCGTGGGGTAGTAAATAGTAATGCTGATCACAAATGTTCATTTTAATCAAAGAAAAGGGCTCATGGAACTCAGCTTTACTCAAGTTCAGAGAGAAGCAATTATGTCTTTTTCTTACTCTTTAATTGTTGTTCATATCTTTTTAGGAAGACAGTTTTATGCCAAACAGAGACAAAGAAGTCATTCCATTTTCTTTTCAGTTTCCCTCCATGAGCAAAATATCAGGTTCCATGGGGACAATATTGTACCACCAAACTTTGGGGTTTGGGGTAATAATGAAAATAGTAAAGTACAGCACTATCAGAGGTTCTTTTCATGACAGATTTCAGATTGGTTTAAACTTTGATTTTTTTTTTTTAAGATGTTCCTGGCCCATCATCCCCCTTTCACATTCTATATCACCATTAATGCGCTCAAAAAAATCTCATAATTTCACTTTCTTTTTTTAAAGTCATGTTTTAATGAATGCATGATCCTCATGCATTATGTGCATTGTTCTTTTTCTGATTTGATATGTTCCTGATATGCGGAGCTCAACCATTGTAATTTTGTGATGATTTTAGTTTTATGCCTCTGAAATCAATCGTTATGCCATTCTTATTTAGGTCTTGGGTTTTTCCTCTCCCACTAATAACAGAGCAAAATCCAGAAACTGTTAGGATTAAGTGGCAGCCACCAGAGGGGGAATGGGGAAAAAAATGAAAGGACAGGTTGTTACTCTTTATCTGAACTTTCAACTAATGTTCACACAAAGCTATAATATACAATGTGGAGGATAGATTTAGTTCAATCTACTGGTGTTCCACCTATGGGACCTACTTTGGAATTTATCCCAGACCAAAGAGACTGAAAGCCATTCGGAACTGATGACTGTAAAATGAGTGTAGGAGGTCTTTGAGTAGCTGTGTAATTACAAAATTATTCATGATGAAAAAGCACTAATCTAGAATTCCCAGTTTCTTCTAAATTTTACTGAGGTATCACATACAAATGATTTAACTTTTTAACACCTTGGATAAACCAAATTGGGCCAAGTACAGTATTTTGAGAAAGTGAAAATTGTTTGAAACATTTTTTAAAGGAGATCACGTTAGAAATTAGTTTTCACACTTATTAATGAAGAAAAAAATTAATGGGGAATATTCCAAGTTCTGCAAATGCACAGTTCATCTGACTTTATAGACACCTGCATAGGAAAGTAAAACAAGGGAAAAATGTGGATGCCATTGAAACCCATCATTATGGTTGTGATCTAGATAATAAAGCAAGCAGACCCAAGCAATTCGCTAACACTAACGCTATTCTTTACATAAACAGTAAATGTTTAGATTTTCCTGTTCACTGACTAACAGCACACATATCATAAACACTAAGCTGTTATAGTACGTTTCGTGTGTTGATTCACTTTAACAGTTGTTAGTGTGAAGACAGGAAAAGAAAAGTGGGTGTAATGAGACCATGTGCAGTATGCTGTGAAAACAGAGGCCCTTATTTGGCATAATGGGTTGCACCATAAGGGCCATAAAATTGTGCATGTGTTAGTATCATTTTAATTATTACGGGTGCCACATGTTAAGCAGAATAGCGGAACTACTAAAACAGCTTCAAAATCCTTACTGCTGATCGCTGCATTTAATTACAAATAGGAACATTTGGAGATAGGTCACCATAAAACCCTTCTGTTGTCAAATGAGCTCAAATCTGATTTTTGTAATTATGTTTTTATACCACAGATCCTGTTGAATAGCTATAGGGAATAAAATTTTAATAAGTACTAATTAAATGCAGGTACATTTTCCTTCCTAAGAATGTTTTTATGAATGTTCTTCACCACTTAAATCAGGGTACCATCACTATTTTTGCTTTGGCCAGCACTGATGCAACTGACGCAAATAAGCTAAGTAACTTTTTATGTGCCATGAAACATTGTTTTTTTCCAGTGAAGCATAAAAGCACTGGGTTTCAATTATTCATTATTTGCTGGAATTTGTGTACAGCAGTGTAATCCTTTAGTACTACATCATACTAGTACATCTCACACACAGTACTATATTATAATTAACTTTCTTAAGGTAGAGTTCTAATCTAAAAAATTAAAACATCTGTAGAAATTCTCTCCTTTTTTATTACATGTTCCTTAGATCATGTCAGTATTGGAAAAATAGTGCTCTTCATTAATACCAAAATGAAAATGATAAATATATCAACCATCAAAAAATATATAAAAATGTAAAATCGGTAGCATAGAGCAGTGGTTTTCAAACTACAGGTTAGGATGCAGTACTGAATCACAGATCCTCAAGTACTGGGTTGTGGTACTCCCTGCTGCCACCATTGAAAGACTAGAAAATATTGCTGAAAGGTGTAATTGCTGGGGTGCAGGCATAATTTTTTTTTTTTTTTAAACTGAGTCCTGACGAAAAAAGTTTGAAAACCACTGGCATAGAGGATATATGAGGCCCTTCATTTTCAGTTTTAAGAGATTTTTTTTAAATGAAAAGTTTGTGTTTTATAGAAACAATTACATTTTTAGTGGTTTTCATCTGAATTTTGAACCACTCAGGTATACATGAAACTACTGATTATGTCTAGAAAATCTAATACTTTACATAGGGTAGAGGTAGTTCTATTTGTAATAAGTTAGTCTAAGTGTAAATATGAGACTGTATTTTGACGTAAGACAATGTAATGGAAGATAGGCACACTTGCACTATATATCTTATTAACGTACGGTTCATGAAATAACCACAACATTAACAGCTTGTGCTTTCCATATTTTCAGTTTTTCTACCTGCTGCTTTTTTCTGTCCTTGTGCCCCCCCCATATTAATGCTGATAAATACCCAGAAAAAATATGAGATTCATTTTACACTGATTTTTGTTCATTTTTAAAATTTTAGTAATAAATACTGATAAATTCCCAAGAAATTAAAAACAAACCCAAAAGTGAAGAGCCTTTAGAATATGCTTCTAGAAACGACACTGTTATATGCAGATATACATGTTTCTATTTTATGTTGATAATCTGTAGAAAGTTTTCAACGCTAAGATTAATATTTGGAGTGGGTGGGAATGACAATATATTCACATTCAATATATTTTGTGGAAATAAAATAGATGCATGATTTCCATATAGTCTAAATTCAGCATACATTATGGTCCTAATTCTAATTTTTACAATAGTGTTAGATCAAGGATAACTCTGGCAAAGGGAATTGCATGGTACTGATCTAAAATCAGTCTAAATGTAAGATCAGAATTAGAACCATTTTGACTCGGTATCTGCATTATGTAGCTATCTCAGTGTATTTGTTGATGGTTGACAGGATGCTCCCTTTGTTTAGGGGAGATATAAGTAACTTAGTGACAAGTTCCAGAGGAGTACCCATTTTAGTGAACACCAGCAAAACCAAAACATGGAGGAGTTCTGTGGCACTTTTAAAGACTAATGAATTTATTTATCACATGAGCTTTTGTGGGTAAAACTCCACTTCATCAGATGTGTGAAATGGAAAACTATAGTATGTAAGGGAATATATAAATGCAGAGAAGGGTAAGTCACAAGGTCAGTTCAGATTTTTTCAGCAAATCAAACAAGTTATTTTGATTTAAACAGTGTGGAACAACAGCAGTGTGTAAAAGGGAAAGCCAGAGCTATAATTGAGAAGGATAATCACTTTTTGTAATAACCCAGCCATTCAAGAATTTTATTCAAACCCAGTGTGAAGGTATCTAGTTTGCAAATGAATTCCAATTCTGCAGTTGCTTTGTTTTTGAAGGGTTTTTTTGCTTAAGTAATGTAGTTAGCATGTTTTTTACTGAATGTCTGGGTAAATTAAAATGTTCTCCTACTGGTTTTTGAGTGTTGCCATTTTTGATATCTGATTTGTGTCCATTTATTATTTTGCGCAGAGACAGTCCAGTTCAGCCAATGGAAACAGCAGAAGGGCATTGTTGGAACATGATGGCATATATCACATTGGGAGATGAACAGGTGAATGAACCCTTGATGGAGTGGCTGATTTTGTTAGGTCCTAAGGTGGTGTTGCTTGAGTAGACAGGTAGGCAGAGTTGACAATGGAGTTTATTTCAGGGATAAGTACCTATCTTAGTGTTTCTATTATATGGTGTATAGTTGCTGGTGAGTATCTGCTTAAGGTCTGAGGGCTATCTGTAAGCAAAGAGTGGCCTACCTCACAAGGTTTGAGAAAGTGAGGGGTCATCTTGTAGGATAAAGCTGTAGATTCTTGATGATGTGCTGGAGAGGTCTGACTTGGGGGCTGTAGGTGATGACCAGTGGTGGGTTTTTTTGTTTTCCATATTAGGCTTGTTAAATACTGTCACAAAATATACTGAATTTCATTATTTGTAAGCATTTTTTAATTGTAATTCAGCTGAAAGAGAACAATTTCTATGGGATGAGATGTATCTTCTTGAGAAGTTGCCACAGAAGATGTGAACTAGAACATCTTTTACCAAACATATTAAAGAAACAACCCTAGTGACAAAGCATTTGAGTGGTGTGCTTAATCCTAAGGACTTCAGAGGCAGTTAAAACCTGCTCACCTTGAGATGCAATTCACTAACATAGAAACAAGCTCCAGTCCTAGCACAGATGTGCCTGAGTCCAGATTCCATCAGCTTAATAAAAAGCTGTACAATGCTTCCTGTGTAGACATTGTGAAATTGACCCAAGACAAACATTCTTATAGTAGGATTTCAGTGCATTACTTCTGTGTTACAATAATAGGGTAAAAGAAGCAGCGTTTAGACTTCATAACAGCCCAAATCCAGACATCCTTATTCAAACAAAAAATTCATAGATTTCAGTATGGCTTTTCCCAAGTACTGAGTGAATGTGATATTATGCAGGACTTCACATAATGACCTAAACAGAATTAAGGTTTGTGAGTATTAAGTAAAGGTTTTTGTATGTGCCTTTATGGATTTATCCTCTTACTACACCTTTAATCCTTCACATAATGCTTATGAATAATAATGCATGTGCAACAAGGAAAATCATCACTTCCTATAAATCCAAACTCTCCATTCATTTGAATGACATTGACCCACTTAGAATTAATCCTAAATTTCACCTGAAGAAGTGAGAGGAGAATCAGTCCCTATGTTGTTGTTTGGCTCAGTGCTGGAATTAAACATCTGTCCATCTCACAAAAATACTACTGTATAGTGTGAAAGCCTGATTTGACAGTGCCGCCTTTTTCTGAAACTTGGGTAGCTAAGATCAAGCATCTGACTTCAGTACTTTCACCATGGTTCCTAAACAGTGTTTATTTTGCACAGGAAAGGGTACTCAGTGTTGGATAAAATTGTGTACTGGCAGGGGAAAAGTAACAATAAAGGAGTGTAGGGAATAGTCAGCTGATTAACTGTGTTGTAAAGTGGGGAGGAGAAATGACAGGAACATTTTATTGCTGGGGCTCATGATAGTGTTCACTAGCATTGTGTGGACATAGGCATCACATAAACTACTCTGCAGAGCTGTGATCTAAAAGTATGCTCTACAGGCAGCAGAGGCTGGGGTTGAATTCTATGTCTGGAAGGCAGAAACCCTCTTTAAGTTACCTGTTGCACAGGGAGCACATCCTTACTACTGCACTGCCACATGGGACTCTTCCCTACCCTTTTTGGGCACAGAGGTTCCTGGAGAGTAGTGTGGGAGAAGTCTCTCTGCTCCCCTGAGTGAAAGGGTCTCCAAATGTGTGTGACTCATAGAAGGGCATGGCAAAAGTGGAGAGAGAGAAGATTTAGTAATTTCTTCCTACATATGCACACCCAATGCAAAGCGCTCACTTATGAAGAGAGTAAAGTTTATCTCCCTGGCATGGGGTAAGTTGGTAGAGTTACATTAACTTCAGTTGTAGCTGAATGATTTACATCTGCTGATAGGGCTCATTCGCTTAATATTGCTTGCTGATATTACTATAGTATCTATCTCCAGGTTTTGTGATAGCTCTCATCACCAACGCGTCTGAGAGATTTTAATCAAAATCATTATTGTGGTGAAATTCAGGTATTCACATGATCAAGATGCTTAGCTTATCATGCTCTGTTCCATAACCCATTGTGGTGTTCTATTTCCCTTGGTTGTGCTACCCATATTTTAAGGAGTAAATAATGGAAAAGATTGCCATTCAAATGTGTTTGAATTTCACACTTTGGAGCACTTTAGCATGTGTAGATTTGCTGGTATTTTGATCCTGAGAATTTTTATTCAAAAGATTGACCATAGTTTGTACTAACGCTTTGGAGGCAATTTCACTATTGGTAAAGAGTTTTCAGAAGTTTGTAGTCCTTCCTTGAACAATTTGAGGCACGAATCAATAAACAAAAGTTTTGAATTGTGATGTTGAGCTGCAAAGAGTTTGGATAATCCTCTTTACACCTATCTAGTACTTCTCTTTAAAATTTCATAGCTACTGAACATGTGTGTTTTTCCCATGTTTTTACAATAATAAAATTTCCATGCTGCATAATATATTACCATGTTGCTGATAACTTTTCTTCATGAGATTTGCCCTAACTGTGTTGGCTCCAGCCCATCAAATACAATAGAAAATACCATATGAGGAAATTAAGCCTAAATAACATATTTAGAAGGAAATCTGATGTGGTGTTTTGCATTGTAGTCATTAAGTTTTTAACATAATGATAGATAATACCAAGAAAAAGGGCAAAAATCATCTCTTTCTTTGTGTATTCATATTAGTGGCTGTTCTGCTAAGAATTTTCCAGTGATTATGTTGTTTGCCCAGTGCACAGCGAAGTGCAGCTCTGTTCGTCATTGGTACATTTAAGAGCTTCTGCAATACAAATAGTAACTAATAATGCAAATAGGCTCAAACTAAAATCTACAAAGCGAACATCTCTGAATTTGGGGTTAGTCTGGATCCACTTTGTGACTTTGGCTCATCTCTGCTAATTGGATTTCTTGTCTTCTTGAGCATTGCACACTATGGGAAAATTCCATAAAAGGGATTATTCCATTTTTTACTCAGGGAACTGAGTGCCAAATCATGAAGAGCTTACTCAGGGCCCTGCACATCCCACCAAGTTCATGTTCAGAGAGGACCTGCAAGGAGTTGTGTTGATGTAATATTTCTGTCTGCCTGCCAAAAGTCTTGTTCATGGACCAGGAGGGATACTGGGTGTTGGGAGCCAGCTGAACTTCAGAGTATTCTTCACCCATTTTCTATATTGTCAAAGACAGCAGTGTATTTCTCTGCTTTACTCTTCATATTTTGGAAAACCCTTATGGGTAGCAAGTGATTGGGTTTAGAAATGGGAAGATGTAGTGATTGGGTGGGGCCATTATGCAACTAAATAAAATAAATATTATACTGACTAGCCACATCTTTGTAAAAGACAGACAGTTGCATACTGTTGCACCTGAGACTGTGCAAACAATAGTGTCTGAAATCCTGGCTCTTGACAAAGCAGGTCAATTACATCTTTTATCAGTTTGTTAATGTCCTGTGTCAGCTCTCAGTGAATAAGTATCTATACTCGGAGGTAGAGTATTCCTAACAGTATGTAGCTAGAACTTCATGAATTATGTCTTGTATATAGCCCCCCTATTTGTCTGCATATCCTCCATTATTGGTACCTAGCAGGCACCTGATATTTAGTACATTGTTTGAGTTTGTTGCAGTTGTATTTGCTGAAGAATATAGGCAGCAAAGCAGTAATATTGGAGGAGTTTTACTGTAAGTGCCAAAGCAGTAATTTAGCTTCATGAGCATAGTGTCCACAAAGGAAAGCAACAGCATGTGTCTGTAATAAGTTCCAGAGGGGTAGCTGTATTAGTTTGTATGCAGTAAAAACAACAAAAATCCTGTGGCACCTTGAAGACTAACAAATTTCTTTGGGGCTCCAAATCTCTTTGGGGCTTTGGGGCTCTCATGGGTTCCAACCCACTTCATCAGATGCATGAAGTGGAAACTACAGTTCAGAGGTATATATCCACGTGCTGGGATGAAGGAGAAGCAATACAGTGGGGAGGGCCCATGAAAGCTTATGAACAAAATTTGTTCATCTTAAAGGTGCTACAGGACTCTTGTTTTTTATATATTTGTAATGTTGCTGCCCAGACATCAGTGGTGCTGATGTCATACCAAAATATTGACCATTGAAAATTCTAGGTCAACATTACATCCCAGTCCTGTGGCTTTGCTAATCAATTAGTTAAATTCATCCACAGATGTTCCATTTCACTGCCTCAGAATAGCAGGCGACCATAAAGCAGCTAGTAATGGCCCTGACACTTCTCTGCTTAAAGGATGTTGAGTGAGAAGACAGACTTTTATCCTGTAAAGCATGAAGGAGAATATTTGTAGTTCATGATGCATTCCAACCTTGTATATCTTCCAGAGTATCAAAATCTCTGGATCTATAATATGTGTGCAAAAGACAGCCTCGTATCAATCAGGCCACTGATTGTCAGTAAATACAAAGAGAAATGCATTTCCTATATGATTAGAAGCATGTTGACATGCCATTCTAGCTGGCTCACTCTTCTTGCTGAGTTTTTGATGAGTGATGGTGTTTGTGTTTATCAGAGGGCAATTGCAAAATGCAGGAACATTATTAGATTTTGTTGAATGCCAAGGTTAGACATTGACTCATATGATGGATGTTGAGAGTGGCTATGTACTCATGTGGGTGAGTTTCTGAGCTGAAGAAAAGCATTTACTCATTGCAATGGGTCTAGTGACGACAAAGTCCAAGCTCACCAGTTCAGTGAGAACCACTTCTGAGGTCCACAGTTCAGTTACTGTTGTCTCTTTTATGTCTCTTACAAATGCTCACATTTTTATCAATTGAAAGCAGTTCTTTCTGGCATTCTACAAGTACCTTCAATAAAGGGCAGTTAAACTGTTGTTATCCCCTTTGCTTGTTGTTTCATCTGCAATCCATTTGCAATCTATTTGTAAACTTTGAAATGATTCATTTTGTGAGTGTTATTTCTTGATAAACACTTAGTCATTTTAAGCGTTGTTTTTATTTTATGCATTTTAACCCATATTTTAGAGGATTTTACAACTCTCACCAGTATCAACACTTCTTTGAAACATTGCATCATTCTGAATAGTCATTTTCTAAGATAGGACTATTTTCTTGGGTTCTATGACATGGTGGTTTGAAACATCCAGGACCAATGACTTTCTGTATAATTTTAAATGAAATTCTTCTTTTTCCCTTGGTCACAATATGATTAATTTGGCTAAGCTAACTGCAAATATCAGATTCTTCACCAGGGAGTTCTTCGTTTACTCTGTGTTTTTGTTTATCATACCCCGTCTTACTGTGATCTGAAAGTATATATAGGGCTTCAGTAAAGGTCGTTAAGGTATATTCACTAATATCCCGACTTCTGCGAATCATGACACAACAGAAAAACTGTCCCTCTATTCAACTGATGATGCTCATGAGGAAGATGTTTTTTTCTAGTCTCTCTAACACTATTGATGGAGTGAAGCATACCAAATGTGCAGTCTGGTACTCATAAGTGCAGCAAAATGTCTTGGCATTTGAGATTTTTTGAAGATGGTGCTAACACAGGTATTAATAGAAGAGGACCCACATGCAGTCAGAATGCTTTAGTTCTATTCAATCCTGGAAAGAGCAACTCGGTGTGCTCTGGCTATTACTTTTATATTATTTGATTGATTGATTAATTTACAGAAACTGCAGTTGTCAAAGAAGGGTGAAACATTGGAGTAGGTAAATTATGAAGTGCCGTTGTTCAGTAGCAGCTAAGGATGGGAAAACCCAAGAGGATAATTCAGGTACTGAAACAGAAGCAGATGTCAATAGAGACAGCTTGTCTGGCTGTTTTAGATGATTATTCAGGAGCATGTATTGATGGATCAGGATTGTCACACAGACTGTATGTGAAGTTCAGTGTTGCCTGTCTTAATCGGTTGTTGGGGGGAAGTGATATTTTGTTGCAAACAATTGTGAACTGAATTTTTAAAAAGTGGTTTAGAGAATGAACCAAAGACATATGATGCAATAGTGTCCTTGAAAATGAAAAATCCAGTGGAAAAACTATTTCCCTTTTTCAAAGAAAGTATGACAGGAAGCCAGACTTTTGGATTTTATGTCCTATGCAGGGTTATTTTGCTCAGTCACCCAGTCAGGTATACTAGGAAGGGTTTAACATTAGTCTCTCTGCACATAATGCTAGATAGATAATTAAGACATCCAAGAAAAGCCCTAACAGGTAAAACAAATAGAGTCTTGTGGCATTTGTGAAGACTAACAAATTTATTAAAATATAAGCTTTCATGGGTTCCAATCCACTTCTTCAGATATGTGAAATAAAAACTTCAGTATGCTAGGTACATACACAAACGAAGGGTGAGTAACAAGGTTAGTTCAATTCAAATAGTGTAGATGTGGCCCATTAACAATGATTGACGAGAAAGTGAGAATGTTTAAAGAGGGAACAGGGGGACTGAAAACAGGGGAGTTTGAGAGGGAAGGAGTTGGTGAAGCCCTGAGAAGGAGGCAAAAGCAAATTCCCTAGCTGAAGAAGCAAGGGAGAGAACGGAGCTTGGGTGAGTGAATTACTAACTGTGTTTGTGCCTTTCCCTACAGGTGATTTCTGTTAGTTGTTAGCTACTGTGGGAATTGTGACTGTGATTGTGTGATTGTCTGGAGGCTGTTTGGATCATTGTTCCCTGCTCACCTTTGATCACCAGCTTCAATCAGCCTTGTGATCATCCTTCCCCTGTGTGTTTAACGAGGGGCAAGGGCCGACCTAGGCAGAGAAGGCCGTAAAAGCCAGTGGCTGAGCAACTGGGGGAGCTTGCAAACAGTGGAGTTTGAGAGGGAGTTTGGGGAGGAGTTTGGTGAGGCAACGCTGGTGAAGAGGAGCCGCATTGTTGCACCAGTGCCCCTTCTGTCTCATCCACCTGTGCCTGTAGCCAGGCAGACATCCTGACCATGGATATCTCTACCCAGATCCTGGTGTGGACTTGCAGGGACTGTGGCCTGCATTTCCCTGTCTCTGATGATCAGGCTGGGGAGATGAATCAATGTGACAGGTGTCTTCTGGTGGAATCTCTCTCAGGAGGCAGGTGGGAGAGTTACAGGAGGAGATGTCTAGGCTAAGAAGTATCCATGCCCTGGAGAAGTTCCTCAGTAGCATCCACGAGGAGACATGCAAAGAGGAGGATACTATCCAGGTGCCGAAGACTACTGCCACACCACTGGAGACGGATGGGATGCCTATGGCAGCGGGAAGACACTGGCAGCTGGTTACCTCTGGCAACAGACAGTGCTCCACCCCTGCTCACATCCCACCCTTCATTGTGGTGAAGAACCGTAAGCAGCGCTAAAGACGATGGATGAGGTGAAAGAGGAGACGCCATGCACCCCCCGAGGCTGGGAGGATCACAGCCACCACAGCTAGGAGGGAAACGTAGGGTTGTGGTGGTTGGGGACTCACTTCTGAGGTGGACGGAGGTACCTATCTGTTGCCCTGACAAGGCCTCTCAGGAGGTATGCTGCCTGCCAGGTGCCTGCATCCAAGATGTTATGGAGGGATTGTCAAGAATCATCCACCCCTCTGACTGCTACCACATGCTACTTATCCATGTAGGAACCAATGATACTGTGAGAGGTGATCCTCAGCAAATCAAAGGTGACTACAGGGCTCTGAGAGCACGAGTGAAGGCGTTCGGAGCACAGGTGGTGTTCTCCTCAATCCTTCTGGTCAAGGGTAGGGGCCTGCACAGAGACAGAGGCATCCTGGAGGTGAATGCCTGGCTGCGAAGATGGTGTCGTCAGCAGGGCTTTGGCTTCCTTGACCATGGAGTACTGTTCCAGGAAGAAGGACTGCTGGGCAGAGATGGACTCCATCTATCGAGGAGGGGGAAGAGCATATTCGGACGTTGACTGGCTGACCTAGTGAGGAGGGCTTTAAACTAGGTTTGAAGGGGGAAGGAGACCAAAGCCCACAGGTAAGTGACAATGTGGGAGACCTGGGGGAAGGGATGGAACTTGGGGGTGCTGGAATAGTAACACCAGGGATAAAAGAGAAGGTGGTTGGAACATGGGGGGGGGGGAATCAAATAATTGTGTTAGATGTTCTAATGAAGCTTTAATACCTAAGGCAAGTGTGGGAGGACAACGTCGGGAGAAAATGCACGGAGGTAGATGCAATAAAATTGAAAATTGACGTGGGAAAATAAGGCGATCAGCTTGGTATCTTAGGTGCCTGTACACGAATGTGACGAGCCTGGGAAACAAGCAGGAAGAATTGGTAGTACTGGCGCAGACAAGGAAATATGATATAATTGGAATAACAGAGATGTGGTGGAATAGCTTGCATGACTGGAGCTCTGCCATGGATGGGTATAAATTGTTGAGGAAGGACAAGCAGAGAAGAAGAGGGGGAGGAGTAGCGCTATATATAAAAGAGCTCTATGACTGTTCAGAGCTCCATTATGGAAGTGGAAACGAGCCAGTTGAAAGTCTGTGGGTTAAGTTTAGAGGAGAGGGCAACAAGGGGGGTGTCATGTCTGCTATAGACCTCCAGACCAGGAGGAGGAGGTGGTTGAGGCATTCTATGGACAACTGGCAGAAGTTTCTAGATCACAGGACTTGGTTCTCATCAGAGACTTCAATTACCCTGACATATGCTGGGAGGCCAATACAGCAGTGCATCGGCAATCCAGGAAGTTTTTGGAGAGTGTTGAAGACAACTTCCTGATACAAACGCTGGAGAAAGCAACTTGGGGCCTTGCACCTCTTGACCTGCTGCTCACAAACAAAGAAGAATTGATTGGGGACATAGAAGTTAATGGCAACCTGGGCAGCAGTGACCATGAGATGATAGAGTTCAAGATACTGATTAACGGAAAAAAGGAAAGAAGCAAAATGCAGACCTTGGACTTCAGAAAAGCAGATTTTGGCTCCCTCAGGGAACTGACGGGCAGGATCCCTTGGGAGGCTGATTTGAAAGGGAAAGGCTTCCAAGAGAGTTGGCTGCATTTTAAAAAAACGCTGCTAAGGGCACAGGAAGATACCATTCCGATGAGCAGAAAGAACACCAAATGTGGAAGGTGCTGAGTATGGCTTAACAGAGAACTCTTCACAGAGCTAAAGCATAAAAAGGAAGCTTACAGGAAATGGAAGCTTGGACAGATGACTAAGGAGGCATGTAAAGATATTGCTTGGGACTGCAGGGATAAAATCAGAAAGGCCAAAGGACAGTTGGAGTTGCGGCTAGCAAGCGATGTGAAGGATAAAAGGAAAGGGTTCTACAAGTATGTCAATAACAAGAAGAGGATCAAGGATGGCATGGGTCCCTTACTGAATGGGGCAGCTAGCCTCATGATGGAGGATAAGGAAGAAGCTGAAGTGCTCAATGCTTTTTTTTTTTTTTTTTTTTTTACTTTTTACAGGCAGGGCCAGCTCCAAGGTAGCTACACTGGGTATGGCAGATTGGAGAGAAGAAGAGAGGCTATTGGTGACAGAAGGTCAGGTTAGGGACTACCTAGAGAAGCTGGATGTGCACAGGTCCATGGGGCTGGACAACCTGCACCTAAGGGTGCTGAGGGAGGTGGCCAATGAGAGCAGTACTGCTGGCCATCATCTTTGAAAACTCGTGGCAAATGGAGGACGTGCCGGAGGACTGGAAAAAAGCAAATATAGTGCCTATCTTCAAGAAAGGCAAAAAGGAGGATCCAGGGAATTACAGACCTGTCAGCCTCACCTCAATCCCTGGAAAAATCATGGAGCAGCTTCTCAAAGAATCCATCCTGAAAGACGTGGAGAAAAATAGTGATCAGGAACAGTAAGCATGGATTCATTAAGGGTAAATCATGCCTGACCAACCTCATCGCCTTCTATGATGAGATGACTGGATTTGTGGATGAAGGAAAAGTCATTGATGTGATATACCTCGACTTTAGCAAGGCTTTTGATACGGTTTCCCACAGCATTCTCGTCGGCAAGTTAAGGAGGTATGGGTTGGATATGTGGACTGTAAGGTGGATAGAGAACTGGCTAGATCAACAGTTTCAGCGTCTAGGAATCAATGGCTCCATGTCTAGTTGGCAACCAGTAACAAGTGATGTGCCCCAGGGGTCAGTCCTGGGGCCTGTTCTATTCAACATTTTCATTAATGGTCTGGATGATGGGATAGATCGCACACTCAGTAAGTTTGTGGATAACACCAAGCTGGGGGGAACAGTGGACATGCTGGAGGTCAGGGACAGGATTCAGGGAAACCTTAACAAATTGGAGCAATGGGCCAATAGAAATCTCACAAGGTTCAACAAGGACAAGTGCAAAGTCCTGCACTTGGGATGGAAAAACCCCATGTGCTGCTACAGGCTGGGGAGTGATCGCTAAGTAGCAGCACTGGAGAAAAGGACCTGGGGGTCATGGTGGATGGGGAGCTGAATATGAGTCATCAGTGTGCGCCTTCTGCCAAAAAGGCCAATGGCATACTGAGCTGCATCAGAAGAAGCGTTGCCAGCAGACCAAGAGATGTGATCATTCCCCTCTATTCGGCACTGGTGAGGCCACATCTGGAATACTGTGTCCAGTTTTGGGCTCCCCACTACAAAAAAGACAGGGACATGCTAGAGAGAGTTCAGAGGAGGGCAACCAAAATGATCAAAGGGCTGGAGCACAAGCCCTATGAAGAAAGACTGAAGAAACTAGGCTTATTTAGTCTGCAGATGAGAAGACTGAGGGGGGATTTGATAGTAACCTTCAGCTACCTGAACGGATGCTCCAAGGAGGATGGAGCTCAGCTGTTCTCAGTAATAACAGAGGACAGAGCAAGGAGCAATGGTTTCAAGTTGCAGCTGGGGAGGTCGAGGCTAAATATTAGGAAGAATGTTCTTACTAGGCAAGTGGTAAAGCATTGAAATGGGCTACCTAGGGAGGTGGTGGAATGCCTAGCTGGACAAAACTCTGGCTGGGATAATTTAGTGGCAGTGTTCCTGCATTTTTTAGGAGGGGGTTGGACTAGATGACCTCATGAGGTCCCTTCCAAACCTATGATTCTTTGAAAATTAACTTTTATAGCAAGCTAGACACTCCTAGTTTCTATTCAGATGCAATCTGAAAGTGTCAAGCTTACATATGAATTCCAGCTCTACAGTTTCATGCTAAAGTCTGTTTTTGAAGGGTTTTTTTTTTGTGAAGAATGATAACTTTCATGTCTGTTTATAGAGTGTCCAGGGAGGCTGAAGTGCTTCTTTAATGGTTTTTGAATGTTGCCATTTTTGGTGTCTGATTTGTATCCATTTATTCTTTTGTATAAAGACAGTCCAGTTTGGCCAACGTATATGGCAGAGGGGGCATTGTTGGCACATGATGGTAGATGTGCAGGAGAATGAGTCCCTGGCTGGGTGGCTGCTTTGGTTAGGTCCTATCAGCTGTTAATTAATTCCGGCACTGGTAATCTTCTCCTATTCTCTTTGGGCTTTCTTCTAAATGGTCTTTAATAGTCAGAGGAACCCTAGACTTCCTGTGTGCACACCCACCATTTTCTCTTCATTCGTATTCCTCCTTAGAACACGTCTTCTGTGAATCTGTGTAAAGGATAACTTTTCTTGAAGTAAATAATGTGTGTTATGAACCATTGGCTAGCCATGCTGGAAGAAATATGGGAGGCAATGTATGTAGTTTAATTAGACCACAACTTTATTCTCTTAAAATATCCTTGAGCAGCTGGGAATGTATTGTACCATGCAGTGATGCAGATCATATCCTTTTCTTAATCATTTCCCAGTAACCCTTGACCAGGTCACAGCCTTCTGGCTGCTGGGGCCCTGCTACATCTCCCTTTCTGAGGATTAAGAGAGCCGTTAAAGGAGGGAGGCTGGCTCTCTGTTGTAATAGAATGTAGGGTCCTAACCCCCATTGCTCAGCTCCATTAGGAAATACTTTCCTTTAAATCCTCTTCCGTTCTTTTTTTTCCAATAGCCATACCTCACCCCAAATAAGTTCAGTGGTTGTCTTCCACAAGTTTTAAATACTAAGGTAAATACAATGTAATCTTTTGCCTCATCCAACAGGGTGCCAAATCTAGTGTAGGAAATGTGGAAAAAAAATGAACCTTGACTTGGCTAATCTGACAGTGAAGGAAAAATTCATTTCCAGCACTCAAAGTAACAGGAGCGATTAGCATAAAGCCTGCAGATTATTATGAAGGGACCTGATCATCATTCAGATTTCATGGATAGGGTAGGGGGGTGGATGCTGCCTAACCCCATCCAGATGAGAGAAGTCTTTTCCAGGGCCGAAGCCTACTTTTCTGTTCAGCTGGATGGCTGTGGCTCCCTGACCTCTTCCAACAGCTTTTCTCTCTTCCCTGCTCTATCCCAGTACACTTTCCCCTTCTTCACCCTGTCTTTTCTCTGTAAGTGTGAGAAGTCAGGGGGAGAGTTCACAGCATGTTGATGGCCTGGAGATTAAAAGTCTGTCTAAGGACATTTCAAAGTTGTAAAGGTATTATTCTCACATGGACTTATTTCTCACTGGGTGTGAACAACAGCTACTCATCAAGCTGGTGTAGTGTGAAATAGTTTCCTGTGAAATGATGTGGAGACATATGCAGAAAGCCACATGTACTGTACATGCACAGACACCATCCTTGACTTATGAGCACTGGAATTCTTGCCACTAAAAGAGCAAGGAAGGACTAGGGGCATCCAATGTTTTAATTACCCATATTACTATGTGGCCTTTTCTTAACATGTTACTGAGAGGGAAAGTACTATCTTCTCCTGGTGCTTTGCCAGTAACATTTTATGCTGCAACACAGGAAAGCCTAATCTGGAATTGACCTTGATTTTTCTCATTACTTGGGTTATTAGCACACAGGCCAATTACAAAAATTCTTAGAGAGTCAATGGCCCCAGATTTTGAACTCAATGGTTACCTGCAAGACAGGAAGGTGGTGTTAAGGCAGTAAATTTTTTGGTTCCCTGTATTAAAGATGTGAAAGAATGAACCAAGGTGGTGCTTTCAGTTTCTGCTAGGGTTTAGCCTCTTTGTTTCACTTTACCTATTTTTAAAATATATGTATTATGGAGATATTAGGATTTGTTAACGACTGTCGTTAGAGATGTATCTGGGGCATCAAGACTTCAAAGAGAAACAGCTGAACTCGAATTAATATGCAGGACTCAATTGAGACTATGGGTTCTTTTCCCATTACAAAGGGTAATTTGACTTCAGACTTCTCATGGTTTGAACCTGTAAACTGCTCTGATTTGCTGTTACTTTATGACCTGATCCTATGTTTTACACCCCCTTGCATTTAGTTTCATTCCTTTCTGTAAGTTCACCCATCTTCGAAGCATCTGAGGAAGTGGGATCTTCTCCCACAAAAGCTCATGCAAAAAATAAATCTGTTAGTCTTAAAGTGCCACACAACTCCTTGTTGTTTTTTTATTGGATTAGACTAACATGGCTATCCCTTTAGAAATTGATATTAGTTGTGACTCCATAGTTAAGGATACACAGAGATATGTTCCTAAAGCAGTACTAAAGTTCTTTTGTTTCCCATTTTAATGATTGAATTTAGTCTTGAAATTTGACACAAATAAATAGTCAGGTGACAAATTTTCTATGGACTTCTTCAAAGAGCTTATTCACTATTTTTTTGTGCAAAGTTTAACATTTACAAATACCCTCTCTTTTCTCACATATTTTGGATTCTTTGAACTAAATAACAAAATTGTCAGTTATGCATTAAATAACATTGTGTATGTAAGTTCATTTTGAACACAAGTTCCATATGCGTCTGATGAAGTGGGTTGGAGCCTGTGAAAGCTTATGTCTGAAGAAATTTGTTAGTCTTTAAGGTGCCACAGGACTCTCATTGCTTTTATTGTGAATGTAGGGCACTTTTGAACTTTTAAAAGCAAGCACCCAGTTCCCTTTTTTTCTAGATAATCTCGGGTGTTTAGTTTTAGATGGTAGAACTGTTCAGATCCATCAGATAATTCCTTGTTTTATGAAAATAAAAAATGAAAATGTTCATGGCAGGAGTACTGCTGCCCCAGAAAAATCTGCAAGGCCTGCCTTGCCTTGCATCCCCACTCCCCATTGCCCCACCTTCCTCCCTGCTGTGCCAGCCCGATCTGCCCTGCTGCCCTCCGCCAATGGCCCCAGCCTGGATCTGACTCCTGCTGCTGCTGGCCAAGCCTGCCAGCTAGCTGCAGGGCTGGAGACAAGTGGGTCTGATGCCCCATGTGCCCAGTGACAGCAACACCCCTGAGTCAGAGATTTGTTTTTCTGCTTTTCACTGAAATGTTGTTTTTGTTTGAATTTTCCAACCAACTATACTAAAAGTTGAGGGGAACATACAGTGGTGAATTACTAGAAGAGTTCTTGGATGTACCACCCCTGCGTGCTCCTCTTGCATAGTTATGGGTACCTTATCCAATAATAAATTCAAAACTCAAATGTAAGAACTATTGACATCTGATTAGTAAGAAAAGTATTCTGCCGTAGTAATTTATGTATTAGACCTCTGACAAGAGTTGGCACTCCACATAGTTTTGTTAACCTGATGATGTTACTTTGTTAAACACTAAACATTCAAACAATTCTTTGTTTTCAGGATTGATTCCTACTGGTGATTTCCCATTGCATTTCTTTGCTCCACTGGCAGACTTTTTGGCTGGCTTGTGCCAGAAGCTCAGCCTGGTTTTGTTAGTTTTTTTTTAAAGGTATTTTTACAGTCTTTTCTGGTTGCATATTGAGTCCTACCACATGCTCTGCTATGCAGTCTGCCCACCCCTTTTACATGGGCTCGGGTGGAAAAAGTGAAATCATTTTGATAAAGGCAATCCTGAATGCTTGAAGAAGTTTAAACAAAGCGCTGTGACACAGCATGTAATAGAAAAGAGTGTTCTGAAAAACGTAACTGTATGTATTAGCTACTTTCTCATGTTGTTTGATGATTTCTATCTCACGGTTTTAATGCAGGATGACCCCTCCATTTATGTGCAGGTCACCCTTCAGTTGCTCAGTTCATATGATGTCCATGACAAATTCAGTTTCTTCTTCTCAAGGGTTTAGTAAGGGAAATGAAATCAAGCTAGAAAAGGCACTTCAAGACCTTAAACATGCTGATGTCTGGGATTCTCTTCAGCCTGTCTGGTAGAATATGGTACATGTCTTTTGTGATGTATTCTAGAACTATGTTTTTATTGGTCCTCTAGTTGTCCAGGATACGAGAACACTGGTAAACTGTGTTTGCACTTCAACTAACACTCTGCGTTTGGTACCAATTTCAAAGATGACAAAGATTGCTAGTTCTGTTTGAGATTGAAACTACTAGTGCAAAACAAAACAGGCATGGCTCAGGTACTGTTACTGCTTGAGGGAATGGAAATTCGCATTTCTTAAAGTGTTTATGCTTTTCCTGGCTTTTAAGCAAAGGACCGAGGAAATGAAACAAAACTTGAAAAAAAAGCTTGCAGTGAAACTCCTTTGTAATCAGTCCTCCCCGTATGTAATTGGACACTTAATTTAAAGGCTATTGTTTCTGTTCTCTGACTGGCTAAGTACAATTTTATAAGGATGGGGCATATTCTTATGGAGCAAGCAAAACTGCAGTTCCTAAAACATTTGTCCAGATAAATTCTTTTTCTCATGAATGTTCTTGATGAGAATGAGAACGGTACTGATACTGACAAATCAGAGATTTAGAATTTTTATTAACATGTTTACAGATCAGTTTTCCCATTATCCATTCTCTTATAGCTATGAGCTAAATATTGCTAGTTGTCTGACAAAATTAATAAGGAGGGAGGGGGCATGCCATAACTAGTTTTAATTTGGAGCTTGATACATTTAGGAATGGAATTATGTGACAGGGTTACCATTGATACTAGGGGACTGGACTTCATGATCCAGAAAGCTCCTTTATATCCTATGTCCCCCATTCCTATATGTAATCTGAATGCACTGGATGAAAAAAAGAGATCAGCTCTGATGAGTGAGTTCCATTTCACAGATGCAATTTGTCTTCCAGGATTTGTCTCTACGATTCAACTGGAGATATGGATTAGAGAAATTGCACTTCTGCATATCTCACTTGTGACAACACTGGGGCAAATCATCTCCTTTCTGCCTGTGAAAATGTAGGTGCAGTTTTTGAGAGCATAATTTGCAAACTTGGAGGCTAGATTTTAGCTCAGATGAAAATGTATCCCATAGTGCACAAAGATTTGAAATTGAATGTGGACCTTAGAATTAAGTTGAGGTAACATGGTTTCTAAACGTATGTAAGTGTTGTCTGACTCTCACATTGCATCTAAAAAATTTGGACCACATCATCACTTCCTTATTAATTCAAAACAAGGAAGGAGACCTGTGGCACTTCTAAAGACTAACAAATATATTTAATCACATGAGCTTTCATGGAAGAGAATCTCACTTCATCAGATGCTTTCAAAGTACCACAGGACTCCTTGCTTGTTTTGCTGAACTAGATTAACACGGATACCCCATTTAGAACTTATTCATTCAAGTTGTCCCACAGACTTCAGTTAGTATGGTGAGTAGGATTTGATTCTTAAAGTGGGTAGCTCATAAGAAAGTGATAACCTCAGATCCAGCTACAATTTTAAATCAGCTTGCATGTGTTCCATAACAACAACAACAGATTACTGAGGGTTTGGTTTAAACTAGTCAAGTTAAAAAAGAAATTCTGTTTGAAGTTGTGATTCTGTTCTTCATTTATTTTGTATAGTAAAGTTGCTTCTAGCCTTGTAGTGGAAAGCTCCCTGCTTGGTCCACTTGCCGGACCTGAAGACTACAAAAAAGTGGGTGGCTATTCCCACCAGCTGCCTTGAATCTGCCAGCACTGATTCATCAGTGAGTTAATCCAGCCAGCAAAGCTGTCCATGTCCTGTAGTGAGATTCACTTTGCCCAAATGCTGTTAGTCAAACAAGGAGAAAAGGATGCAGTGAGAATGGATGAAATGAATGTTTATACATTTGATAAAGAGATTTAGTGCACCATAGAACACGGAAGGAAGGATGGTGTGGCTCCTGTGGCTCAGCAGTAGCATAATTAAAGTGCCTAGTTACAGCTAGTCTATAATCTATGGAACTAGATCATCCCTGGCCCTAATGCAGGTCTTCAGGGGAATAAACTCCCCTCCCCCCACCGTTAATGGCTACATTAGGGTTCCTGAAATGCAGCTCTGGGAATGGAATTCCAGATAAGGGGGCTGCATATCCAGTGCTTTTCTTGCAAGCAAGGCAGTGGCAGTGGGTAAGGAATGGGCAGAGCAATAGCAATTCTCACACCCACGCCCCAGCTAGTAATTCTGGCTCAGAATGGAGCAGGAGAGAAAGTGATTCTGAACCTCAATTCCTTCCTACTACTCCTGTGTTAAACAAGGCAGTTGTATGCCCCAGCTAAAATAGGGTTCAGCAAAGATTCAATCTAGCCAATAAGGTGTGAGTAAAATGATTTATCTAGGTACTCTCAAAGTTATACTTCTGCTACTTGGCAACTAAAATCTTTATGCTCAGATTAGGAAACAATTCATCTGAGAAATCACTGGAATATAAGAACTACCAGATGATCAGCTCTTCTGCTTTGGTATCCCACCCTACCTCTGGTGGCCTGTAGTACTCTGTGTTGCCAGGGCTTGCAATTTTATCCTGAGTCTTTTGATATTTGATTGATTGATCTTATAGCTGCTGTTCCTAGAATCCTGTGCTTTACATTAAAATCTCAGCTTTCATTAAAAAAAACAAAAGTTACTTTCTAGCCCTCATGGTGGCAGAGACAGGCCTGAAAATATGAACCTGAATGGCTCAGAACTCTTCAGAAAGCAAATAAAAAGCACCCTAAATTTACTGTTTTTAATATCTCATTATTTTAGATCTAATCTTGTGAACAGTGGGTTAGATTAGATGACTTCCTGAGATCCCTTCCAATTCTAATCTTCTGTGACTCTATGTAGAGGTAGGAATGGGAGCTAGGCAAAGTCATGAATATTTTTGAACATCAGGGGAAGTTCACTTTCAGCTGCCTGAATCAGCTGTTAAAAATGGAACAAGACATTTTAGGTTATCTAATCCATTCTCTGCTATAGTGGAATGGTTCCCTACGGTATATTCTTAATATTTTGTCCATCTTGAAGTTACCCAAGAGACGACAGGCATTTAACACTTGCAACCTTTTGAGAGATTATTCAATAATAGTGGACTTCACTGATGACAATTTTTGAAGTGGCATGTTTCCTCAAATTTATTCAGTCACTCCTAATACATTGTGATGTTCTGGGCCTACTCAGACCAGTAAAGGGTTTAGCCTTGTAACTTTATGCCATGTTGTTATGGTTTAGATTGCTGGTGCAACCCGGCAGCTCACAAATGAAAGGTCTCTGGTTCTTATCAGAGTAGTTATTCTTTACAGCAAAATCTTCCACTCTTGGGTCTCCCCAAATCTATCCTTCCTGAGTTCTGAAAAGCAGACACTTGAACCATTCCTCTACAGTTCATCACTCCCAAAGTTATGAAACTTGCCCACTCCCAGATGCCATGAAATAGTAAGGGAAAGCAAACATATACAAGTTGCACAGAAAATACATATAAAGATACAACATCACACATTATAGTTCCATATTAATGACAATCTCTTTTCCAATACAAACTACATCTTGTATTTCAATAGTTTCCCAGCATAGCCCTTAGCTGTATAGGGAAGTCAGCATTCATAGACAGCTTGCCACCAAAGGCTGTTCCTCAGTTTCTGGATCCCAAAACTCAGTTTCAGATTTCCTTATTAAAAAGTTTACTCCTCCCCCCCCCCCTTCTCTCCTGGCATGGTTATTCAGAAACATAGAGCTGTTCTTCTTGCCTTTACAGCTGGGCTGTTTGAGAGTCTTTCTGCTGAAATTAAAGGTCTATCATTGTCTGACTTTTCCTGGGTTGTGCAATGGATTGCTATTTGAGGTTTGTGTAAACACCTGGTTTGGGAGGTGCCTCTCCATGACTGGCTGCTCACTGCCTGACTGTGAGGAGGATCCAAAATTTATGAGGAAAGTTCTTTCTGTACCTGTATGTAAATACATTACCATGGTCTGTATACATATCTCATAGTGACCATCAAATTCAGAACATTGCAAGCTTTCGTAAAACACCCTACTTGATATTTTTATAGTACAATAGTATTTTATATCATTATATGGTTTAAAGGCTTATATTTGAGGTCTAAACCTGCTGCTCTCCCCCTGGAGTGTTTGGACCCTGACTGTCACATACTGGTTGTCACATTAACTGTTCTCTGCTATAGGGACAAAAGGAAACATTTCTTCTTGGCCATCACAGCATATAAACTCCTGCATATATCAGCTTAAATACTGAATCCTGGGCTTGATTCCTTGCACATAGTGCTGCTTTTGCTTGACTACCTGCAGCTGTTAATGTTCACAAGATTGCTCAAGCCCCTTAAGGTTCCTGCTCCATGATTTATTTCAAGAACTTCCTCCAGCTATGAACTACACAGGATGAAGATAGGGCTTGTAAAGAGATACTGCTCTACTAACATATTGCCTTTTCAATTTTATTGAGTGTCTGCTTTTCCCAGTCTGGGGCAGGTAGAAAAGAGCATATGATCAGTTCACAGTCTACTCAAGGACTTGTGGTTATCAATCAGCAACATTTAGTTCCTGATTCCATTTTAATGTTTGCTCTATTATTATTAATTCAATCTTAGTTTTCTCATATGAAATACCTCATTCTGTGAAAATGCAGTTTTGTTTATATAAGTGAATTTTACAAAGTTTTGTACCCAGCATAAATGTTGAGTTAGTCAAGAGAACAAAAATTTGGTAGAGTCAAACAGCAAAATTAATAATTTCATTCAACTAAGTGCTAGATTCTGCCACACTAAACCTTAAGACCCTATCAAGCCAATTTTTTCTGTGCAAAGTCCATGTCTCTGAAGAACAAAGTGCAGGATCAGGGTTTTAAACTGCAAATATCTCTGTTCATTTAGTGTGGTTAATTAGGGAATAAAGCACTACTCAGTGTGCATATGATGGGTAGGATGTGGCCCTGAATAAATGCTAATTTTTGTCAGCCAGTAGTTATATTAAGCTAAAGAGGATGCAGGCCAAAGAAAGTAGACCAGTGTTCTAACAGGGAATTTAACAGCCTCAGAAAAAGCAGCGCATATTAATTGTGGCAGTCAGCCTATTGTCAAAACAAATGAACCAATCCGCAAACATGGCAAGCAGATTTCACATTAGCGCTTATGACAGAAACAGCGGCAAAAGAAACTTAGACATAAGACTTAGATAAACTAGCCCCCAGCAAAGTAGAATTGGTTTAATATTTTAAAAGAATATTACAGTTTGTTAAACATTTATTCACTAAGCAGAAAGCTAGCATCAGTGCAATACTGTATCAGTCTATTTTGCACTCTTGTCGTCTTATCCACAGGATTTCCCTGAAGTGAAATAGAAAAGAACAAAATAGTGAAAACAGCCCATTTGGAGAAATTATCATTAAACATGAATGCCATTGTTTGTGATCAAGCACTGTTCCCATCAAAAATAAATCCCAGAGCTGTTCATCGTGATGCATGCTTTCTCATATCAGAGTCTCCCTGTAGGGGTGGGATTTATGCCTCCAATATGTGACGGATTTTCTTCCCCCTCATTCTTCCCTCAAAGGGAACAGCTTTTCTCACCTTTTTGCTTTTTTTCACATACTTCTAACCTCTTTATTATTTTCATTCATTAGCAGTGACAGACTGAGGCTATGGCCCACCTATGTATGTGTCTCAGTTCAAGCAAGTATTTATTTATCATATGTTTTAGGCAGAATGTTTTATGACAAGCCCCGCTTCCATCCTTCCTACTGTAACTCAAGAAAGAGCTAAAGGTACTGATCAACCATATGGATTGTCTATGTTAGGGTTAAGTAAAAATTTCTCCCTTAAACATCGGTTAGTTTTCTGAGGAGGTTTTGCAGTAACAGCTAGAAAAATTTATTCATTTTCCACATTTCAAAAAGAATCTCCCCCCCCATCCTAGATGTATTCTTGGATAGCCATAAGCAAACACTCAGGCAGAAGGCGTGCATTCTTAAAATTTAAAATTAACTGTGTTCATGTTGATTGTCACAAATTTCTCCGTGGCACAGCAGACTCATTAAACTTTCTGCTTCAGTGTTGTGATTTTGAAAACTTTCCCTGCCAGAAGGGTGGTGCTGGGAACTATTTTATTACATCTGGTTGTGGGGATTAATCTAGGCCTAATATTCAGCTAAACTCAGTAATATAGGGAAAAATGTTTACTTTTATGCCCAAACCTCAAACTGACAAACAAAATGAAGCATTTATGCATGAACTTTTAAGTGGGTGAGACTAGGAGTCAAGGGTTCTGCTCCGGTCTTCGTCACTAACTCACTGTGTGGCCCAGAGTCAGATTTTGATGCTTTGACTCATGCTTTACCAAATTAATTGAGACTGTTCATGGAATAAGGTACTTTCAACTTAAGGATGTCAGAATCCAGTCCTTTACCCCTCAGTGCCTGTTTCTGAATAAGGATGTGGACACATGGAGTGAACAGATAATTATAGTTCCCCATCTTTTTTAAAGCTCTTTGGAGTCTCTTGCTGACAGGTGCTATGTAAGTGAAAAGTAGTTTTGTCATTATTATCGTTATATTTTGCTGTTTGCTTCTTGAGTACCTAACTGCAATTTATATGTATAAATGCATGTTTAAGTCCATATAAACAGATGCCCCTACAAGTTTTATGGCTGTGTTATTTGTGCAGGGGAGGGCCACCAAATTGGGCCTGAGATAACACAGTTCATCATTTATAGAATTGACTTTAGCTCTTTGATTAAAATGCTGTGATTTTTTTTCATTTCCACAGCTGAGATGAAGTTTTTTTACTCTATTTTAGCACTGCAGTGAAGTTTATTTTTTGCTTGCTTGTGCTAAGATTTTTGTTATACATATTTCAATAAAAAAAAGAGTGATCGCAAATTATGGGCTAGAATTCCACTTGAGGGATTCTGGTGACATAAACTTGGCAAGCAAATGTTGATTAATCTGTAGAAAAATCTCTTAGCACTCGCTTCCACATGAGATCTGTAGTCACCAGAACCATTTGATGGAATTAAAGTGTATTAATTCAAAGTTTCTATCATAATTTATATAATTCAGTAATTGGAACTCTTAAGCCAAGAATGTAAGTGGACTCCACTTCCTACTGCTCTTTCCATCTCTTCTTCCTCTGACTGCTGCCTCAAACAAATGACAAACACTTTGTTGTGCTATTTTTCTCTGTCATATGCACTCCATTGCCAGAGAGGCCTGAAGACCACTCTGCTCTGCATTACTATTGTGAACATGACAAATACCTCAAGACTTATCCTGCAGTATTTCCAATGGCACGACAAGAGCCACAGCATGGAAAATTGTGATATTATTGAGGTCATCCATCTACTAACCATTGAGTGAAACAATTCTCGTTTGCTGTAGGCTGTCTCACATCATCTTCAATCAATGGATTGCCATTTCGGTTCCAGGAAAGAAGCACAGACTGGTGGGACTGCGTCATGATGAAGTTGTGTGATAATGAGTAGTGACTGCAAAACTTTCATATGCAAAAGGTACCATTCCTTGAACTTTACGTGGAGCTTTACCCAGTCCTGATGTGCATTAGTACTTGCTTTTGAGTCTCAAAGGCCAGGTCAATGGACTCAGGGTCGGGCTGTGGGGCTAAAAGCAGCAGTGTAGACATTTGGATTCAGACTGGAGTCTGGGTTCTCAGATTGTCCCAAGTCTGCATGTCTACACTGCCATTTTAGCCCCACAAGTCTGTAACAGCTGACTTGGGCCAGTTGCAGCCACACTATGAGTCTCTTACTGCATTGTACATGTATCCTGAGTTACATCATTTTATTATTTAGCCCTGTGTTGGTCTGTGTCAACACAGATTGACACTGTCATAGAATTTTATTGGACAATGTGAAAACTCATTTGCAAATTTTATTGCATGCCATCATCACTGGCATTCACAGTCCAGAGGCCTTCCATTGTTGTCTGTAACGATTGGGAGCAATTTCTGGCTATGGTCAATGTAGAGGTTGCAGTCTTCCACCGACAGGTGTTCTTTCCTAATTGCTTCCATTAGTTTCTCTTTATTGCAGGGCTTCATCACCCGATGAATGTATTGCTTCAACGAATACCAATGCAGACCTATCAGCTCCAGTGTGCAGCATAATAATCAAAGTACACTCATCAAGCACAACCTCAGTGAAATGCTCTAGTCAAATATGTACCCCTTATTGCACAACAAAATAGGTACGATACAGAATGCAGTACTTCAAACTATTGGTGCACAATTTGTGGCACATACCGATATCTGCAGACATGCTGACAGGAGAAGGCTTGATTCCTATGGAACACAGAACAACTAACTGCTGAATGAATAACATCACCTCACCTTAAAGTGCAAATCTATCCTAAAAGGTGATTGCCAAACAAGGGACCTGACTTGCTCAACAGATCTCCTCCTCCTTTGTCTTCAGAGCAGTATCTAGTTAAAATATCTTTTTTCATCTGCCCCTGGCTTCCAGTTATTACTGCACATCTGATGTGTGACAGCATGAACAGCATTGTATTCTATCAGTTGGACTTTGGATTATCAATAACATTTTGTGGGGTTGCATAGGTGTAACTGAGAACAGAATTTGGCCTGCAGAATCAATTAGAAAAAAGGTTATTTCTTGTAACCTGGGGAATTTTGAATGGGAAGTTGCTGACAGGGGTTAAAGTAAGCCAGAATGTGCCAGAACAGTGTTCCAGGGCCCACTGTTTTTAGGGACTCAGCGTTCCAGACCACCTAAAAATAGAAAGTGGAACCAGAACACTGGTGTTCTGTGGCCCAACATTTAAAAATAGTGGGGCCTGGAACACAGCGTTCCAGCCCCATTTTCTATGTTTAGGGGCCGTAAAAATAGTAGGCCCTAGAATGCCATTCTGGCGCATTCCAGCAGGGCAACAAGCTTCCCCAAGGCTGGGAGATTTTAAATCTCCTGCCCTGAGCCTTCTTGGTCTGAGCATGCTCAGAGCCTCTGAGTATGCCCAGTCACAGCACACTCAGGGTGGGAGGAGCAACCCATGGGATGGCTGTTCTACTCCAGTAGCCAGGTAAGGGGCCCTGGGAGCAGGCCTGGGCTGCATGAGGAGCAGGAGCCAGGAGCATGGGATCGAGGCTGCTCTGGCTCCACAGACCCCAGAGGACGAGGTGGGCCAGGGCTGGGGCTGGAGCTGAGAGCATGGAGCCGAGGGTGCTCTAGATCCACAGTGCAGGCCCTGGGGCGGCAAGGTAGGCCGGGGCTGGCGTGTGAAGTGGTGAGGCAGACACTCTCTTGCCAGGCTACCCCATCAGGGTCCCCGAGCTCCCTGCGGCTGCAGAGGGACCACTGAGTGGGCGAGTGGCCCAGTGTCCCCTTCCAGTGTAGGCCCAGCCTCCCAACTCCCCTGCTTCAGCCCTTCTCTGCCCCATCTCCTGCTCATGCCCATCTTCAGCACCCTGACACCTCCTGCCCCTGCCCCCACTCCCACGCGCACCAACCCCTTCAATACTCCCACCTCCTGCCCCTGCTCCATTCCTTTACATCCTGTGCCCTCATACTTCCTGGACTGGGGCCCACACATGGGGGAAAGGAGCCCAGACAATATGGGAAAGGGGCCCACCAATTAGTAGGGTTCTGTGGCCCACCAAATTATATTTGAACCCCTGATTGCTGAAAAGAATAAGGATGGCACTCCATTATGCCATTTTAGACTTACTTTGCAGAGCAGAACTTTATTCTAGATCAGTGGTTCCCAATATTTTCTCTGTGTGGCACACCTTGCTACCTTTAATTAATACCAACCATATAGTTTCCAAGTGAACTCATGAATATTCATGAGCCAATGAGCCAATTTGGAGCTCTTTGAGTAGTTTTTCAAAAAATTTTGTGGCACACTTGCTCAGACCTGACAACACACCTGTGTGCCATAGCACACTGTTTGGGAAACACTGTCCTAGAGCAAACCCACAATTAAATGAAACATATAGAAACATCAAATTATTGCAGTACCACAGTGGCCACTAAATATATGATAGGGTCAAGTCTGTTAAGGCATTCTGATCCCTCCAAATTGACCTCTGCTGCGTGTTTCAACTGTAGCTTAAAAGATGTGTGTCCTTCTTGCCTAGTGGTAATGATGCTGTTCATCTTTGAAATATGTTGATCTCTCATTGTCTTTTTGTGTTAGTTCATTCTCCATGTTTGTTTTCCCCATGGTATTATATGGAACAATGATGGTGAGAATAAGTTAAATGTGTAAAGATTGAAAAGTGTAAGAAAGAGTAAAATGCAAGAAGAATGGCAATCCATGATCAGAGCTGCAAAATGTCACTTTGTCTCATGCAGTCCTTAAGCCTTTCCCTACTCTATTCAAGTGTATTAGAGACTTTGCAATAATTGGTTGGATCATTTCCAGGAATTCCTAGGTCTTGTTGATTTCTTACTGAATTATCCCATCTCAGCTCTCATCTGTTGTTTTTTGGAACATGGACCCCAAAGTTCCCTGCTCATTAGACATATCAGCAGAAGGATGTGCTGCTACTAACCAGAACTTGAAGACAAAGCAACCCACAACCAATCTCAGGTCCTAGATGAATTATAACAACAAAGGACCAATCAATGATAGAGTTGCAGTCAAATCGCTATGCAACACTGTTTCAGAAGTATTTTTTAATGTGAAAGAACACGTCATTGACTCAAGTTCATCTGGGCCTATATTTGGTTTGCTGGCAAAGTTTGGGTCATCCATTATCACCTTTGTGGCCGCTCTGCCTGGGCTAGAACATGGCGTGGCAGAGTCTTTTTGCTCTGAGAGCAACCCCAAAATTAGCTGGACCTGTTTTTTAAATCTGTGTAGCTTTTTTTCTCTTTACAGTAGAAGCAAAATTACTGAGTGAAAGGCCCGTTGAATACTCTTTTTTTTCCCCATCCAGAACACATACGAGTGTCCAGAAATCTGTCTATTGATGATCTTTCCTAATATAAACAGGATGGGTTACTGATAGTGCTATTCCTGTACCTGAACATTTTGCATTGCATTGCCTGGGGCCTAATAACCCCTGTATTACTTACCTGTCTGTTGGCCACACTGCTAACCAAGAGGTGTCTGATGTGACCAGGGAACACGCATCTGTCCTCCCCATGTACCTGCACTGAATTCAAATAACCACCAATATTAATCTACCAAGCAAGATACAAGTTGAATCAAATATCGCCACATACGTTTCTTAAATTTAAAAAAAAAAAATCTAAATATGTACAAATTAAGTGTGACCCAGGCAAGTGGCCATAGTAGCAATCTGGGTCACTAAGATTCAGACTCAATTGGCTTAATTTTGCCTCCTGGCACACCCAACTGTGCAGCTGTGAGATAACTACTGTATCTCAGTTTGGAATGAGAATGCCTTCTGCCATGCGGGCTCTTTTGTCAACACTTTCTTTCAAAGTTGCTTTGATAGGAGCATGCATAGTGGTGTTAAATTTGAAGTAGACTATGTTGGTTTTTATTCCACCATCAAAACCCTCCTTTGGCAAAGTACTCCAAAAAACTTGACAATGGTTGGACTGTGGGTGCTCTGATGCTACTGCCTAACATGCTCATTGCTCACCAATATTGTCTCATTGTTTCCTTGGATCGTAGTCTTGGTTTGTATCCATCAGTTGTCTCTTGTCTTATACTTAGGTGTTATAGCTTTGAATTTGCTTGTTCAGTTCATAGCATCCCCATTCCTCAAAACCTTTAAATCTGAACAGTAGAGAGAATGGTTAGCTGCCATATAAAGGGATTTCTGTTCCTTCAGGGAATGACTTCTCAGTGGAGAATTCCAAACATACATCTGATGCTTGTCACCAGACCTGGCAAGAAAGGTGATTCTCAATTTTTGCTGTCCTGCAATCAGAAATAGAGTTAAACAATTGGCCTGTGCTCCAACATATCCCACTGTTGTCTGCAGGGCTGTGGAATATGTCACAGCAAGAAATGCTTTGTGGGAGTTGCTGAGGAGCCTGTGTGCTGATAGGATGGGTTGGGGTGATGGTGGAAGAATTAAGGCAAGGATGTTTTATTCATATAGGTTCAGAAGGCTGGCTGTTGGTCTTCCATGTGTGCCACTAATGGATGGCCATTAGTTTGCCTTTTATACCAGAAGTCACTATCTAATATTTGCAAGCTATGGGAAACAATGAAAGTCAAACAGAATCCAACAGTTTTGTAGATGCTAAGATAATATTGTAGTGCTGCAAAAGAGTTAGTTATGCTGTGCTGCTTTCACTTACTACCTCCTGTGCTGCCACCTGCCAGAGCCAGCCCGCCCCATCTGGGTGCCGTCTGGCATTGTTGGAGCATGAGGGGCATGGCCGCCCCGTGAAGGTGGAGTATGTTGGCACTGTAGGCCAGCAACTTGTCATGCTTCAATGTGGCTGGCACCTTGAGTCAGAGCAGAGGAATTTTTTTCTGGAATCAAAGAAACTAAAACAAAACCAGTTATAGTATATGGTTCAAACCACATATTGTTTTTTTCCTTAAAACACTACACCTTATTTAAGATTTGATGCCAGTGGATGCAACTCTGTTGAAACCACTGCACTGCTTATACTAGGTCTAAATTTATCTTGTATTCTGCAGTCTTCATGTCTGATGTCATAAATTTTGTATACTAATTACTTAGAAGCAAGTCCTTCTCCTCACAGCCCCAGTGGACCAGGTAAAACTACAAAGAACAGTCCCTCCAGGGTGGAGTTTAATGTAGGAGCACTGAAGGAATGGTTGTATGGGAAACTGCGGAATATTGGTATACGATCAGAGAGACAGACATACAAGGCAGATCTAGTAGCCCAAAATACCATCAAGTAGATCCGGAGATGCAGATCTGTCCCCTGTGTTGGGAGCTGCGATCTCTGTCCATTTCTTTATCCCATCCTGTCCCCCCTTTCATTTGTAGTATTGGCCATAGTCCAGGTGGATGCTGACTTTCAGGGATTCAAGCTGAGACTTTGTTTCCTATCTCTGTATCTTTTTGAGTCCATTTTACTCAAGCTTTTGCTCTCAAAAATTTGAGTCTGAGCCAACCTCAGAGAATCCAGAAAATCCAGAATTCAAACACAAAACTTAAAAAATGGTGTTTCTCTCCATCATTTCTGTCCCAGGATCCTAAAACAACATAGAAAAAAGGGAAGATTATTTGAAAGAAATTGTTAGGGATTTTTCTGCTTCTATTGTTTTAAATGTGGTATATGTATTTTATTTTAAAGTTGCCTGGTGTGGGAGATGTGGGATGCTGTTGGATAGCAACCAAATATTGGCGTGTAGCCTTCCAAGCCGGGGGGAAGAAATAAATCCTAAATAGAACTGGAAGAACTATTTATGCTGTAAAGGTATTGAACAAATTTCATCATATTTTTTTCTGTTTTGTGAATTTTCCTCAAACGGACTTTGATGTTTTCTAAATTTGTTCAGTATTTGAAATTATTTGCCTTTATAATGCTTCATACATAAATATTATAATTTGAAAGTCATTTTATTTTTATGACTTTTTGCTATTTGTGATGTGTGATTGCTCTCCTAAATACATTGGATCTCTAATATATTCATAAACAAGAGGAGAGAATTAAAAATATTCCAAGATGGCTGCATACACCTTCAAATTCACTTAATATGAACATTCTTGTGACTAAAATAATCACAAAAACATATATAAATGGAAAATGACTTACAATGGGCAGCATGTGAGTATGATAGCAATGAATGTTTGTTTTTATTGAAATTAATGACAGAGAATATAACTTATCTGTCTGCATCTAGCAGTATTTCTGTTTTCATTTTTGTGAGCCAATGAACACAAAAAATTTGCTGTGGGATTGCACAGAAAATCAACTAGAAAAAGGCTTTTCAACAGTATTTACAGCATGCATAACACACATGACATAGCTTCTTCCTTCAATTGGCATGGAAATAGGCAATTTTCTTGTCTGGACAAACAAAAAGCACAATTAATAGGGCTGGTTATAATTTCTTAAATTGCAGTGAGTGCCTCCAATGGAACATTTTACTTTCTTTTCAACCAGCTAAATTTTAGGTCCTTATCATTCATTTAATTTATAACAAATAAACCTTGGGGTAGCTTTGCTGTGGCCAGCAGAATAAGTTGGCATTATGCAGAACCCATGTGACCTCATGGGTGGTCAAGGGACAGATATGTGGAGTACATCACAGGACACCAGCAGTGCCAAGAAGAAGGGGCTGGAGTGCCATTGTGAATTGCTGATGATATGGGAATCAAAAGCCTTTCTCAAATAGTATGTGCTAAAGGATTATCTACACCATAGTTCTCACTCAATGAGGTTTAATCCACTTTCATTACTGTGTCTACTTCCTGTAAATCACACTTAAATATAAATTTTGTATGAACAATGTACTGTTTTACCCAAATGCTTGTATTTTAAATCATCAGACTTAGTACCCTCCATTGGGAATACCACAGATTATGCTTTCCTTGTATTTTCCAACTTCCAGCCAAACTCTGTATCACTAATAATCTGTACATTATACCTGGACATCCAGAAACTCAAGCTTAAACTGTGTACCTGATCTTTCCTTTAAATATTGTCTTTAATACAAAATTTTAAATTTGATTTATGGTGGCATTTTTATTAGTACTTATTTGCATTCTGCTAGTGCATCATCAGTCACTCATGAGAATGGAATTAGTCTAGGATTGCGATTTATGCAATTTTGGAAACTAATGTTAGAAATGCTTAAATTGTACAATCATACAACTTTACCCTGTAAATTTTCTGTCCCTTCCTCAGTAAAGTTCTCTTGTTTAAAAACCCCGTGGTCACTGTGCTTGTCGGAAATAAATTGCCTATCAAAGGTGCCCAGAGTGATGTGTGTGTGGACACACACAATCATATTAGGTTCCCACATTACTGCATGGGGGAATCAAGCCGCAGTTATTTGAGTTTTACAAAAAGTCTTAGAAAGTGGGGATGCAGCCCATTATGCTGCCAGATCCACTGGAAGAGGGGTTACCGAACTATTAAACAATGCATGTATTTTGGTGTTTGAAAGTAAAGTTGGATTATTGGCTCCAAATCGCTGAAACTAGTTTCCAAGATTGGAGAGGAAGATTTGACAAAAATCTCCACCCTCTATTCCTGGTCATCCTTTATGCTTGGGAAAAGCTTTCTGTCAAAATAAAGAAAGCCACGGTTTGTCCTCTTTCAAATTCCTCTTTAAGATTTATTTCTGTCATGATACCTACTACGCATTTCAGTTGCTGCTGACTATGGTAGTGGAGAAATTAGACTGGTGTCTACAATGCATTGCTCCGGTGCTGATTTTATCGCCTGATTACCCAACAACACCCATTTACTTCTCTTAGTCTGATTCAGGCAGCTGTTTATGCTTTGTCATAAAGTCAGTTTATGAGCTTTTTGGGGCAGACATTTTTTCTCACTACAGCACATAGCACAATGGTTATTCTTTTCTACTTTTTCTTCTTTCTTGCCACTTTTCTGATTTGGGGTCTGCAACTTTTATAACCTTCTTCCAAAACCCATGATCATACACCAGTCTGTCATACAGACAGATCTGTCCGTCAGATCCACTAATATCTGGTACATGTACTTTGTCTTTGGTCTTTCCTTTGGTCATCGTCTGTTCATGATCTTTGTGCAAGTCATCCTACTGATGTAACTGTCAGATCACTGCTAGCAATGCCCACACAAAAGTAGCCTACCTTCCCTCAACTTTTCTTCAGTTGGATCCATCCACTTGAGGCCCCTTACAACTTCATTTCGTTTTGTCCCTTAGAATATCCAAATATTTGGCAATTTCAACATCTCCATTTCTGTGGTGGAGAGCATATTGATTTCTTTTCTTGTGACTGGCCAAATCTTTGTTCCATGGATTAGAATGGGTCAAGTTACTGTTTTATACACTTGACCTTTTAACTTTGGGTGCAAATGGTGAAATCGGACTCCAGCCCTCTGTGACAAAAAGATACCAAACAGCTTTAGTATGACGCCAGCATCACTCAGGATGATGCCATTGATCCAAGTAGTAACCATTGATCCTAGTATTAAAATAATTTTTCTCTTCTAAATTCTCTGCCTATGATATTCTTCATGGTGTGTTGTCCTCCCTCCGTTATCATAGTCTCTGTCTTTACCATCATTCACTTTAAGTCCAGCCTGCTCAAAATTATATTGCCATTGTTCAAAGTTGGCTTGCAGAGTCTCATGATGTGCCACACATATTAAATGTCATCAGCAAATGGCATGTTCCAAGATGCTGCCTTTGTATATTTTCATTATAAGAGCCAAAAAGACCACAAACTAAAAACGACTCAGTGCTGACCCTTGATGCAGGCCATTGTTTACTGAAAATTCTCTACTGTGGTTCCATTTAGTTTTGACTATGGTAGTTACTCTATTATACACATTCAGGATAAGAGGAACATATCCTTCTGGCACACCTCTCCTTTACAAACTCTACCAAACTAATTCTCTTGGTACACAATTGTATGCCTTACCAGGCCCAGCTGCCATCTCTTTTCTCTGAATTTCTCCATGAGGATTTGTAGTGCAGTATGGCATCAGCTGTGATCCTTCTCTGCATGAATCCATTCTGACCCTTCCAAATTTCAGCTATTTCACACAGATGCTTTTCAATAATCTTCTCCCGTACTTTCATATCTTCTGATGTCATTGATTACTTGGATGATAATTAGCACACAGTGTAGTATCTCTGTTATGCTTAAAAACTTACAGCTGCTGAAATACAAATAAATAATAATGAGTTTTTTGCTATTTGCTCAAACAACAAAAATAAAATGAAAATGAAGTGCAAACTTCTGATGTGCACTTATCCTTTATTTCTGATACACAGTACTTCAGCATGCCATTCAAACCTTCTGGAGAAAGTAGTAACATCTGCCACTGGTTGTATGCACTGACTTTAGAAATTCTTCATCAACCATCATGGTTGGTTGTGTGAGAAAGGGTGAATTTATTCTTCATTTTCCAGATGACACTAACTGGAACTCCTAGAAAGACATTCTGTCTTGCATCGAACTATGCTAAGAGCTTGCCTACACTTAAAATGCTACCAATTCTTAAAATGCTATATATGGAAGGGATTCTCTTGTCAGCATACATAATCTGCCTCCCAGAGAAGCGGTCAATAAGTTGATGGGTGAATTCTTCCATTGACTTAGTGCTGTCTACCCTGGAACTAGGTTATCTTTACTATGCTACTCAAGTGTGTGGATTTTTCACCTCTGAGCAGTATAGTTATGTCAACCTGATTTTCAGGCCTAAATATCTTGAAATGTGTACTGGTCATGAGGAAGCTCTAAAAGAGTCATTTAACAGAACAAACAACCTTCCAATGCAAACAGTCCCCCCCAAAACAAACACAAGAAGCAGAATTTGGAGGGATTTGACAGATTATAGACTGATATTGTCAGTCTCTGTAAAAATCTGTTTTAACAGCAAAGAACTGGAATTGAAGAACAAATCTGAAAATTAATTCAGCATATTCTCATGTGTAGAGGATATGAAGAGACTAGAAAAGGAAGAAGAAGCTGAAGTATGACTGATAGAATGTAGTTCTGGGTTCCTTCTTTCTCCGCTTAGTACTTAAAATTGAAGCTCCAGATCTCCACCCTAAATCTTTGTTGTTTAGGAGGCTCTGCCACAGGCTGTTGCATCAAAATTGTGGGAATTATGAACGTAAATTTGGCGAAGAATGGAAAAACTCAATTTTCTCTATGTTTATGTGAGCAGGGTCTGAATGAGCTGTCTTCTGACATCAAGTGATGAGCTGGGAGAAAAGAGTTCAGGAAGAGAATGGTCACATAGACATACTTAAAAAAAACAAACCAAGGATTCATGTGACACTTTAAGACTAACAGATTTATTTTTTGCATGAGCTTTCGTGGGAGAAAATCCCACTTTGAAGTGGGATTTTCTCCCACGAAAGCTCATGCAAAAAATAAATGTTAGTCTTAAAGTCAGGGGCATCACTGGCTGGGGGAGGGACCCAGGGCATGGGCTGCCAAATCCCTGTGAAATAGAGTGTAGAGGCAGGTGTTTTGGGCTTTGACTGATGAAGTCTAGAACTCAGCTGTCTGTCTTCTTTCTGCTGTTTAAAGACAGCTGATTAGATTCATTTAAGAGTCCTTGTTTTCTTCAGTGATAAAGCTGGGATCACTGATAGCCACAACCTGTTAGACCTAGTATGGCATGGTGCAGCAATGCAAGAGACTGGACATTTTGTGCTCACAGTTAGGGTCTCTCCCTCTCCCTCCATCTCCTTTGAAATCACTGAGAGCTGGGTTAAGTAGCAGAACCTGAGAATGCAAGCTCACAGCAGAAAGGCAGAGGGCAGCAATTGTGGGATGGCTGCAGGGTGAACATTCGCAGCCACAGCAGGGGGAAGAGGCAGCAGAGTGAATGGTAGCAACTGTGCAGTTGCAACAATGATATAGCAGCAGAGGTGTTGCTTGACTCTCCTCCTTCTCTCCTGCCCACTCCAGAATGAGAGAACTCAGGTGAACGCATGTGCTGAACTCTGGGTCTTCACTGACCAAGGCCAACACTGTGAGTGCAATACAGTGGAGGAAGAAGGGAGTGGAGTTTTAGAGAAACATTTATTTGACAGACTTTCACACTGTAAGGTAAGAAACTGAGTCAAAGGCCACTAACCAATGTACTCTGGGGCGATGTATGCTCATGGTCAAGTACTTTCAAATTGTGGTGTGTTTTCCCAAACTCATCCTGGGCTCCTTTTCCCTTTTTATTAAAAGTTTTGTCTGCTGTGCACAGACTCAGTGCTCATGACAGGGAAAGTATTGCCTCTTAGAGGCACCTGGGGTGGTGGCTGATTTTCCTAGATTACTGGATGGGGGAGTGGACTGGTTCTGTTTTGCACTGTTAAGAGGAATTGCTAAATATAGAACCTGGCCCTTGTTGCTGCCTACTTCTCCTTACAGAAGTATTACTTGGTAAAACCGCACTCTTGTTCCATCAGCCCAGCATCAACTGATTATGCATTTTGCATTGGTTTGGTCAAAACATTTTAATAGGCTAGATGTTGGAAAAAATAAAAAAACCCAGAAATAACTATATATCTATGTCCAAGGTCAAGGAAAATGGACTGCCTAGCTAGATGATAGACTGGCTACTTGATTTCAGTATTCCTGTGTTTCACTTAGAGACTAGCAATATTTTATTTTCAATGATGTTTTCAGGCAGTATGATAAGCAGAAGTCAGTGGACCAACATTCAGATGTCTTAAAAAACAAAGCAGGCATTTTTAAAATGGCAGCAGGTATGTCATCAGATACCCATTACCATTTTCAACAGAGTCATCTTGTTGATGCCTCCTCCCTTTTATAAAATAAAATTGTGGGTGCGTGATGATCATTTGCATATGGGTGACTGTACATGTGAATTGTTGTAAGGCCAGCAGGAAAATGAGTGATTGTCTACACAGTGGGCCCTGGACTTTCCCTGGGTGGTTTTGCATTAGGAGAACACATATGAAGGGTAAAAAAAATAAGCTAACAGGAACAACCTCCTTAGAGGTTAGGCTAAGTACGCACTGAGATTTGTTTGTTTTTTAAAAGATGCTCATGGCTCCACGAGAACATGCTGTGTGAGAGGTGAGAGAAAAAGTGTTAGCAGCCTCTTGCTTTGCCCTCTATATCTTTTAAATAGGTGGTGAGACATATGTCAGAGGAGCTGTGCACAGCTGGAAAGTTTTCACTTGTGTCTTCAGTCTAGAGGCTCACCCTGAGCAGTTTGATATTCAAATGGATGTGTCAGGAGCAAGAGTGTGGTGCTTCAGCTCCTGCTTGGGCTTGATGACATTGATTTGTGAGCATAATGCTTGACTACGGGATGTGTGACAGATAAATTTTATCAAAATTAAGGCACAATTAAACATTTCATCTTCCTAATTACTGGCTGTAGATTCAGCCTGATGACCATGTGCTGTAAGAAATCAGCGACCATTACACATTTTAATGGAGCACAGCTGTCTTACAGCTTGGTAATATTTGCACAGTGCCACAGAACTGTAATTTATGATAAAAAGAAAAAATGTGTATGGGCTCTTTTTTGCCAAAATAGATTAAGGATTCATATAGTTTAATGAGATTTGGACCTAGCCTTGGATTATCGTTATAAATGATTTATGTGCATGTTGGTGGACTCCTGTAGTTTTGAGTTGATTTGTGTTTTGGTCGACCAATATGTAATTCAGTATTTTCTTGTGTGCCAGTTTTTATATTTCTTCTCTACCCCCCACCTTCAGTCTTAGTTTTCTGCCATGACCTAGAGAGAAAGGCAAGTAGAAGGTTAAGAAGATATTAAGATTTAGTTCCAAGTAGGTGCCTTTATAACAGAATTGGTGTCTCTAAATCTCCAAAGGGACAGGTTGAGGGATTGAGGGGAGAAAGGGAAAGTTGGGTGAATGTGCTTGAAACAGTTCATTTCATAACCTGGAAACCAAAGAAACACAACTGATGCAAGACAGCAAATGTCTTTTGAACCTCTGTACAGGGCTAGATTGGCTTGAATGCTAGCATATTCCAAGGCAAAGATAATCCAAAAGCTTCCTTCTGCTTGGCGAAATCATGACCCACAAACCTCTGAGTTGTGTCTGTTCCCTCAGTTACGTACATTTTACCTCTTCCTGTTCTTCCAGAAAAAGAACTTGAATATTGGTTTATTGCTGGAAATAATGTTTAAAATTTGTAAAATATACATGTTTGGGTACCTCAGCTATTATTTTCATGTCCATCTTAGTATTCCTTTATTTGTCCTTAGACATTTCATTTCAAATGTTATTTAGAAAATCTATGGAGGAGGGGGGAACAGGTGAAGTTAAATTTATATATACTGTTCTCTCTGTGTGTGTCTCTCTTTTCCATGAAAATCCTTGGGCAAAATTCATCTCTGCTGTACCTATCTGTATTTCAGTGGAGTTAGGGAGTATACTGAGTTTGTTCTGGATGTGTCCCAAACCCCAGAAACCCATATGTACAAAGAAAAGGAAAACTGAATTCTAATTTTCATAATAAAAAAATCCTGTCCAGGCTTGATTTACTTCAGAATTCATATGCTGGAATGTTTCATACTGTACCAGGTTGCATATGCTTGCACACTAATTCTCAATTGCCGTATGCAGTTTGTGACAACCATCTGCTAAGACCTCCCTTGGAGTTCTTTCTCCCACTCAGCCCAGCTGAAATAAAAATATGGACAGAAACAACTTCTGCAGGGAGATGAAAAAGTTAAAAGGGGACATGGAGTTATACTGTATATCTGATTTGCATTAGTGTTCCTGCAATTTATGCCCTGCTTATAAAATATCTCTGAAGTGCCAAACATTAACCGTAACAGAAAACTGTAAAATAAAGCCATGCTTTCTTTGACAGTCATGGATGTGTTAGAAAAGGAAAAATGAAATATGTGTACACAGCATACATGTGTTAGCTAGCTCCCACTAGCAATTTGATAACAGCAGCTTGGTCTTGCTGTTTAGACTGCCTTACCACATTAAAGCATCCTAAAGCAGGAGAGAGTTCAGAGGTGAGAAGAAGAAGGTGTGAGAGTAAAGGGACTGAAATGGGCTCTGTTATATCTATGTAAAATCAGCAGTAATTCCAATAGGGTGTCGTTCTCAGAAGTACTGAGCGGTCACATTTCCAAGTGAAGTCAATAGGTTATGAAGGCATGCAGTATGTCTGAAAATAATGTATTGTAGAGTTATGCCAGATGAACAAAAAAGAAACAAAAAGCAAAGTTTGGCAAGGAAAAGGAATGAAAACAAAGCCTCATCTTTAAAACCAGAAACAATGGGTCTTACTCTGATGTTAGATACACTAGTGTAAATCAGGAGTAACTCCAATGATGTCAGTGGAGTTGCACTGATGTGAAATCAGTGTAACTGAGCAAAGAATGAGGATCAACAACTTAACCCCAGCATTCCAACTTATCGAGAGACAGAGTGACCATCACTCTATTGACATTGAACAAGGAGCGCCATAAACTGTGTGTGTGTGTGTGTGTGTGTGTGTGTGTGTGTGTGTGTGTGTGTGTGTG
>ML682038.1:5792517-5819199 GCA_007922195.1 Podocnemis expansa | reverse complement strand
GTGTGTGTGTGTGTGTGTGTGTGTGTGTGTGTGTGTGTGTGTGTGTGAGAGAGAGAGAGAGAGAGAGTTGTTAGATTTAATTAAAAACATTCCTGGACCTCATTGTATGAAATGAACGTGTTTTGTTAATTCTTTCCAAGGTGACATATTAAGATGTTCAAAACAAGAGATTCTGTCTATGTCGGATGATAACTTGGGTTATAATGAATCAAAAATCATGATATCTTGACTCATGAATTTATTAGGCATTTATATATGAAAATCTGAGGGTAGAAATGGACTTCTAATTATTGTAAGAGTGTACTAATATAGCTTTCCTATGGGTAGTATAGTAAGTAATGTTATTGCTCAGTCTTTCATTGGCTATTGTCTGAACAGCTTTAAATGTAGCCTATCAATTGTGTACATGTAGGAATGCTATTAAATAACACATTGTGATAATCCAGATGCAAAGATATTTAAAAAAAATGTTTGTTTAGAGTTTTGTACGATGTCAGTCATCATAGTAGCATCATAATGCAAGTGTGGCCCAGATTTCTTCTTTAAATGACAGATATTTCAGTCATCATCCTCACCATCTTCATCACAGAAAGTAAATTAATATTCCTTTGACATGCCTTCATATTCTGTAGGTAATGTAACTATCTTTTGGTTAGTTCCAAAAGCGGGGCTGTGTTAGTCTAGTTCTGCAAAACAAGCAAGGAGTCCCATGGCACTTTAAGACTAACAACTTTATTTATCACATGAGCTTTCTTGGCAGAAACTCCCAGATCATCGGATGCTTCTTTGTTTATTACTGAAATGTTAAAAAGTTGGAACACATGGTTGAGACTCACAGTGTAGATAAGACTACAGCTGAGCATCCAGGCTTCTAGCAACAATGGATAGCTTATACAAACATTAGAATAGGAGCATGGACACACTTGGAGAATAAAGTGATACATGCTTTCATCACAGTGTGAGCAGCTGTGAAAAAGGCCAGTTTTATTCTGGCATATTTTAATAATGATGTCAAATGTAAGACATGGGAGATGTTTTACTCTACTTGGTATCAATGAGGCTTCAGTTACAGTATTGTGTTCACTTTTGGACACCTTAGTTTAGAAAAGATGCAGACAAATTGGACAGAAAGTTCAGAGGAGAGTAACAAAAATGAGAAATGGTTTAGAAAACCAGACTTGTAAGGAAACATTAAAACAAATGGGCAAATTTAGTTCTGAGGAAAGAGCACTCACTGGAGACCTGGGAACAGGCTTCAAACATATTAAGGGTTGTTATAAAGAAGATGGTGAACAACTGTTTACATCTTGTCCTACTTCAGAGGATATGGCAATCAGATTAATTTGCGGCAGGGGAGATTGAGGTTAGATGTTGGGAAAATCTTTCCTGCTATAAAAACTGTTCAGAATTGTAATAGATTAAGAAGGTAGGAGTGGATTTCACATAAACAAAGATATTTAAGGACAGCTTAGACAAACACCTGTGAGGTATGGTCTAAGTTTACTTGGTCAGGGCTCAGAGCAAGGAAATGGATTAGATAGCTTCTCAAGGTCCCTTCCAGGTTTACAATTCTATGATTCTATAATTCCCTAGAACATATCTATATTTCTGCTACATTAAGCAATATGTATGAGGAATCCATATATCAACACACAGACAGCTGAGGGGCTGCGTATAGTAATTTTAGGGTGGCTGATGATGGCAGCACTACCAACAGTTATTAGGAATAAAAGTTGAAGCCTGTGTAAACAGATCACCTCACTCACTGCTACCAAAAATGAAAATATCAAAACCAAGCAGTCCAGAAAGAGAGGTCTAGGAATAGACTGCTCCTTCCATGAGGTAAGATAATCTTATAAGTAAGGCACTGACTTTGGACTCAGAAGTTTTGGTTTTAATTCCCCATTCACCAACCCCCTTCCTGCGTCTGGAAAAAGTATTCAGAGTGCCACAACTAACTACAAGGTGGGACAGATTGTTTAGCATAAGGAGTAAACATATGTTGCAAAAAAAAATTTAAGATGTAGTGGGCAATTAACACCTTTTGCAGTCATAGGACAAAGGAAGATTAGTGGATTACAGGTTGTATTGAACCATAAAACCAGTTTCTCTGTTAAATCCATGATTTTTAGAGTCTAGCAGAGTGTGAATTTAAGCTTGCAGTTTCATATTTCGAAGGTGTGCAGATTTCCTTTAAGGCTGAGAACTGAGAGGTCAGATATAAAGCGGTTGCTCTGAGAAAAGTGTTCACCTGTAATAGGTGATTTCAGTGTGAGTTCAGTTGAGAGCATTGTGATTTTTCTGGTTTCCCTTACCTGGTTGTGGTTGGGATATCTGATGCACTTGGAAGAAGTACTCCACTTGTTGTGATAGATGTTTTTAAGACCCATAGCTCTTGGCAGGTGTGTTGTCGGAGGTATTGATCATTATAGCAGTAAAATATATTTGCAGGTCTGGCATCTGTTGTTCTAGTGGTGGTTCTGTACTGCTTTGAGTTGGTGTGTCCTGATCTGTGAGGAACTTTCTTCTTTTGATGAACCGTGGAAGGTTGCAGAAGTAGTACAAAGGCCAGAAGAGGCATTTCAGGGATATGTTTCCATCATGTATGGGTTATAATTTTTTCATTTTCCCCATGTCTCACTTACCTACATAGAATCAACAGCTGCTCTAGACACACTAAAAAAAATTTATCATGCACAGCCAGGATCTCTGATACCACAGAATGTGCTCTGAGGTGAAAGATCAGAGTACACATTTTAACACCCTCAAAATCACCTTCACCAAATACAGAGATTCCACCTACGAGGTAGATTGCATTATGGAATGGGTCACCTGTATACTCTGAGAATGGCCTTCAATACAGACAAAAAAAATCATAGTTCTGTTTGCCTTTATTAATCCAGGATTTTTAGAGACATGGCTTTTGTGATTCAAAACTACCTGTAACTCATTAACCCTCATTTGTGCTGTGACTGCAGAGGTGTTAATTGCTCACTTCATTTTAAATCATAGAATCATAGGGTTGGAAGGGACCTCATGAGGTCATCTAGTCCAACCCCCTGCCAGAGGCAGGACCACTCCCACTAAACCTTCCCAGTCATGGCTTTGTCCAGCCGGGCCTTAAACACCTCCAAAGATGGAGACTCCACCACCTCCCTAGGCAGCTTATTCCAAGGCTTCACCACTCGCCTAGTAAAAAAGTTTTTTCTAATATCCAGCCTCAACCTCCCTAACCGCCACTTGAGACCATTGGTCCTCATTCTGTCCTCTGTTATTACCAAGAACAGTCGAGCTCTATCTTCCTTAGAGCATCCCTTCAAGTAGTTGAAGGTAGCTATCAAATCCCCCCTCAATCTTCTCTTCTGCAGACTAAATATGCCTAATGCTTTCAGTCTTTCCTCATAGGGCTTCTGCTCCAGCCCTTTATTCATTTTGGTTGCACTCTGCTGAACTCTCTCTAGCATGTCCCTGTCTTTTTTGTAGTGGGGAGCCCAAAACTGAACACAGTATTCTAGATGTGGCCTCACCAGTGCAGAATAGAGGGGAATGATCACATCCCTTGATCTGCTGGTAATACTTCTTTTGATGCAGCCCAGTATGCCATTGGCCTTTTTGGCAGCAAGAGCACACTGCTGACTCGTATCCAGCTTCCCATCCACCATGACACCCAGGTCCTTTTCTACACTGCTGCTACTTAGCTGAATGTTTCTCACGCTGTAGCGGTGCATGGGGTTTTTTTCGTCCCACGTGCAGGATTTTACACTTGTCCTTATTGAAGCTCATAAGATTTCTATTGGCCCACTGTTCCAATTTATCTAGGTTTCCCTGACTCCTGTCCTTGCCCTCCAACGTGTCTACTGGTCCCCCCAGCTTGGTGTTATCCACAAACTTACTGAGAATGCAGTCTATTCCATCATCCAGATCATTGATGAAAATGTTGAAGAGAACCGACCCCTGGGGCACACCACTCGTGACTGGCTGCCAGGTAGACATGGAACCATTGATTCCTACACTCTGAAACCGTTGATCTAGCCAGTTTTCTATCCACCCTATAGTCCACCTATCCAAGCCATACTTCCTTAATTTACCTTCCTTAATTGGTCTCTTGCAAGATATGCATACCTCATATGTTAAACAATCTATCCACCTTGTATTTAGTTATTACTCTCTAAGTATCTTTTCCAGAACTGAAGAAGAGCTCTGATTCAAAAGCTTGTTTCTTTCGCCAGCAGAACTTAATCCAATAAAAGCTATGACTGTACCCACCTTGTGTGTCTGATAGCTTAGCTTAGAGGGAGGACAGGATACAGACTAAAGGTGATTTGGAGAAAAAGGCATCCCAAGTGACCCAATGCTTCTGACGGTAAGACATCTTAGACGTGTGAATCTGTAAGCAACACCAAAAGGCTCATTTGCTGCAGTTGTTTTTCCTGCAATAGGCTAGTTAAAAAAAAAAAAGTCATTAAAATGTTTGAATGTTGTAGGTTGGTACACTGGGTTAAGTGAATTAGCAGTTTGAAAAAGCTACTTTTTCTTTCCTAATGTCACTAATAAACCAGACAACATTAAGGATGAAAAAATTAACACTCCTATTAACTTTTCACCACTGATGTTCTTTGCCACCAGTCTTCTCTTCACTTGGAAAATGAAATGATAATGTTCAGTTTTACTTTCATGTAGAATTGGCTGCACTTTCTGGCAGTTCTATACTATGGTAATATAGTTGTTTCATATCATTGGATTATGGACCAGACTTGTGCAGCATATTACAATGGACACTGGATTGGAACTCAGGAGACTTGGATTCTACTCCCAGCCCTTCCACTGACTTCAGCCAGTCACTTCACCTTCCTGTGCCTGTTTCCTTTCCAAACTGGGTCTCTTAAGATTTTAAAAGCTTTGGGGCAGTGACTGTTGCTTAATATGTGCTTATGTGGCACCTAGTGCACAAATTTGGCCTCTGATCTTGGATGGGGCCTCCAGGGACTAATGCAATGCAAATATGTAATAACAAAAGCTCTGTTTCTTTGCCAGCTTTTTTTGAAAAAGGATGTCACATAGTCATGTGAATATGCAGTCAATGGTGTAGCCATGGTTCCTGTATTTTCAAGATTTTTCAAATTGTAGGGAAAGGTTCAAAAGACATGCAATTAAAAACAATAGACTGGACATAGTGAAACAAATTATTTTAAGATATGACTTGACAGAGGCCTAGCTGGGATGATTTAGTTGGAGTTGGGTCAGGGGCTTTGAGCAGGGATTTGGACTAGATGACTCTTCCAACCATCATGTTCTATGCTTCTATGAGTCTACTGACAATGTAGTATAATAAGGAATAAGATGAACCCATGAGATATGAAATTAGTCAGTAAGATAAGAATGTAACAAGCCATAAGAAAGAAGAGACAATAAGGAGTAGGGAAGAAAGAGACTCATCCTCTCATGAAAAGTGGAATAAACTGAATAAAGAGAGAAAGTATAGGAATATGATATTGGCAGAGAGAAAGGTGGAAGCTGGGAAAGGAGGTTATGATGATGCACAAATGGATTGAGGTACTACAGAGAAAAGCCAGGCAAGGAATAGAAAAGTGCATGATGTGGAGCAACAGTAAAGGTGGAAGGCTGTGTAGTGGGTAGTCACAGATGTTGCTATGCAGATGGGCGGTTTAGCTTGTTCTTTGTAAAGCAAGGTTCTGCTCTTGGTTGGGCATCTCAAAGAGATTCTGAAAAGTGTAGAAGAGTGGAATTATATGCAGTCGGGTCTGTCGCTAGTGTGGATGGTGAGCTTGCGAACAGGGGACTGCAAACAGGGGAGTTTGAGAGGGAAGGAGTTGGTGCTAGGTATGTGATTTGCTTGTGTCTTTTTCCCTACAGGTGGTTTGCTGACTGTGTGTTTGTGTCTTTTTCCCTACAGGTGATTGCTGTTAGTTGTGGGAGTGTGATTGTGTGATTGGGTGGGGGCTGTTTGCACCATTGTTCCCTGATCACCTTTAATCACCAGCCTCAAGCAGCCTTGTGATTGGCCTTCCCCTGTGTGACTAACAAGGGGCAAGGCCTGACCTAGGTAGAGAAGGCCTTAAAAGCCATTGCTTGAGGGACTAGGGGACTGCAAACAGTGGAGTTTGAGAGGGAGTTTGCGGAGGAGTTTGGTGAAGCCACGATGGTGAAGAGGAGCCACACTGCTTGTGCCAGCGCCCCTTCTGTTTCCTTGCCTCTGTTTGTAGCCAGACAGACTCTCTGACCATGGATATCTCTACCCAGATCCTGGTGTGGACTTGCAGGGACCATGGCCTTCATTTTCCTGCCATTGATGATCAGGCTAGAGAGATGAATCTGTGTGATAGGTGCCTTCTGGTGGCATCTCTCAAGAAACAGGTAGGAGAGTTACAGGAGGAGGTGTTGCAACTCAGGGGTATCCATGCCCTGGAAAAATTCCTTGACAGTGTCCATGAGGAGACATGCAAGGAGGAGGTCCCTATCCCGGTGCCAAGGGCTACTGCCACAGCTCTGGAGACGGATGGGATGCCTATGGCAGAGGGAGGACACTGGCAGCTGGTCACCTCTGGCAGCAGACAGTGCTCCACGTCTGCTCACGTCCCACCCTCCATTGTGGTGAGGAACCGTTATGTGGCACTTGAGACAATGCAGGAGGTAGAGGAGATGCCATGCACCCCAGAGGCTGGGGAGATCACAGCCATCTCATCTAAGAGGAAATGTAGCGTTGTGGTGATTTGGGACTCACTCCTGAGAGGAATGGAGGCACCCATCTGTCGCCCTGACAAAGCCTGTAGGGAGGTATTCTGCCTGCCAGGTGCCTGTAACGGAGGGATTGTCAAAAATCATCCTCCCCTCGGACTACTACCCCATGCTTCTTATCCACGTGGGTACCAATCATACTGTGAGAGGTGATCCTTAGCAGATGAAACATGACTTCAGGGCTCTGGGAGCGTGGGTGAAGGAGTTTGGAGCACAGGTGGTGTTCTCCTTGATCCTTCCAGTCCAGGCTAGAGGCCTGAGGAGAGACGGATGCATCCTAAAGGTGAATGCCTGGCTGCAAAGATGGTGTGGTCAGGAGGGATTTGGCTTCCTTGACCATGGAGTACTGTTTCAGGAAAGAGGATTGATAGGCAGAGATGGTCTTCATCTGTCCCAGAAGGGGGAGAGCATATTTGGGCACAGACTGGCTGACCTAGTGAGAAGGGCTTTAAAGTAGGTTCAATGGGGGAAGGAGACCAAAGCCCACAGGTAAGTGACAATGTGGGAGACTTGGGGGGTGCTGGGACTGTAACACCAGAAATAAAAGGGAAGGTGGTTGGAACATGGTGGGGGGGAATCAAATAAATGTCTTAAGTGTTCTACTGAAGCCCCAATACGTGAGGAGAGTGGGGGAGGACAACTCCAAGAAAAAATGAAAGGAGCTATATATAATAGAATTGAAAATCAAAATGACAAACTAGGGAAATCGGCCTGGTATCTTAGGTGCCTATACACAAATGCAAGGAGTCTGGGAAATAAGCAGGAAGAATTGGTAGTACTAGCACAGACAAGGATATATGATATCACTGGAATAACAGAGACGTGGTGGGATAGTCTGCATGACTGGTGCTCTACCATGGATGGGTATAAACTGTTCAGGAAGGACAAGCAGGGAAGAAGAGGGGAAAGAATAGCATTATATGTAAAAGAGCTCTATGACTGCTCAGAACTCTGTTATGGAAGTGGAAGCCTGCCAGTAGAAAGTCTGTGGGTTACATTGAGAGGGGAAAGTAACAAGGGGGATGTTGTGGTGGGTGTCTGCTATAGACCAGCAGACCAGAAGCAGGAGGTGGATGAGGTGTTCTATGGACAACTAGCGGAAGCTTCTAGATCACAGGCGCTGGTGCTCATGGGGGACTTCAATTACCCTGACATCTGCTGGGAGGCCAATACAGCAGTGCATGGGCAATCCAGGAAGTTTTTAGAGAGTGTTGGGGACAACTTTCTGGTACAAATGCTGGAGGAACCAACTAGGGGCCTTGCTGCTCACAAACAGGGAAGAATTGATCAGGGAGGTAGAGGTAAATGGCAAACTAGGCAATAGTGACCATGACATGGTTGAGTTCAGGATGCTGATTAAAGGAAGGAAGGAAAGAAGCAAAACAAAAACACTGGACTTCAAAAAAGCAGATTTTCGCCCTGTCAGGGAACTGATTGGCAGGATCCCTTGGGAAGCTAATCTGAAGAGGAAAGGAGTCCAAGAGAGTTGGTTATATTTTAAAGAAACCCTGCTAAGGGCACAGGAAGTTGCCATTCCAGTTAGAAGAAAGAACAGCAAACATGTAAGGCACCCAGAATGGCTTAGTAGAGAACTCTGCTCTGAACTTAAACATAAAAAGGAAGCTTACAGGAAGTGGAAGCTTGGTCAGATGACTAAGGAGGCATTGAAAGGTATTGCTAGGGACTGCAGGGATAAGATCAGAAAGGCCAAAGGACAAATGGAGTTTCGTCTAGCGAGGGATGTAAAGGATAACAGGTAGGGGTTCTATAAGTATGTTAATAACAAGAAGAGGATCAGGGAAGGTGTAGGTCCCTTACTGAACGGGGCAGGCATCCTCGTGACAGAGGATGAGGAAGAAGCTGAAGTGCTCAATGCTTTTTTTGCTTCAGTTTTCACAGGCAGGGTCAGCTCCCAGCCCACTACCATGTGTATGGCAGACTGGAGAGAAGAAGAGAGGCTCTTGGTGATGGAAGGTCAGGTTAGGGACTGCTTAAGGAAGCTGGATGTGCACAAGTCCACGGGGCAGGATGAACTGCATCCAAGGGTGCTAAGGGAATTGGCTGATGAGATAGCAGCACCGCTGGCTATTATCTTTCAAAACTCATGGAGAACGGGGGAGGTGCCAGAGGATTGGAAAAAAGCAAATATAGTACCTATTTTCAAGAAAGGGAAAAAGGAGGAGCTGGGGAATTACAGAGCTGTCAGCCTCACCTCAATCCCTGGAAAAATTGTGGAGCAGGTTCTCAAAGAATCCATCCTCAAACACTTAGAGGAAAATAAAGTGATCAGGAACAGTCAGCATGGATTCACCAAGGGTAAATCATGCCTGACCAATCTCATTTCATTCCATGAACAGATGACTGGTTTTCTGGATGCAAGAAGAGCCATTGATGTGATATACCTTAAGTTTAGCAAGGCTTTTGATACAGTTCCCCACAGCATTCTCACTGGCAAATTAAGGAAGTATGGGTTGGATAGGTGGACTATAGGGTGGATAGAGAACTGGCTAGATCAACGGTTTCAGCGTGTAGGAATCAATGGTTCCATGTCTAGCTGGCAACCAGTAATGAGTGGTGTGCCCCAGGGGTCGGTCATGGGGCCGGTTCTGTTCAACATTTTCATCAATGATCTCGATGATGGAATAGACTGCACTCTCCGTAAGTTTGCGGATGATGCCAAGCTTGGGGGAACAGTAGACACGTTGGAGGGCAAGGATAGGAGTCAGGGAAACCTAGATAAATTGGAACAGTGGGCCAATAGAAATCTTATGAGGTTCAGTAAGGACAAGTGTAAAATCCTGCACTTGGGATGGAAAAACCGCATGCACTGCTACAGGCTGGGGAACATTCAGCTAAGTAGCAGCAGTGTAGAAAAGGACCTGGGGGTCATGGTGGATGGGAAGCTGGATACGAGTCAGCAGTGTGCTCTTGCTGCCAAAAAGGCCAGTGGTATACTGGGCTGCATCAAAAGAAGTATTACCAGCAGATCAAGGGATGTGATCATTCCCCTCTGTTCTGCACTGGTAAGGCCACATCTAGAATACTGTGTTCAGTTTTGGGCTCCCCACTACAAAAAAGACAGGGACATGCTAGAGAGAGTTCAGCGGAGTGCAACCAAAATGATTAAAGGGCTGGAGCAGAAGCCCTATGAGGAAAGACTGAAAGCATTAGGCTTATTTAGTCTGCAGAAGAGAAGATTGAGGGGGGATTTGATGGCAACCTTCAACTACTTGAAGGGATGCTCCAAGGAGGATGGAGCTCGACTATTCTCAGTAGTAATGGAGGACAGAACAAGGAGCAATGGTCTCAAGTTACAGTTAGGGAGGTTGAGGCTGGATATTAGGAAAAACTTTTTTACTAGGCGAGTGGTGAAGCATTGGAATGAGCTGCCTAGGGAGGTGGTGGAGTCTCCATCTTTGGAGGTGTTTAAGGCCAGGCTGGACAAAGCCATGACTGGGACGGTTTAGTGGGAGTGGTCCTGCCTCTGGCAGGGGGTTGGACTAGATGACCTCATGAGGTCCCTTCCAACCCCATGATTCTATGATAATTGTCAGTTTCAGCCTATGCTAGCTTCAGGGCTCCTGCAGACCTTGATGTCAATCATAAACCCAGGCCACAGCCATAGTGCAGTTACAAAGACTCAGCCAGGATTACTGCTCTCGGACCTAACAACTTGCATGTCCTGCAGAAGTGCATTAGCATGAGTGGCTGCTGGCAAGGAGCAGCTTAGGCAGTAGCAGGAATCATTGTGGTCCCCTCAGCCACTCAAAGGGTTAAGGGGAGGCATCCTGACATCTATACGCCAAGAGAAACAACGGATAAACAAATTATGTACCACCTTACATGATTTATGTCATCTGTTTTTAACTCCACTGGCACCTTGCTCCTGATGTCTTCATCAAAACATCCCTATTCATTATTGTGGCCAGCCATCTTACCTTGTGCAAGGTTGGGGGTGTATGTGTACTAGACTCCTGAAATGTGTTTATATGAATATCAATTGTCTAGTGCTTCTTTAGGAGTATCTATGTTTTAGCAATGTGAGTGGCAGACAGTGACCTTGTACGCATCTGCTTTAATACAAGCCTGACTTTGGTTCATAAACTCTGGCTCAGGCCATATACCAGCACCAGTGCTCCTGGCTTTCTCTCTCTTTCTGTATTACAGAAAGCATTTTGGTAAGCCCTGGAAAAATGTTGTTTTTCTTACATACAATTACACATTACTCTGTGTGTTCATCCCCACCCTACTTACCCTGCAAAATATGGATCAAAAGGAACCTACCTAAATAGGATAGTATGAAGACTGAGCATTTGTTGTCTACTGCACATTAATGATATAAAGCACATGCTAAATAGTTATTGTTGCTGCAATCACTAAATTTAGATTTTATTTCGTCTGTAGCATTTTGTATTTATAGAGATGTTTGCATTTGGGGAATAACAAAAAAACAGCTAATAACATTCACCCCTCTTCACCAGTGCTAGCCTATTGTCTACTCAACTAGCTGTGACATCGCAAGACGTGAATTAGGAACTGCACTGGTTAGATCTGAAATACAATGCACATCTCAGGGTATGGGGGAAAGAGGGTGTTGGAATTTTTTCTGTTTTTTTTCTTTCATTTTTTTCAACTGTGTATATAGGTAGTTCATTAAGCTGTTTTAAAAACCATAAGTAAAGGCCGGTCTTCCTTTTTTTCTTTAAGCAAAACACAACCATACCCCCCCTCCCCAAAAGTCTAGCTGAACAGCACTAAACCAAAAATCCTGTAATGTTATTTTTAGAAACCTATTAATATGAAGTGTGGCTGTAATTTTCTTGGTTGATGTCATCTTCAGAATGAGCTTGCTTTTTGTAGCTGTGGAAGGACTTCAAAATATTCTTCCTGCCCAAGTTCCAGAGGGGTAGCTTTGTTAGTCCATTTCAGCAAAACAAACAAGGAGTCCTGAGGCACTTTTAAAGAGTAACAAATTTATTTATCACATGAGCTTTCATGCACACAATCCCACTTTATCAGATGCATGAAATGGAAATTACAATATGTGGGTAAGCACAAAAATATAGAGAAAGGTAAGTCAGAAGGGCAGTTTAGACTTTTTCAGCAAACCAGGAAAGCAATTTTGATTCAAACAATGTGGAACAATAGATGAGGAGGTGAGCACGTGAATTGTCTTTGGCAATGAGCTATCCGTTTCAGGTCCCTATTCAAACCAAGTCTTACGGTGTCAAATTTGCATATGAATTCTAGTTCTGCAGTTTCTTGTTGGAGCTTGGTTTTAAATTTTTTCGGTTGAAGCACTGTAACTGTTATGTCTTTTCAGACAAATGTGCAGTTTTGGGGCAAACCTGCAGCTGATTAATTTCTCTTAGTTTCTCAAGGAGGTGTTACCATTACAATATGTCAATCTTTTCTAAAGCAATGCATTACCAATCAGTGGTTCATGGGCTGCTTTTATGTTTCCATCATCATATCTGTGGCCTTCAAAGCTACAGTTGATGGACCTGCTGTCAAGACCTGAGATTTAATCATTGTGACAGTATCCTACATATTTTGAACCCCAGAGGCCTTGGAAAAGTTTAATGCAGCTTCCAGGTAAAGTTCAATCCACATAGCTGAGTCCCCTGAAGTATTCTCCACAGAAAATTACCATTCGCTATATAGATAGGCCCAGTGTTTTGTTTCACTTCACATTTCAGGAAAATGAATAGCTAAGCTGAGAAGTCTGGTATCTTACTATGAAAAATGGGGATTTTATAGAGGTTGATTGTCATTAGTAAGTTGATGCAAGTACTGTAGTCAGTCTCTTTACTCAGCAAAAATGTTTGCATATGTATGAGAACTACCTCTTACCAGAGCAGTTTCCTGGTAGAAGCATGTCTGTGAGGAAAAGATAGATAGGAGCAAGCACAGGAGTCATGAGAAGAGATCCAAGCAGCCTTGGTTAATTTTCCTTTGATACCGTTGGAGTTTTTTGAGAAACAGGGTTTGGTTTTGATCTCACTTACATTTATACACTGATGTGACTCACCTGGCTTCATGAAGTTATTCTGAATTTACATGTGTGCAAGCAAGATCAGATCTTCAGCTTTCAGTGCTTACCAAGTTCTAAAGGGACAGCCATGTTAGTCTAGTCCTGCAAAACAAACGAAGAGTTCTGTGGCACTTTTAAAAGACTAACAAATTTATTTATCGCATGAGCTGTTGTGGGAGAAAATCCCACTTTGTCAGATGCTTAGAAAAGCGTCTCACAAAGTGAGATTTTTAAGCTCATATGATAAATAAATTTGTTAGTCTTTAAAAGTGCCACAGGACTCTTTGTTTGTAGTGCTTACCTAGGAGTGCTAATTAGAGAGAGAGAGAAAGGAGAAAAAAAAAAAAAAGCTGTCACAACCATTGTCTATATTTTATTTGGGAGGGGACTATTCCTAATGACTATGGTTCCTGTGTCTTCTATAGTTTTACCTTTGTTGTTTAAGCCGCATCTTAGTATGTGCATGGAACAAATAATACATACTCATGATTATTACTGAAGCAAAGCAATTTCAGCCTGTTCACTTCCTGTTAAACAGGAACAGGATCAAATATGTCAGCATGGTCTTTAAAGCACTAAAAATTTAAACAATGCAAAATGACATCAAATGTGAATCCATTGATATTGGTCATTAGATTTTAACTAAGCTTTTAGGATAATTAACATTGAAAAGAGTTTGAACTGCAGCTTGACAGTGCCTGCTGCTACAAGAATCTAACAGAAACAAATTGTTTGTGTGTACCCAATAAAGGAAACATGAGATTTTTTTCCTATGAAACATTCATTAGACACAAGTTATTTACTATAGGTTCTTTCCAGAAATTGCATTGCAGGTACTACATTGCATAAATAAGCTGACCTGTCAGGTTTTTGGCAATTTATGGAGCTGGTCAGCCTGTACGTTAGTGCAGTTTTTTTGTTGCAATGAGATGTAATGGCTTTTCAGCGCACCATAAGCACAGTTGTGACCACAGGCACACTTGTGTCATTTTGTGTGCAGTAACGAAGCCTGACGAGTGGTCTCCTGCTTGCAGATAGCCGGCTGTTGTCCTAAAAATGCAAACCACTGCCTCGGGCCATGGAATCAGGAACAAGCAAAGGACAGTGGCACAGGCAGGGCTCCCTACTGCTCATCCTCTCTTTAGCACACTACTTGGAGGCAGAAGAATAGTCTTTACCCTTGTACATAAGGGCACAGCTAAAGAGAGTGATAAAAACAATTGCATGAAGGCCATATTTGAAATCTGGCTTTGGAAAATTGCTGAGCTGCCTTACAAAAATAAAATACAATAAAAAAAAACTCCTTTGGCAGCACAGGTTTTCCCTTCTTCTCCCACCCCCCATGCACAATAAGCAGTTTGAGCATAAAAGCTGCTACTTCAGCAGAGTTTCTCTCTCTACATAGAGACAGACAGTATGCAAAGTAAATCACAGGAACAATCCTAGCTTTTTTTATGGCTCATTAATATTCCATGGAACTGGCATGCCAAGAGTGCACTGGGGTTCGCATTCTCCGGAATACAGTCAGCTCATTTTCTTCACTAGTTAAAAATTCCAGGGTCATAAGAATGCTACTTTGCTCTTGATAGCTGAGTACTGTGGGAAGTCCTGTTTTCATGAGAACTGTGAAGATAAATCTGTCCCAACTCATTTACAAATTAGGACTTGTCCTGAAATCAAATGATTTGTGATTTAATTATGCTTTCCTCTTCAGCTTTCTACACCCTTCCTGCTCCCACCCCCCTCCAGCCCCCATCCTTGGCTTTCTCCCCCTTCTTTTGAATGTAAACACAGCTCTGCCAAGCACTCTGGATTCAAGTTGGTTTTTCTTACATTGTGTATCAATGTTTTAGTTTCTATAAATGCATTACGTGGTTTGTTTGTTAATGTTGGTAATAAATGCTATTGTTAAGGTTACAAAACAGTTTCAGTTATAATCTCTGCTTTCACAATTTTTCTCATGATTTTTCTTCCTCTTTTCTCATAGCTTCCTAGAAAATCCTCCTTGTACACTGAAATTTTTGTGCCTTGGCAGCTGCCAGAAAGTAAATATTTTTGAATGAGATTCCCCAAGTTGGGAATTTTTAAGGTCAGTGAGTTTAAAAAAAAAAAAATTCATTTCACATTCAGTATCCATTATTGGTAGCCACTTAGTGAACTCACAAACAGGTGAACTTTGAAACGTGCCAGGTATACGGTCGTCACTGAGGTATGTACATCTTGAAAGAAATAATTTCTGGAAGTGTTAAAATGCCTGTATGCACCTTCCACTGCATGGTTTGTAGGGAAGCATATCTGCTAAATATCACATTAAAGGAGTGTGGTTATGCAAAATGTTACTTCATCCACCAACTGAGTGGCCATAGTGCAAATCTCCATCTTCCCAGTCACATGTGAGAAAGTGGGTATGGCTATGGGAAAGAGTGATGCAAGCAGTTCCCAGAGTATCTACCATTACGGACCACATATGCAGCTCTCTGCATGTTGTGTGCTGCATCCACGCAAGATATATATGTTACCTGGATGGCTTGGAGGATATCTCATAGGCCATAGATGTGTGATGATTGGGCCACAATGGCCCATGGACCACAGGATGAGAACCAGTTAGCTACATCACATGGTATGCTCTGTACCCCAAAAACCCCAAAGCTAATATACAGGAAATGTCTGTGGAAAGCTAAAGCTAATTGTGGAACTCTCCTGATGGATCAATGTGCATTGAAGGTCTGATGATCAATAGCAGCCCAGCTAAGGCTCTGCTATACTTCCAAGGTTGAGGAGGAAGAGATGAACAGGTATTTTCCTTTGTGCCTCCAGCTTCCCCCTGGCTAGGATGCATGGTGTCTCAGTGCTCATAGGTTCTGGCTTTCTGGTGCCTCTTCAAGCTGTGCATCCCTAGTTCTGCAGATTGGAGATGGGAAATGCTCTCACTCTGCAGCACCATTAGAGCTTCATGTTTTTACATTATTTTATATCTGTCTACAGGATTGAGGTGGGACATTTGGATACAAACTGAATGTTTGAAAGCTGCATGTTAGGCACAAGTGACATTTAATTACATGTGAGCACTCACAACAGTCAGGAACTGCAAAATTTACATTTTCTGTTGTAATATTAACTTGGCAACATTGTGTACATGTAATATTTTATATTCTTTTTCCCCTAAAACATGTACCTTAATACTGACACATTGTGTAAAATAAATAGAACCAGAAAGCACACAGGTTGTACAGCTCTGCTTTTAGAACTTTTGCTGCCATTTTATGACTCTTTTCTGGTACAAACTATGCAAAGCTAATAGTGCACTAACCTAGCATTTAGGTATATGTCATACAAAATACTTCTACTTCTGGGACAGCAGCTATTTCTATGGATACAGTATGGTGAACAGACATAGAACAAAGAAAACCAAAACAGTTGGCTCTCTGCTGTCAAGGAAACAAGCTGCTTTTTCTGCTTAAATATCCCTTAGCATAACTGAAGGGGGGAAAAAAACCTTCAGTAAGGACTTTATTAAACAGGATATCGTCTGGCTTGTGAGCAATCAGATGTTTCAGTAACAGATATTGTTTTGTCTGATGCTGATAGATCACAATACCTTCTAACAGCACTATGCAAGCTGCCAAGGCTAAGGTACTTGCATAAGGACGTATTTTTAGGCATTCTTAAATGGGGATATAAAATAAATTTTTGTGCCTGCTGGGAGCCCAGGAATGAACTGAAAAAAACATTTGGCCATTTTCTGTTTTTGAGTTAAGTGCCAAACAGTTATTTAGATTAAACTTATTTTGTTTGCATTTTGGAAACTCAAAATCTGTTTTTACCGTCCCTTTAAACCATTGGGAGTTTTGCCACTGACTTCTGTAGTGATCTGACACTGTTTGTTTAATAAACTGAAATTTTACAAGGCACGAGTTTGTAAGGCAAATAAATATCTCTGAGCAACTATTTAAAGTATTTAGATAATAGTTACTAAGATTATATAATGGAAAGGATCTCTGAAGGTACACATGCATATTCTCTACAAACATTGCTAGCCTACAAATTGACACAAGACTATGGCAGCTAAGAACGAATGATGTGTCAGAACGGAAATCTATACTGCAAGGTGTTATATGAAAAAATGAGGAGATTAAATATATATAATATTTAAGCTCAAACCAATTTGCAGTTGCAGCAATCTGATAAAGGATCAGTTCAGAATGAGCTTCTACTTGAATCTTACATTGGAAAGGTCTAGGAAGTATATGAGTTCAGGCACATTGGTCTAGGTTTGCTCAGGGTCCTCAGAGGGCTGCCAGATCTAGAATGAGGTCTAGTGGCAATACCGAAAGATACCGTCAAATGACTATGTAAGTTTTCCTAGGCAACATGGTTCTTGCTTGCAATATACAAGGGAACAGTAATCTCAAAGTTGTGTATGGTTCCACAGCTACCATCAGTCATGCCTATCTAGCTTTGATAAAAGTTCTTGGAGATGAATCACTATGGTTCGCAACTCCAGCTCTAATCTGAGTCACAGTACCAATGATGGTCAAATCATATGTTTCACAAACTTCTGCGTAAGAGGTGTTGTGGTCTCTGGGTCACATACTTCCTGGCAGACTTGTCAGAGCTAAAACCATTGGTGTACTGTGAGTGTTTGGTGCCCAGGGAGCAATGCTTACATTTGCATCCCCTTCCTTCTTTTTGGGAACCCCTGGAGGGAGACAAGGCTAGGAAGGAGCACGCGGCTGGTGGTAAGGGAGAGACACATAGCTGGGAATGGCAACATGGCTGGAGGTAGGGTCATGCACTTGGCCAAGGGCAGTGAAGAAGTGGCCCAGCCCCGCCTGTCCCTTTTCTATGCCAAGCTGAAGGGACCAGCCAGTGCCCCCTTGAGGCAGGTGCTGGGGGCCATGGTTCCCTCCTCCCCATCCCCTTTGGTACACTACTGGGGGTGTGCTTATAGAAGCTTTTATTTGTTCCTTCCTATTTAGATGATTGGAGTCTGATCTTGAAGATACTAAACTAGGACATTTCACTAAAATCAGTGGGTCTAAAATATGGGGTGGGGGAGGACTGTGGATTCCTGCCCCTTGCCTCTCAGGGATTTATATCGTGCTCATTACCATAGTATACATGTTATGTTTGTCTCAGGTGCTGGAATGTTTTCCAATGGAGCTGTTGTTGACTTAGTGCTGCATGTTGCTTTCTCTCATTAAATACTTTTTAAAAAATTTATCTTAAAATGAAGGGAACTAACAGACTGAAAACAAATGCTTTTAAATAGCATTAAAGTTGGTGCAACATAGCCTAACCCTCACTTAAGAGAACCCCCCACGCACCCCCCCACACACACAACAAAGTCTTAGTTTCAATTCTTAATAGACTTTAAAGTGACTTTTCCAAACCCACATTAATTAGAATTTTTAGAAGAACATTATCAACTTTGAATTTCATGGCTTTTCTTAGTTTGTGTAGCAACTCTATAGTTCTGGTGAATCTGTTTGGTTTTGATTTTCTGTGCACTTCTGAATATTTTATCTGAATTGAATAATTTCCATGTGTGAAATCTTTTATTAAAAAAAAAAACAATTTATCTGATACTTACTGCTCTTTAGTACAGCACAGCTTGGTAGCACTAGGTACGTCTTGTTGAAAGTATGTCCATAAATATGTCCCTTCCAGCATAGAACAGCTTGTTAACTTGGCAGTCCTCAGCAATTTGCTTCAGAAAGTTTGCCTCAGATGTGATAGTCCAAATGTAGGGCAAAACTCAGTAACTTTTTAGCTAATTTTACCAATTGACACATTCTTCCCAGTTTTAACTGCCTACTTACTTTAACAGTGACTGCAGATCTGCTTCAGTTGTATTCTAATAAGAATTTTGAAGTTCCTTTTTGTATTTAATGAGCTGGGACTAGTGAAACCTGTTCTCTAATGAACATCAAGTTCTTCAAGCGCTGCTTACATCTATTCCTGTGTAGGTGTGTGCATGCCACAGTGCACAGATGCCTGGAAAGCTTTTTGCCCTAGCCTGTCCCTGTAGGGTCAGTGGCCAATGCCCCGTCTGATCTGCACGGTATATAGGTGGCCCTGGCCCTGCCACCCTTCAGTTCCTTCTTTCTGCCTGTTGCGGTGGTCCTTGAACTGCCTGCTCTTGCAGGTTTGTAAGTGCCTGTCCTATTCTTCATCATCTACTATTCACTTCTTTTTCCAACTCTAGAATTGCTCTTCATTTCTACCTTGCCTCCCGGCTCGGACTGCACCGGAGATCCCATCTCTCCCTTGTGTCCCGGCAGCAGCACATGGCCCTGAATGGCCTCAACCAAACCTGGTTTCAAACCTTGTACTGCATGTTGAAAGACTTTCTCAATCAGTAACCCCCATGAGGAATGCCTTGGAGAGGCCCACAGAACCAACAAAAGCCAAATTTGCCAATCATTTAAGCCCAGGATACAGAAGGACTGTGAAAATCACCTACACTCTATGGCACTAGAAGAGGTCCTACATCCTGCCTCAATGTTGAACAAAGCATCGTTGGCATAGGCTGCCCTGGCACAGAGAGCATAGTTGGCACCGGCTCCACTTCGGCACAAGTTTCCTTCTGGGAAACCTAAAAAGCACAACATGGGGTCAGATTCGACACCAGGTGGTTGCCCTCCAAAGGCAAAGCCCCAACATCAGCATGTGTCGGAATCCCTGGCATGGGTTCGGGCAGATTCACAGGTCCCAGCACAGAGACCTAAAACGCTGCTGATCCAATCAACACCCAAAGCTTTCAAAGCGACTAAGGTCCTTCTACAGCTGCCCACCCACAGTCCACTCAGACTGATGGCATCGAGGGGGAAACTAACACTGTTGTCTGAGGCTTGGTGCAGGCCGCAGATAAAGCTGGGTCCATCTGCACAGCAGGAGCCTGTGTGAGACCGAGACCAGCAGCTGGGTAGTCTGCTTTAGGATTGGGCCTTGACGCTCAGATCCCTGTGACTCCCCTCTGGGGAATATCAGCACAACTGCTCCCTGCCATGGGCCTACCACTCCCCTCTGACCCATTCTGGGGACTCCCCACACAGCCAAAGGGCATCTACTGTCTTGGCCTCAGGCTCCAAGAAAGGGGATGACAAGGCATGTCTTCAGCTCTCTCCGGAGGCCTCATCCCAGGAACGCTCCCTGTTGCGATCACAAAAATCGAGCTGTACCAGGTTGTGATCACATTCATCCCAGGACTCCAACACTGGTGCTATCATTCCTTGACACCACCAACCCCGGCACTGGCCCTCGCATGCCCAGCCAGTAGACAGAGGAGGAAGCGCTCCTCATCATCACCTCAGAGCAGAGAATCTGGAGCTTGAGTGTTGACACCACCTGCACTGTCACATTACTCCCTGCACAGGACCTTACTGGGACCAGAGTGGAAGAGAGATGCTTTTCACATGCCACCCAGCCCAGGGAAGTTGACTGCCTTCCCGCATGGGGGAAAACATCCCCAGCACAGGCCACGGTGCTGTGAACCTTTAAAGATTCATTGGCCCAGTGGACTGAGTGGGACTCATGGGATTCCCCCCATAGAGACTTTGCGTCCCCTATGTCACTGATACTAGCCACATCTCAATGGGCCCGGGATGCAGAGGCATCCAATGAGCAGGGCCATCCCTAGGTGGGTGCGGGGCCCTTGGCAAATCACCTTCTGTGGGGCCTCCACTCACCCTCCTTACCCCTGGGCACTGGAGCGGGGTGAGGCCAGTCGGCCCCGGGGAGGGGTAGGCCCCTGCACTGGCTGTCCCACACTAGGGACTGGGTAAGCTGGCCAAACTAGCAGAACAGGAGTGCAGGGTCTGGTTTCTCAGCCGCCCTTAAGCCAGTGGTTGTCAAACTTTTTTCCTCAGGACCCAGCTACGGACCTCTCTGGCATGCAGCAACTCTCTACTGAAAAAAGCAGCTGCTGCCAGAAAATTGAACAGTGACCATGGTGGGGGGGGGAGGGGGAGGTTGGCAATCCCTCACGGCTTTCATCTTTTCTCTTGAGGCTTCTGTTGCATCTCTGAAATCTACACATCTAATTTGAGATCACCTGCATGGAACATGCAGCAGGTGATCCCATATGCCATACTCCTGTTTCAAAGCAGGAAGTATGTCAAGTCTATAAAATTGCATGTAGTAGCCTGGAGTGTGTGTGGGGGAGCTCCTTGCAAATGTGGGGGAGGAGGCGTGACTGAGTGGAGAAATGAGATGCAAGTGCTGAGACAGAGGAGGGCGGAGAGAGCCAATACCAGGCTGGAAAGAAAGGTCTCAGAAGAACCTGTCTGCTGCTGAGCCTGTCTAAGTCCATCCAGGTCCTAGTCACTTCTCCACTGCCAAATCCCAAAACTGGAGCAGCCCCTCTGGATTCCACTTTCACCTCTGCTCTTCATCTGCTCCCTGAGTCTGCATGAGTTTCCATGAACACACATGGAAGTGTCCACAATATTGTGACCCCTGGCAGTGTGCATAAGGCAGCAATGCAATGGGGCTATCCACTCCCCCCCTTCAGATTAGGACCTTGTTATAACTTCTCCTTCCAGCAGATCCATCCCTGAGTTGGATTTTATTCTGTTACTTAGGTTTTCTAATTGTAGAAAAATACCATACTTTAACACAGGCTCTTACTAGAACAGTTTGCTTTTTTCTTATCTTTTTAATTATCAGTCAAAAAAATCTCTGGCATTTTTATTATAATCTACAAGTTATAACTTTTGTTGCAAGCAAGAGAATGTTCAACCCACTGAAAAAAAGAGGCAAGTTCTAACTTGCAAAAATAACTGCAATCCTCATATCCCAGAAATGGTGGAATGAGGTGGTCACAGTTTTTTCTTTTCTTCATTGTGTTTTTTTATCAATAGACCAAAAAGTTGCTCACCAATGACCTCATTCCTTTTCATATGATTGAGAGAAGCCCAAAGAGCTATGGACTCAGAGAGAAGGCATATAGGTCATTTGAACAACAATTAGCACTTCATTGTTAGTCCTAATGACTCACCTTTGTTGCAATGCTGATCTACTGCCTTAAGCAGATTTCGCACCAAGCTACTCCTCTGGTTCCACAGTAGAGCCAGCCCTTTGAACCAGGCTGCCACATTTGGCCAGATTGCCCAGTCCCTGGCAAGGGGGGGGGGGCAGCGTTGCAGCCCCATGGGGCCCTGGGCAGCTGCCCCTCTTGCCCTACTCTAGGGGCGGCCACGCCAATGAGGACTCGGATCCAGGAGAGGGACCTTCAGGCCTTGGCTGAAATGACTCAAGTATAATTTCCTCTTTTTCCCCTGACGAAGCGGCCTACCAGATGTCCTTTTTGCGTAGAGATGATCCGAGGGCACACCAAGAACTTCTTAAGTGCATGGCTGCAAACCTTGACCTGCCAATCAGGATGGTCAGGAAAGACTTCGATCCCCTCTTCGATGTGGGCGACACCGCCCCCCCCCCCCCAGCCAGAGTGGTGGTCCCAATGCATCATGGGGCGCTGAAGATCGCCTGTGGCTGGTGGCAGACACCATCATCAGTTCACCCAATGTCAAAGGGGACAGAGAGGGAGTACCACGTCCCCGTGGACAAATTTGGCTTCCTTTTTAACCATCCTATTCCTGGGTCATTGGTAGTGGATGCAGTTAACCAATGGAGAGGCAAGGTCAACCCTACCCCAAAGAATAAAGATGCTAAAAAGCTGGATTTATTCAGAAGAAAGATTTATTCCTCCACAGCTCTCCAGCTGTGCATCACCAAGCAATAGGCCCTCACTGGCAGGTCAATTTTTAACTTATGGGGCTCCATGCAGAGGTTTCGGGACCTCATCCTCTCCAATCACACAGTGGACTACAACACCGTCATGGAAGAGGGTCTCATGTGGCACATGTGATGCTGCTTGCTTAATGGGATGCTACAGATACAGCCAGCAGAGGGATAGTGTCAGCAATCACCATGCGCAGAGCCACAAGGTTTGAGACCATCTCCTCAGATGAGCAGTCCATATAGAAGCTTCCTTTTGAGGGTCCCTCACAGTTCCCCGAGTCCAGCAACACCAAGCTGCATTGTATGAAGGACTCGCATGTAACACTCAGCTCCTTGGGGATGTATACCCCCAGACAGCCAGTCAATCCTTTCAACCTCACCAGCAGCAGCAGCAGCAGCAGCAGGGCCTTGTAATTGGACCTTCCAATCATCACACTGCCCTATGGGAATAAAGACAAGGACAGAGATAGGGGTGGAAGAGGATCAGTGCCCAAGGGTCCAAACCAGTCCACCCACCAGAGCAATAACGTCAGTCTGTTATAGGCCATCACAACTGTCAGAATCCACCCCGCCAACATTCAGAAACCGTCTGGCCCTTATTGGATGCCCTCCTGATAAGCTGGGAGGGTGTGCTGCTCTGTGCCTTTCCTCCTATCTTTGTGATCCACAGAGTCCTGTTAAAGATCAAGAGGGACCGGGCAAATATGATTCTGATAACATCGGCTTGCCACGCCAGGCTTGGTTCAGCACCCTACTCGACCTTTTGGTGGTCCCACCCATAACACTGCTGCCCATACTCTCACAAGCCAGACTCCAGCCATCTGTGACATCCAGACCTGGAGTCTCTCTACTTAAGAGCATGGAGGTTGCATGGCTAAACCCAGGTGAGCAAGCATGCTCAGAGACTGTCCAGCAAGTCCTGATTTAGAATAGGAAGCCTTCCATGAGAGCCACATACAGGGCCAAGTGGAAACAATTCTCCCTATTATGGACATGGGAAAGAAGGGTACCCCCGGAGTCTGCCCTGATCCAGGCCATATTGGACTACCTCCTAGAAGTAGAGGAGAGTGGCCAAACACTTCCTTCTCTCAGGGTACACCTAGCAGCGATCTCAGCACTACAAAGTGCTTTTGATGGGGTGACCCCCTTCTCTCACCCCACAACTACAGGGTTCTTCAAGGGCCTACAGAGACTCTACCCTCAAACCTGGAACCCGAACCCACAACAGGACCTAAACCTAGTACCTGAGGGGCTCACAAAACCTCCTTCCAAACCCCTAGACTCTTGTACTTTACTAGTGCTATTGTGGAAAGTGGCCTTCTGGTAGCTATCCCATTGGCCAGAAGGGTTTCAGAGCTAAGAGCCCTTTCCTCGGAGCCCCCATGGATGGTGTTCCAGTCCAACAAGGCACAACTCTGACCTCACCTGGCCTTTTTACCTAAGGTGACGTCAGCCTTCCACATTAACCAAGATATTTGCCTTCCAGTGTTCTTCCCACACCCACAGGTTATGGAGAACAAGAGGAAATGGCACACTCTTGACATAAGAAGGGCTCTCACAACATACACTGAGTGAACCAGACCCTGCAGCAGAACCAAGCTTTTCGTAGCAGTTGCTGAGTGTATGAAAGGCCAGGCAGTAACAGCCCAATGCATCTTGTCTTGGAGAATGAACTGCATCAAGGACTGCTACCACAGAGCAAATAATCCCCTCCCAGGGAGAATCAAGGCACACTTGACTAGAGTGCAAGCATCCTCCATGGCCTTCCTCACTCAGGTGCTGATCCAAGAGATATGCAGAGGGACAACCTAGTCATCAGTGCATACTTCACATCCTGTTACATAATTGTCAAGTAAACAAGGGATGATGCTGCCCTGGGCAGAGCCATTCTATCAGCGGGGGAACCTTAACTCTGCTCACCATCCTAAATACAGTTTATAAGTCACCTGCACAGGAATGGATGTGAGCAGCACTCAAAGAATGGAAGGTTACTTACCTGTAAATGTCCTTCTTTGAGATGGACAGCTCACATACCTTCCATACCCTCCCTCCACCCCTATTTTTTGGAGTTAGTAGAAAGAAGGGACTGAAGGTGGGGGAGGAGCAGGGCCATCTATATACCACGCAGGTGCGCAAGTCAGAAGGGGTGTTGGCCACTACAGGGACAGGCTAGGGCAAAAAGCTTTCCAGGCATCTGTGCGCTGTGGCATGCACGCACCTACATAGGAATGTATGTGAGCTGCCCATCTCAAAGAAGAGTGTTTACAGGTAAGTAACCTTCCATTTCTTGGTTGCATGTTTTTCTGTTTAATAGTATAAAAAAATATGGACAATACAGTGCCACTGAAAAGGCTTTAAGCTATTATTTAGTAAATAATAGTACTGGAAGATCATATATTGCTTTCCATCAAAAGAGTTTTTAAGAAAGTAGTAAAACATTATTAACCTTATGTTATAAATATGGAAAATAAGGCCCAGGGGGAGTAAGTGACTTCCTCTGTGTCTTACACCTGATCTTGGTACATCAGCTTTCTGGGCTTTCAGTTCCCTATTCTAATATCAAACCATAGTGTCTATATATTAATAGGAATATTCAATATCAATTTGTTTCTAGGATATTTTTGTATTATGGTAAAAAGATGTTTTCTATGTTTAGTCCTGTCAAGACCTTCTTTGCACCTCCCTCACTTTTAGAGTACTTCTGAATACCTTTGGACAAAACCTTTAAGCATGGGAATGCAAGTATGATGCCCAGATTATGTCTACATCAAATAAAATGCATTGGCTTGATTTACGGGACAATGAACCCCAAATAGAAAACTCTTCATTTTGCATCTTTCCCACAATATCCTGGTTTAATCACATAAGGGCTGTGACTGAAGATATTTTAAATTGAGTTTACAGTGGTTATCTAAGTGAAAGATAATATCCCATCATCATTAACTGGTAAGTCTCATTACTCTTCTGGGCATGCTCCTTAGAACAAATTAAAGGGATCCATTTTACTTTTTGGTTTTGTTTTTTAATGATTGTCAAAAGCTATCTGCTAGAATAGTACAGAAATTTACAGATGCCTTAGGAAGAAACAGCAGAATGTGGAACTAATTGTGTTTATTTAAGATGATGATGAAACACAAATGACCATTACTTACAACAAGTCCCTTGACAGCTAGAGTTTGACTCTTGGGACTGGGAACAAATTCAGTAAAGAAGGACATTAATGCTAAGGTAAGCTACCCATGTATGCTTTATACATCGACCTATGCTGCTGAAGTCGTTCTTTTTTGAACAAGATGTCTGTACTAAACTACAGTGCTAAAGAACTGTTAATGAGGAAGAGTGGGTTTCTAACATCAAAGAGGAAAGCAACGTTTTCTAGATATCATCAAAAGGTAGTATTTTCAGAAATGCCTGAAAATGGAGTTAGGAGCACAAGTCCTACTGACTTACCTGCTTTTAAAATTCTACCACAAGTACTTTGCTGACCATTAAAACACGAGTTCTGGCCAGAGGCAAATTAAAGGGCCTTGGGGCTCTAGGCCACAGCTCGATGGTGGACTCCTCCCCCCACCAGCCTCAGGCCCTGACCGCCCACTGGTGGCCCCCCCTCTGGGGGCCCTAGTCCCCTGCTCTGGCTGGTCTCCCCCCAGGGCCAACTGGCACAAGGTGCAGTTTCTGGTGCAGCCTTCCAGGGTCATGGCCCAGCCCACCTCCAGGATTGGAGCAGACAGATCAGAGTGGGATGGGAGCACAGACCCGGCCTCTGGGTCAGCCTGTTCTAACCCCCAGTGCCCTCCATGATGTGGGGGCCCCTGGGCATGGGCCCTGTAGGCCCATGAGGTAATCTGTCCCTGGTTCTGGGGCTTTAAAAGGCTTGTGTCTGTTCTCTGCCACCAAATGTACATGCTTTACAGCAGGGGTCTCAAATTTGCAGCCCCTAAAGTTATTTCCCACAGCCTACAACAGGGGTACTCAAACGGTGGCCCGCGGTTCACAATCTGGACCGCAAAGATGTTTCTGGTGGACTGCTGGCCGCTTATTTGCATGAAAAATCCAAACCTGAAGCAATGTTCCTTCTAAGGCCGTTTGAGTACCCCTGCGGCAGCTGAGCAACTCCTGTTGCTCGCTGCGTTGGGGGGGGGGGGGGG
>ML682038.1:5679976-5792417 GCA_007922195.1 Podocnemis expansa | reverse complement strand
GCCCCCCCCCCCCCCGCTCCCACTCGCCTACCCTAGTTGCTTGTGGACCCCGATGAATGGTGGAAGGCTGAATGTGGACCGGCTCGCAAAAAGTTTGAGTACCCCTGGCCTACAACAACACTATCGTTAATGATATTTGCAATGTTGTTGTATGAAAAGGTTTCAGTGGTGCAGACCTCGGCCTAGCATACTATTTCTCATGTGGCCCTCATGGTGATATGGGTCTGAGACCCCTGCTTTACAGCATAGCACTGGAGTAATAATTAACAGTAAGAAAAACTAACCTGTTGGTGATATTATTTTCTAGGCCCTTCTGTCCCATTAGAGGATGGAAGACGTAAAGATATGCCCATTAACTCCACTGGAAGCAAGAAAGAACCATTCTATATTAATTATATCCAATGTCTCCTAACCAGCTGGCTAGCTCATCTCTAAGGACCCATTCAAACAACTAGCCAATTTTGATTATTGTAGCTTAGACAGGCTAATAGTGGTTCAGTACTGTATTGGGCAGGAATTTCATGAAAGCAGGTGAAAGGATGCTGGTGGACAATCTTTTTGATTTTAAGTAAAACTTGATTCCAATATAGGTATCAATACTTAATCTTCCTTCCTGTTTTGTGATGGCTAGCATTGCAAAGTGCTCCTTTGTTATCCTAAAAGTCTCTCTATCATACTTTATATAAGCTATTTAAATATGTCAGTTTTCTTGCCTGAGCTGTATTCTGCATGCATTATTCTTACTGCCACTATGGTGGAATTATTTTGATTGTGAACAAATATAGAAACTGTGAATAGATATTACACTCCATCCCCAAAATTCCTACAGTTTGTAGTTCTCATGCAGGGAAGTCACTGGTAAGTATATCTAACAGCATGAAAGCTATGAAACATTCTGTGTATGTATGTAGCTATCAACCTTTATATCTTCAATTTGCAGCATTTTCTGATATCATGTATTGAATCAGGGCTCAGTGATGTTGAGATGTAACATCAGTGAGTTGTCTATTAACTTAAATCTTTGGCAATGTAGTAAGGAGGAAATACCGTGGTCAAAGACTGCCCCAACTGAAGTCTCTGGGAATTTTGTTATTGATTTCAGTAGGACCCGAATATCACTCTCAGACTTCACAGTCTGTACAAAGTATGATGAAAACAGAATAGAATCATGGAACTGGAATGAACCATGAGAGATCATTGACCAAATCCCATCTAAGACATCCATGATAGGTGTTTGTCTAACCTGCTCTTAAATTTCCAATGACGGAGATTCCACAACCTCTCTAGGCAGTTTATTCCAGTGGTTAATTGCCCTGATGGCTAGGATTTTTTTGCCTGATGTCCAGCCTAAACTTCCTTAGCTGTAATGCCATGGCTTCTTGTTTTATCATCAGCAGTTAAGGAGAATAATTTTTCTCTTCCATCCTCGTAACGACCTTTTAAGTACTTGAAAGCTATTACCATGTCTTCTCTGTCTTCTCTTTTCCAGATTAAACAAGTCTGGTTCTTTTAATCTTCCCTTATAAGTCAATATTCTAGACCTTTAATAATTTTTGTTGCTCATCCCTGAACTTTCTTCAGTTTGTCCACGTCATTTCTGAAACAAGGCACCCAAAAACGGATACAATATTCCAGTTGAGGCCTAATCAGTGATGAAAGCAATGTTCAGTGTGTGCAGTGTTCCAGAAAAAGAAGTTGGTTAGAAGGGGAGGACCTTTAAAGAATGGTGTAAGAATTTGTGGAATCCAGGTAAACCCCAAATAGCTCCTAAGATCTTTGTGCTGTGCACATTCTGGGCCAGGACATGTGGGAAAAGCATGGATTTGACAATGCTTAATTTGCCATTAAAAAGGTGCGGGGGTATGAGCTGCCAAGTACTGAGGTGCTGGGGCTCAGCCCAGGCACAAATTAACCACCGAGATTTGGAAGTTATATGCCTGGAGCACCTAATGTTTTAAATAATACTTTAAATAATGTGCACAAAATTTCTCCATATAGTATATAATATGTAGGATTCTTAGCAAGTGGAGTGAGAATTGCATAGGGAGGTGAGCCTCTAGACCCATGTTTTGGAAGAACTCATTCACACACAGTTTCTATTGACACCAGTCAATTTTGCAGAACCAAAGAAAAAAGTCAGTTCATAGTTTCTCCTTCTTTGAGGCAGGATACTCCAGAAGGTTTAATGAACTGCCAGGACTCACTAACCATCTTGCTCTTTGCAGCCAGTCAGCAGCTGATCCCCAGCTGAGATTCAGAGGTGAAAGTTCGCTGACAAAGGTGGAGGAGGTTAAAGATAAGAGTCTAAATATCCACAGGGAGTTCAGATCATGTACAAAGTCATAATTACATAAGCCACTACTATTGTTTGGATGAAAAGAAATAGCTGCTAGCTGAAAAACAGGCAGGGATAAAAGACATTTGCAAAGACAAGATGAAGAATTAAGACAATTCTGACTATAACAGACTTTCAGAACTGCATGCACTGTGGTGTGGAGAGTTTCTGAAAGGAAAATTGTTTTATTATTCAAAACCTGTTAAATGGGATAACCTTGTTGCACCACACTTTATTTCCTTTAGCAAGTCTGTACTTTCAAGCAGACCCTGCTGTTTTAGTCAAATGTGGTTTTAGATGTTTATGAATTGTAAATGAGATTCTCCTTCTGTACACATCATTCAGTTATAGGTGTCTACGTGCTGCAGCGCACAGTAGCTTGGAAAGTCTTCAGCCTTAGCCTGTCAGGTGAGGGCACGTGGCCAATACCCACTCTACGCCATGACCGCAGCTACATAGGTGACCATGACCAGGGGCATCACTGCCCCAGGGAATGACCCGGGGCGCAGGTCCATGCCCTGCGAAGTGGCAGACCTTTGGAAATTGTCTTTACCATGAAATTCAAGATGCCCGGTTTCAAGCCGTGCTTAGGATGCTTCAAAGCCTTCCTGCTCGATGATCCACATGACAAATGTCTCACATGCCTGGGTGAGTCCCATCTCACTGAGAGCTGCCCCCTTTGCCAGTCCTTCAAAAAGAGGACTTGCAAGGACAGAGAGCTGTGTCTGCGCTACCTTGCCAGGAGTACTGCAGAAGCCTCAATGCTGCCCGAGCCGTGAGTGCTCCACTGGCTCCCCAACCGGCCCGGGCACCGCAACCCTGGGACCACTCATCGGTGCTGAGTCCAAAGACTCAGTCAATGCCCCTATCAGTACCGTTGGGGCTCCGTAGTCATCGGTCGCTGAGCCACCTGAATGCTGGACCGAAGGTGGCACCGTCAGTGGTACCGTGGAAGAAACCCAAGTCAATGCTGACCGTGGCACCAGGAGCCAGGTCGGCACAAGTGATTGTTCAAACCGCTAACCTGGTACCATGCAGCAACCTGCCCCCAGCACTGCAATCTGGCACTGGGGACGCCCATCAATAGATCTGGTACCGCCGAGCCCGACACTGGTGGTACAATCTGGAGAGGACTGCTCCCTGGCCTCTTCTTTGTGCTCCTTTCGGGACATGTCTGTACCATGCTCCCAGGCTTCGGGAGCCCCTTCCCATGCCTCCGTGTCAACTTTGCCCCCAGCCTTGGGCCGATCTTCTCTGCTCAAGATGATGATGAAGATCAGAGACCATTTGGGGAAACTGTGCTGCAACCACTCCCCCTTGCCAATGCCTCTGCAAAGGAAGAGATCCTTGGCACTGTCGGCATCAGGGGGACCCTCCCCCTCGGTGCAACCTAGTTGGGGCTGTTCACCTCCATGCCTTCGGGACGCCGGGACCTCTTTTAATGACTGGTCACATGGTTGGCTGGACATGGCAGCTGAGGATACCTTGACCCCACGGCAGTTTCCTGTGCACTCTATGGACTTGGACTTCTCAGACAATGAGCCCGATCCAGATTCCACACACTGTAGCGATTCCCGGGCCCGCTCCTCTCCCTCACCTGATGAGTATACCTTTGAGAGACCAATTGACCATAATGAAGACTCTTGTGCTCACCAGATGTTGCTGCATGTTCCTACCTAGACAACTGGTTAAGAGTCGGCAAGTCAAGTCACCAGGTAGAGCTCCACATCAGGATGGTAGTGAGGCTCTATGATTATCTGGGCTTTCACATAAACCAAGAAAAGTCAAAACTCCATCCATCCCAAAACAGAGAGTTCATAGGGGCGCGCCTAGATGCCTGCAAGGGGTTAGCATTCCTACCCCTCTCCAGATTTCAGTCCATTTGCACCATCATTATGGAGTTGCAAACGTCCCCCATGACCATGGCCCGCCGGTGCCTGCAGCTCCTCGGCCACATGGCAGCCTCCACCTCAGTAATCCAGACGGCATGCCTGAGGATAAGGCCCTTCTAGATCTGGCTCTCCATGGTGTTTCGCATATGGAGGGACTCCCTAACAAGGTACTGTCCATACCCCAGGACACACTGGGGACACTTCAGGTTTGGAAGGATCCCCGTTTTGCCACAGGGGGCGTTTCCTTCAAGGCCTTCAGTGACCCTGATAACGGATGCTTTGAATGCCGGGTGGGGGGCTCACATCTCGGGGGGACTCTCCACCCAAGGGCGCTGGTCCCGGATGGACATTCCTCTCCACATCAACGTGAAGGAACTAAGGGCTATCAGACTAGCTTGCATGATCTTCCTAGGCAAGATACAGGACAGGTCAGTCCGGATGCTCATGGACACCACAGCCGTTTTCTAAATGAACTAGCAGTAGGTAGTGTGCTCCCCACCACTTTGCGAGGAGGCGTGCAAACTTTGGGAATTAGCCATATGTCACAATTTCACCCCAGTGGCCTCCCACCTACTGGGGGTGGACAACGGGCTTGCGGACTCTCTGAGCAGAAAGCCCCTAGCGAACCGTGAGTGGTCCCTTCACGACAGGGTGTTCTCCCTCCTGATAAACAAATGGGGCTCCCTGTAGCTAGATCTGTTCGTGACATGGCAGAATTGCAAGTGCCCACAGTTCTGTTCCCTCAGGGGCCTGGAGGAAGGGTCTCTCACCGACACCTTCCTAATTGACTGGTTGCAGCCCCTGACGTATGCCTTCCCACCAGTTCCGCTGATACAGAGAATTACCAGGGATGGAGTGAACATAATACTAATAGCTCTGGACTGGCCCAGACAGCACTGGTTCCCACTCCTGCAGGACATGTCCATAGAAACCCCACTCCGCCTCCCACAGTAGGTGGACCTTCTGACTCAGGGCGCCTCAGGCACCCAGACCCAGGCCGACTACACCTGATGGCCTGGATGGTCTCAGGCTCAGCAAGCAGGAGAGACTGCTCAGACAGGGTTAAGAAGGTCCTGGTTGGTAGCAGAAGACCATCTACCAGGTCCATGTACATAGCCAAGTGGAAGCGATTCTCCATTTGGGCCGGGGACAAGGGCGTAGACCCCAGATCAGCTAGGATGCACTTGATCCTCGACTATCTGCTAGACCTCAAAGAAAAAGTTCTCTCTCCCTCTTCACCGAGAGTCCACTTAGTGGCTCTCTCTGCCCTCCACGAGACGGTGGATGGGCAATCAGTCTTCTCCCATCCCACTTCCGTTAGATTTCTGAAAGGGGTGGAAAGACGTTTTCCCCAAACCCGTAAACTCACCCTGCCTTGGGACCTGAATGTCATCCTCCGGGCAATGACAGAGCCCCACCCTATGAACCTTTGGACTCAGCCACCCTGCTGGTCCTATCCCGGAAGGTGGACTTCTTAGTAGCAATCACCTCTGCTAGAAGGGTTTCAGAGTTGAAAGCCCTCTCCTCGGAACACCCATACACAAGATTCTACCTGAATAAAGTTGTTTTGTGTCACCACCCATCCTTCCTCCCTAAGGTGGCCACCCCCTTCCACCTTAACCAGGAAATTTGCTTGACAGTTTTTTTACCCAGATCCCCAGGTTATGCAGAACCAGAGGAAGTGGCATACGCTGGACGTGAGGAGAGCACTCCTAACTTACATTAAGCTCACCTGGCCATTCCGCAAGACCCCCCCAAATGTTTGTTGCGGTTACCAAACATAAGAGGTGTACCAGTATCCTCACAGTGTATTTTGAATTGGATTGTGAACTGCATTAAAAGACTGCTATGGAAGGTCGAACACGCCCCTTCAGGGAACTGTTAGGGCCTAAGCATCTTCTATGGCCTTCCTTGCTTAGGTCCCGATCCAAGAGATCTGCAGGGCTGCTATGTGGCCATCAGTTCATATCTTCACGACGCACTATGCTATCACCCAACAGGCTAGAGATGCTGCTGCTCTGGGCAGAGCTGTACACAATGTAGGTAGACTGTAACTTCTCCCACCATCCAAGGGTGCAGCTAGCAGTCACCTATAACTGAATGATGTGAGCCACACTCGAAGGAGAACTGTGGGTACTTACCAGTAATCGTCCTTCTTCGAGATGGGATGCTCACATACATTCAGGCCCCTCCCACCATCCCCGCTAACAGAGTTGGTGAAGGTATATGGGACTGGGAGAGTCAGGGTCATGGTCACCTATACAGCTGTGGTTGCGGCATAGAGGGGGCGTTGGCCACGTGCGCTGACCTGACAGGCTAAGTCTGAAGACTTTCTGAGCTATCGTGTGCTGCGGCACGTAGACACCTATAACTGAATGTATGTGAGCAGCCTATCTTGAAGAAGGATGGTTACTGGTAAGTAACCCACCAATTTTAAACCCCAACAAACTATATAAAGAGAGTGTTTATAGAAACTATATGTGGCTTTCATGATCTGGACAAGTTTCATAAATTATAGGTCAAATTACACACTTGGATGCATCTGCATCACTCTCGTGGCTGTCCATGTGTCTGTCACTTTAATTTGTGAGACAAGCATGTGCATCCAAAGAGGAATTTGCCTGATAACCAAAGTGCAGAGTACTTTGCCACCTAGATATTCCTTGTGTCTCTTTGATCTACACTTTTTTCCAAGCCAAGGTAAAAACATGTATTTAAAAAAACTCATCACAATCATAATAAAAAAAAGTCCTCTGTATGGCATGGGGGGCTTTTTTTCCCCAGCTTCCCCTGGCAAATCATCATGAGAAGGGATTAGACAGGATGCAACTAGACTAGAATCTGCTAGTGTGACCCAGAAATTGGGCATGGCCTTACTGGAAGTGTTGTGTGACCATGGTGCCCATGAAAGATACTCATCTGTGATCACACATCATCTGTGCAAATCCTCAATTGTTAATTAAAGCTGCCCTCTACTAAGGGAGTCTTTAGGGAGATCTGTGCTGGTATCGTAATGTGCCCCACCAGCGTTGAATGTCCCCATACCACTAGTTCAGTTTTCCTCGCTTGTGTTAGGAGTGAATCAGCACAGTACACGTATAACAGTTGGAAAATGCAGGAGACAAGGGGAAACCCAGTTCTGATTCTCTGTGGCTGTATAGGATGCTGGTGTATACACAAGGAAAGGGACTGGATTCCATGGAACTCTGGGTTGGGAATGTCCTATGAAAACCACAGTGATTAATATGGGGTGTGCAGGGGTGAGTCATGATTGCTCAGCAGAAGTGTGAGTCCACCCTTGGTCCTCCTTTGTGTCAGACTAAATATGGAAAGGCCTTTCCCTTTCTTTTCTGTGTATCAGCACAGTGTCTGTCTAGCCACTTGAAATGGAGACTATGTTAAGGATTTATTCTTTTGAGTGGCTGTTGTTGATTTTTATTCTATGTAGCTAGTTAGAATGATAATTTTTAAAATGAATTCAACATTGTCAAATTAATATGCCTGTGGGCATACTGATCTTTGTTATCCTATTAACTTGAGGCTTTCATCTGCTAGCAATGAATCTATATATTGTTTGCAAATATGACACATTTCTCTCCTTCCTTATATTAGTGATGATTTAAGGCAAGAAATACACTGTTCATGCACTTTCATAGTAGATCCACATAGGTTTGCACAGATATATGTAGTAGGGTGGTTTAAGATTCTGCTTAAATATAAGGCAGGCTTGTGGCAATTACTAACCAATTTGATTTTTGCTTTCTAAATATTAAATATATAACACACACGTTTTGCATTTACTTTCTACAGTGAAAGAAATAAAGAAAGCAATTGGAAAGTTGCACATTAATTTATAGTTGATCCACTTTTTTTTTTTTTTTTTTTTTGAGAGACCAGTAGCAGATTGATCCTTGGTGACTGATATGCCTGTAGCATCTGAATTACCAGCACAGATAATTTATTATTTTTTACTAATGCTCTCGTTCCAACGTTAATTGTAAAGGTCACCCACCAAAGAAAGAGTCTAGAATAGCTATGATATAGTCTCTTAGTGCTTCATTTTTTAGTGCTATGATATAGTCTTATAGTGCTCCCTTTTAACATTTATTTAACTAATTACTTGCTACGAATCTGACATTCAGCAGACATAGCACTGCTCTTGAGCAGATTAAAGGATTAGTCACTCACTAGTTTAATCAGATTAATCAGAGATTTTGAACGCAATATATTATTTTACCTAGATGAGGGGATACATGATAGCCACATACTAGCACAATTTGGAAAGGGGAAGTATGGACAGACGGACTGATATAAAAGAGGGAACAAAATGTTACTAGTTACCACAAGGACTTTTGCAAGTACTGTACTTTGTAAGTACCACCTGAAGCATTTTTTTAAGTGTGAATGCTAATTCACAAAATAATTTTAACACCATTGTTGAATTGTTTGAGCAAAGAATATAGAAAGACTAATATAGTGTGGAGCTGCATGCTTTTAATGTTGATATATGAATGGTATATTAGTATGGTTTTTTATTTGTTTGGTCTTTAATATCTGAAAACCTGTGTCTGTGGATCTTTATTTAAATGTTAAATTACTTCTGTTTTCTTTTTCTTTTCTCTTTTCATATTTTCTTGGTTTTTTTTTAATGCCATAACAATCAGGATCTGAAATATGGGTTGGGGTAACAGTAACAGAAACAGAAAAAAATTAATAAAAATGTATTGTGATGACATTAAAATATTATATTTGATATAGTGAATTATATTGTACTAGAAAAATGGATGGCCTTAGATCTCCTAGGTGCACCAAAACCAGGATTTAAATCTGTATTTATTATGGCAAGTCTAGCATTCTTGTCTGAAAACTGTAAAATCTTCCTTTTTGAGTTGGTCATGTAAGTGACAGAGTTGGTAGCAAACTCCCAATATGGTGAGATCAGGACCCTTGAACTGGGTCCTTGGGTCTAATGTAAACAACCATAGAGAATTTTTCACAATCTTAACATGAATACTGCTTTAAAATGTAATGTATATCAGAGCAAATAAAAATAAGCAATGTTCAGTATAACTCACCTTAATCCAAGAGTCATTTTACTCCCACCCTCTCTTCCCCATAATTTATTGTTTTATCCAGTTTTCCTCTAATTTTAATTTTCAAATACAATTTAGGGGACAGCAACATACTAGAAGTGTTCTTAGCATTACTGAGGAGTAGAACTCTGTCTAAATCATTGCTCCCTGACAGATAGCCTTCAAAACAGATGCACTTTTTAAGAATAAAGAAAAATAGATATATCTATGTGCTTAAGGAAAGACACTTTGGTTGGAACTATGCCAGATTTCCATCCTGAAGGATGTCCTGTGCATGGCAAAAATGTATATCTACAATGATCATCATTCTAAGGTTTAATAACTAAGATTTAATAACTACGGTTGTTTAAAACAGCAAACATAACTCAGAAGCCATATAGTAGATGATGACCTAAGACAATATATAAATGAATACTAAATATGCATTAATATTATGTGGCTCTCATATAAAGTGAAGTTGGACTCTAAAAGAAAATACATGTATTACAATTGTACAGCCTGTTGATTTGTCCTGTGATGTATGAAGCATTTGTGTGTGTGTGTGTGTGTGTCCATATATGTGAGCACTTGTTAAATATGAGCTGCAAATATTCCCTTTTCTTACCCCTCTTCACTCATCATTCCTGATAGGGTGCAACAAGCTTATTTACACTGGTCCTCTGAAGTGCTTTATGCTTACAGGCTTTTCAATGCAAACCCATTTCCAGCACTCAGCATTTTAACTAAAAGAAAAGAAAATTCCAAAAGACACTGGTCAGCTTCCACAAATACAAGCAACTTTTTGCTAATTCGTGACAGTGGTATTTCACAAATGCAGCCTGTGGCAACTGGCAGTACAGCCTTTGTCACATGCACACACTCGCCTAGTAAAAATATCAGTTGCAAGTTCTATCATTATCTTTTAGAAATGATTTCATTAATTAAAATATGCCAATAATAATCAGGATAACATTGCTTTATATTCAAAAAGAAACTCATCTTAATCTCACCTTAATGATCAATTTGCAAACAAACTTGTCTCTACCTACTGCTGACAGTCAGGGGAGTGGAGGGGGGAGTTGCTTTGTGATACTGTCAGTACATCTCGTGCTTTAGCTGATGGAATTATTGTTTATTTTTTTAATTTTCAGAGGTAGGCTGATGACAGCTGAAGAAGACTGTATTTGCTGAAGAGCAGCATGATGGTAGAGAGGAGCGGAGTTCCTGAGGGAGATCTAATGGTGCCTCTCCTTCCTGCACAGAGATAAAGACTTATAATAAGCGTGTATGTTCACCATCTGGCTCTGTGCATGTGGTCCTTATGGAGGCGAAAGCTGCACAATCTGTAAATGATCAGGAGCCATAGCACTCTCTCCAGAGAATCCACGATGCAATCAAGGTGACAGATGGCATGGCCACTGCTGTGGCCTCATGGAGAAGATCAAAATCACCTTCAATAAACTCTGACTGAAATGGGCATGAGCACCTCAAAAAAGTCAGTTTGTCAGTCAAACTGCGACAGCAAGCTGCATTGGGGAAACATAGCGGCCAGCTCTCTGTTTTCAATCGTTTCCGTCTGACTGAGCCTGAACTATGATCTTTCTCAAATTGTCCTTTCTGTTTAGCTGAAGCAGGCCAGCAAATTGCCAGATTCATAGCTTTATTGAAGGAAATTGAAAACATGATGTCCTCAATTCACGGGACAAACAGCTGGCAGGTGTTTGGACACCCAAGCACATAAAATGGACCCTTGGTCTTTAGGACAAGTTTGTCCAACTTTTGTCAGATGAAATATAGATATATTTAAAAACATATATGATAAAAATCCAGTTTATGCAGGATTTAATGGACATTTGCTGACAGCTAATGAAATGAACCTCACGTTACATGATAAATACTGGATTTCCCTCCCCCCACTTTCTTCCACAAATACTATATCTATGGATAATTAGAAGAACCCTTATTTCCCCTTTAGTTGAATGTCTTTATACAGCATATTTACCTTTGTGGTCCATCATGTCTAATCTCTGAGGCTCTGATTCTGCAAGGTTCTGAGTATTCTCAACTGTCATTGCTTTCCACAGAGGTTGAGGGTGCTCAGCGCCTCTCAGGATCAGTCTGTAAGGGCCTGATCCTTCAAAGCACTGATCCGTTGCCTGGAGGAGAATGAGCGCCCTGCAGTCTCATTCAAGATAACGGGTGGGAAGGGTGCTCAGCACTGAGCAAGATCTCATACCCTGTAAGCAGAAAAGTTAAGTCCCAAGCCTTTTTTGATTCTCTGTGACTGCATGCACAGTTAAGAGATCATGCATGGGTGCTTCCTTTATACAGACTTGCCAAGCTTGGATTCTTAAGGATAACTTAATTAAAGCAACTTGCTGGTGCTTTAAAATCCACCCACTTGTGCTTCCATGCTGCTTTGAGAAGCTTGGAGATCAAGTGCCAAGGTGAAGCAGCGAGTGACACGTCTGAAAGTGATAGGTCTAGAAAAAGATTATTTTCCTTCTGTCTGCAGAATCCACTCTGATCCCTTTTGGAACCCCAGCAAAGATGCATTTGCATTAAAAACTGGATCTACTTTTTCTTCCTTTTCTCAGCTACAGACTATCATTCTCTTTATCTATGTTACTTTTAAAACCAAACCTTAAGGCATCCCTTCTCCTATGATCCCTCCCAGCTACCAATTTGTATCCCTATTACCAGGACATAGGATCTCAGCAGATTTTGGGCCTGATCTTGATTTGACAGTGGGCATTTTCTGTTGCCTTCAATGGGCTTTTGATCAAACTGTTGTCAATTCTAACATCTTATGTGTTCATGTATAATAGGCAATCCTTGGCTGCTAATAGTTTTGGAGGAGGGGTCATGTTTTAAGCCCCAGGCTCCTTTTTTGTGTTCAATTTTGCATATACAACTGATTGTGCCCACAAAAATGGATTCACACATGTTTTATGTCTGCAACAAACTATTTGCTTTGCAAATTGAAGCAATTGGCTTTCCATCTCTCTGATTTACATACACAAATGTGAAACTTGCATGTGTAATGATGGGAGTGCACTCAAGTGTGATTTTACTGCCCCTTCTGTTCAACTTGTACGTGAGGCCACAGCGAGAGAAGGAAAGAAATCGTGGGCAGAAGTGTTAGCCACAGACTGAAGGCACACAGTTTGGTTCACTATTTACGCCAGACACAAAAGGAGCAGTCAGTGTCGTCTTTGCTTTCCTGGTATTTTTCTGATGGTGGCAACTGGATGAGAATGAAATGACTAAAGCTTAATCCTGGAAACATGGAGATGATTCTGGTAGGGTGAGAGAATGCTCTTAAAGACACAAGCTAGTGATTTCTGCTCCACTTACTGAGGACCTTTGGCCATGGAATTTTGCAGTGTTGGATCTTTGACTGATTCTGGAATCTAAGGTGATCTCTATGGCCAAATGAACCTTTTTTAAATTTGCCCAGGCATTAGGACCAGTTTTACTCATTTGGACCTTCACACAATTACCTGTGCCTTTGTGAAGTCCAGCTTCATCTACATGGCACTATCTTTGAATATTTGGAAATGTGTAGTCACACAGCCTATTTGATTGTTACTGTGACAATGGCCCCATTGTTGTAGTACCTCACAATCACTAGCACATCTTTCCCCAAACACTGCTGTGGTGTAAGGTAGTGCTGCTATCCCCATTTTACAGCTGGAAAACTGAGGCACAGAGAAACTAAATGATTCCCCTCAAGTCACTCAGGAAGTCTGTAGTTGAGCCTATATTTGAACTTTGGTTTCCTAAGTCCTAGGTTAGCTCTCTAGCTACCAAATGGCCTTCCTCTTTTGTGTCAGCTCTTCAGAGTGTGTATTGGCTTCTCAGTACCAACTATGGTCTGTTCCCTAATTATATGGGAAGCTTCTTTTCTCCAAGTGTAATGCAAGCTAAGCTCATTTTGGGTATTTGAGATAATAGTTCTCAGACTTCAGCTCCTTTGCAGACCGCTCTTAGTTCTGGAATTCCCCTGCTGATCTTTCAGTTGCAGTTGAAGGCCATTTCTTCTTGCTTGATGATGGCTTGGTAGATGTGACATCACATTGGAGGAATATTTTCATTTTAAATTAATGTTTTACTTTAAAAGTTAGGTCACTATGTTGAGTGTCCACATGTGCTCACAGATATCTATAACTGGGTGCATTTTATAAATTACAAGGCAGATGTATAGTCAAATTCAGTGCAAATGCCATTTCATGGATCCAGTAGCTAGTGACCTTTCTTTGGGAAGCAGCATACAGTATTAATGTGGTTGATATTTCCCAGAAAAGTTGAGGGAATGGTTAGAAACCCAAGGCTGCTTCTCCCTCCTCTCTACCTTTTTCTTCTCTCTCAGCTAGCAAGTGCATAAGTTACAGTTACAGATCAGACAAAAATGAGGAATATCATCAGTTAACATCTGTAGCCCTCTCACTTGTTCTTTTTATGAAACTGTACGCATGTGCATCCAAAACCTGTGGAAAAGATGTGGATACACTGATCAAAATGCTCCAATGACAATTTTTCATATTTGAAATATGCTAATGAAGAGTAAAAAGCAAAACAATGAGAGCCAACATGGGTTCTAGTTCTGCCTGTGATGTGAGGCAAGTTGCTTTACTTCTCTGTTTCTGTCCTTGTTTTTCCTATTTAGATTCTAACCTCTTTGGGTCAGGGGCTGTTTCTATATATTTGTACAGTAGCTGGTGTAGTGGGGGCACTGCTTTCAAGTCGGGCAGCTTGGTGCTATGCTAATATTAATAATACACAAGGTATTAATGATTCAAAATGGAGTAAATCAAATGAAGGAAAACACTTAAGCTGAGCCATCACATTAAGGAAATGAATCCTTTATCATTCAGGGACAAAGCTGTGGTAGAGCTGGCCCACATTACTGAACATTCCAGTTCCTTAGAGGGTATTATTAAGGGGTGGTATTTTTTGCTGTTTTGGTTAGAGGATGATTTATGATGGAGAGAGGACAATGAATTATAACTATGAAAGAGGTTTGGTAAGTCCCAGAATGATGGGGATGAAACTTTATTCTGGAGAATATAGGAAGATAAAAAGGTCACAGCAAAATTTTAAGACATATAGATTTTTATAATTAACAATGCTATTTCACACATGAATGGCATCTTTTACTTACAGTATGTTTCTCCAAGAAGGGGAGCTATTATTTGCAGATAGAACAGCTGTCTTAAGTGTGTGAACTTGTGTGAAGTTTGTTTTTAGTTTCAAATATCAGAAAAGGGGACTCTTTGTGGAGAAATTGTGTATTTTCTCTTTACATTTAAAAATTCATTTTGCATAACATCACACGGTGAGATATTCTTATGTTACATGACATAGGCTATGTCTGCACCAGGAAGCTTGGTCTGGTCTTGCTTACTGCAAACTAAGCAGTACCTGGTTAGTTTGAACTAACTGCTGGTTAGTTTGAACTAACCACGGCTTTTTAGTTTGAACTAGCCACATTTTTAAGTTTGAACTAACTTTTTAGTTCGAACTAAAAAAGTAGCAAGTTTGAACTAACTGCTTAGTTTGAATTTATTTAGTTCAAACTAGCATGGCTACATTGCACTAGTTCAAACTAAAGTTCAAACAAAGTTTGAACTAAGCGGACCAAATTTATCCGGATTAAGTCTGCTTAATCCAGTCTAATTTGCTAGGGTAGACATAGCCATAGCACCCTTAAACAATGTCAATGAAACATCAAGAGAATCAGGGATTGTTGAAATTATTCTTTTAAAATCTTTTTTTTGTAACCAAAATGAAAACCTTTTTCAAAAGTTAACATTTTTGGGGGGGAAAGGGTTTTTTAATGAAAAAACTGAAAACTCCCCCAAATAATATTTTCTTAGTTTTTGCTCATCAGATTTTCAGTTTTTGTTTTTCCTTCCCTTTCCACTTCTTTTCAATGGCAAAATAGGGGAAAGAAAAAATAGAGGGGAGGGGGCACTCTTTTAATTTAACTTTTGAAAACCGAAAAATTTGGGGATTATGTTTTTGTCAAATGTGAAAGATTCATATTTTTATGTGTGGTGAAGAAAGCATGTGCAGGATTTTTTTTTGTGCTCGTTACATACATACAAATAATACTATATTTGGATCAAATACTAGTCAGCAACAAATACTAGAATATAAAGAAAATCACATTATTATGAATTGGCCAGTTTGGGCTATGTTTTCTCATGTGGGCACCTAGGCTGTAGATGCAAAATTTAATGTGTGTGGAATGGGTAAGTTATGCCTGCAATTCTCCATTTGTGAGTGTAGATACAGTTTTGTGGCTGCAAAAGATGCATATGCATTTTTTGTTTGTTTTTTGTGTGCACAGTTAGGGTCTGCTATTGAACATTTGACTGCTTAACTCTGCAACCAGACCTCAAGTTACAAGGTTGAATTTGCACAGGAGCAGCAGCCAGATTTCTAATTTTACATATAGTTCTTATTGGTGTTATTGTTTGTGAGTACAAATCAGAGAGCACAGTATTGGCCATTCAGATTAGAAGCTATGAGTTGAAAATGTTCAGTAATACTATGGTATATTTGATATCAGAAATATGCCAAACTGTTTAGCTACCTCCAACCTTGTGGTAATTGTATCCCTAACCTGCCAGGAGATTATGCATCTGAGTAGTAGGTAGTGTGTACTCATACCTACTTATACCAGAAACAGAAGATTGGAAATCTGAGCCGAGACGATGCATAGCTTTGTATAATAAAGGTAGTTTCTTTGTCTGGCAAACCACTCTTTTGTATGCACATCAACCAGATGGCCATTTCAGTTTGTCTCCGGCTGTGAACCAGACAATATGGCAGAATTAAGGGAAAAGCAGCAGTCTTCCCTCCTCCCATAAATAACACTAGAAATCAACACACTTAAGGATGATTTCATTATAATCACCTACTTCATTAGGGATTTGGGGCAGAGTTTTTGAGTCTGGGTGAGCTGATTTATTTTGCTTTGGGCTCTTGCTCTCTGTAGGGTACAATTATCTCAATGCCTTAGGGGCTGTGACTGACAAAGCAAAAAAAAAAAAAAGATTAAATAAAACAAGCTTGGTGAATTACGCCATGGGGGTTGTTTTAAAAGAACAAATCAGGGTGATATTTGGTGCTCTGCCTGTGACACAAAGTGCTTTCTTAGACTCCCCAAAAACCTAATGTTCAGTTACTGGCAGGTCACACTAAGAATATTGGGGCCCTACCTGCCCCTAAGTATAAATAAATCTCCTGGCAATGGCAGGTGCTCTGTAGAGAGCCAGGCTACCTCCTCTTTCATTGAAAACGATGCTGTGCATTATATGAAGCAGTGGAATCCCCTGGCAAACCCTTGCAGAGTGGGAGGCCAGAAAGTTAGCAAATCCCTGAAGACTTCAGGGGAGGTGCAAGGCAGCCACCCAACATAATGTAGCATTGAAATGTGTTTGAGTCGCTCAACATCAGAAGTAAATTTGAGGGGTTAGAGCTGAGAAGAAGGGATGCAGCTGGACAGGGGACAAATGAAATAAAGAAAGGAGCGTTCAAAGAAGTGCCAATTATACATGAATCCTTACTCCCAGGTGAATTTGCATGATAGCATCCAGTCTCAAATCTCTGCAGACCAAACTGTGAAGAGGTTGGTTGATGAAACAAAATGAAACAGCATCTTGCAGTCCTAGGGTACATCTACACTGGAACCTTTGGTTGAGTTGAGGAATGTTAAGTCAACCTACAGACTCCTAAGGCCACAGTGGGCTTTTATTAAGTTGACTTAATATTACCACCTCTTCAGGTCGACTTAATGCTTAAGTTGACTTTATAAAGTCATCTTAAGCCAATGTAGATTGGGAAAAGCCCTTAAGTCCACCTAACTGGCCTCCAGGCCCCCCTCCAAGAATTCCTGCCCACCAGGAAGGGTCGACCCAGCACTTCCCAGTGTGGATGCAAGCAGTCGACAGGAGTTTTCAGTGAAGACTCTCTAAGTCAACTTAATAAGGCTGACTTAAGGTCGACCTTGTTAAGTCGACTTAACAGAGCCTCTAGTGTAGACATACCTCTAGAGCAGCGGTCTCAAACTCAAATCACCATGAGGGCCGCATTAGCCTGAGGATCGCACCACTAAAACCTTTTCCTACAATGACATTGCAAATATCGGTAATAATAGTGTTGTTGAGGGCCCCAGGAAATAGCTTTAGGGGCCACATGTTTGAGACCCATGCTCTATAGCATACTTAAAGAATTAGTTGCTTGAACTTCCAGACACGGTGCAATAGCTGCATTGTAGTCTATGGTCACTAGATTATTATACTATTAACTTAAAGAACTGATCCAAACTCACAAGGGATGGACACTCAAATAAATGCAGGCAAAATAATTTTAGGCTCATCTCCATATCAAGTACTATAAAGTACAAAGCTACTGCAGTGTATTAGCTGAGTAAAAGTTGATAGTTTAAATAGGTGACCCTTGTAAGAAGGAACAGAGGTTCTAATCCAAAAGTAAACTCATTCTGTAAAGAGAGTCTTATTACACTTGTAATTATGGTCCAATGGCTCGTCTGAACCTTTAAAGTTAAAGCCAAAATCTAACATCTACCTAAGTGACTCTCAAAATTGTGACAAGAGCAGTTTGCACAATGACTAAGGGTAGAAGAAGGACCCGATGAAATCATAAAAGGATGACTTTTCAAAACAGTCCATGCTGGCTTAAATTCCCTTCAACTAGCTCAGTGCTGATTATGTTTGAAATCCTACCTAAACTGGTTTTCATTCAGCATCACTCCATGGGGAATAAAATGAAGAATTTTTCTTCATCTTTTCTTTATTTGGTCATTTAGATTCCGTGCCAATAAAAACTACTGAGCGATTGCTTTATGCGCAACCTGTTTTGAGTAAAAATATTAGAAAATCAAACCTCTAGTTTAGCCATTTACAAGGACAAACTTTGCCAAAACTTGTGAAGAAGTTAAAAAGAATATTTGGAAATATATAAACTATTAGTGGTCATTCTGCCCAGGGCAAAGTAGAGAGATGTACCAAATGTAATTTCTTCTTCCATGTTCTCTTATTTGTTGTATGGTAGTCAGGATTTCCTGATTTTGACTGTCACTGGAATGGGCAACTGTTGGCTTGGAGATTTCAGTTGGTTAATTGTAACTTTTTTGTTTGTATTATGGTGAGATTTAAGGCTTCAACTAAAATTGTGGCCTGGTTGTGCTACATGCTTTACAAACACACAGTGAGAAACAGTCTCTGCCCCAAAGAATGGAGGCAAAGTATGATAATCCCTATTTTATAGCTGGGGAATTGAAGCTTGGCAAGATTGAGACTTGTTCAAATTTGCACAGGAAAGCTGTAACATAGATGAGAATTAAATTCAGACCTTCTGAGTGCCAGCCATTTGTAAACTGTACGTCCCCCCTTGCTCACAAGAGACAAAAAGTGATCCATTCTAAGAGATTCAGAAGGTTGGCTGGGGATATCCATTTAAATCATTAGAGAACTCCCCAAACTTGTCTGCCTCAGTTTACTCTTGAGAGGACATGGATATAGCTCTCTACCAAGGGATTGACTCAGACAGTAATTTCTTCAAAAACAAAATTTCAGATCTTTATAAAAACTTCTTACGTCAGCAAAAGGGAGATAAAAAATCCCATCCTTGTTTTGCACTAAAGAGAAAATATTGTAAGGATATTATGTTTTAGATATTTTATTAATCTTTCAAAGGATTTTCTCGGTAGTTAAAGATAAAAGGCTTTTCAAAACAAGCTTTCGGGTAGTTTGTGATCAGTTTCTACTTATACTCACTCATTCTCTCTGATGGGACAAAATTTCAAAACCAGAATGCTGAAACTGAGGCACCCAAATCAATGTTTAGCCATGTAAGCTAAACTGGCTTTGTTGCCCTAAAACTCTGGAATCCACAAGACTCTATACTGGCCTGGGTATGCTAATTAACCAATACAAGCCTTAATTTCAAAAGTGGCTGAGCAAATATGGACTGCTCTAGGAGATTTTGAAGGGCTTAGCAGGGGTTTCTATTTAAATAGAGAACTCTCTAAATTTGCCTGGCTTAGGTTATTCTTGAGAGGAGACTATTACAATCCTCTGCCTAAAGGAATGCTACTTGGACAGCAATTTCTTACCCTCCCCCCCCAATCTTTATTCAATACTAATTTCAATACAATTGGATTATAAATAAAAAATAAATAATTAGAATAAAAATGAAGTAAACTGCTTAAGCCAATACAAAACATCATAAGCTATTCAGATATAAAATAAACCGTAAAATTGCAAGTACAATACTCGTAGCACAATGTAGTACTTCCTTAGCATGAATTCTTAATTGCTGAGGCATCAAAATACACAATGTTGCAAATATAATATAAAGAAATCCTGCGTATGTATATATAAACCTTAATACAATGTTCCATTAGACCAGTAGTTTTCAAGCTTTTTTCCTTAGGACCCAGTTGAAAAAAAATCATTTATGCCAGCGACCCAGCAATTACATCTTTGAGCAACACACTCCAGTCTTTTGGCAGTGGCAGCAAAGGGTGCCGCTGCTCAGTGCTGGAGGGTCTGTGACTCAGTACTGGGTCTCAACCCTAAGTTTGGCAACCACAACATTATATACAGAACTTATTGCAGTATAAAGTGTAATTCCCGTATGCACATGTATACAGTGACATTACAGTAGAGTACTCACTGCTAACACTTACTGGTACTATTACTACCCTTCCCATCTACAGGGCCTTCTGCTCTATCAAGCTTGCTGATGTTGCTACCTGGTGCTATTCTTGTCTGCCAAAGTCTCTCTCTCTAGTCATGACACTCAAGCCTGTCAAGTCTTTCTGCTGTATATATGATTTTTCTGAACAGTTTGATGGGTTGCTTGTTAACATCAATCTACAGCCTCTTTCCTATCCAGACCATTTTGGGACCCTCAGTTGCTGAATATGCTAATTAACTTCAGTTGTTTACTTTAAGCATGGACATCCTTTGGTTCCTCCTTTGAGATGATATCATTTTTTAACCAACAAACTACCCAAATATTAATTAGCTTCACTTATGTATTTCAGACTTTGGATCCTCTTTCTCACGTGTTGACCCCTCCCTGCAGGCATTAGATGTGATCTTTATTTCACCCTAGCCCACCTATGCTATTGGTCAATTTCTCTTAGTGATGATTAATTACCATTTATCAGAAGCCTCAAATTGACAATATTGCTATTCATGCCTAATTATCACAATTCTGTTGTTGCCTGGTTTCTGAGTGTTCAGTAATTTGGATAAGGTTATAGGCTCACCATTGGATCTGATCAGAAGACAATGGGGTGTTAGTCCCTCAATGAGGCTACAAAAGAGGTTTCCACAAAGACCCCCAAAGTGCATGACAGGAATATTCACACTAGTGACCAAGCATATATGTTTTTACAGATTTTACAGTAATAAAATGATAGATAAGTAGATAAAGGCAAGTGAATAACACAATGAGTAATGATTGAATTAGCATCTTATTCTAAGTTATATGTGCTTTATTTTATGTTGTGTACTGTGGATTAATACACTTTACACCCTCTTCTGCTGACCCAGTCAAGGGAGATGTCATGTCCTTCAACTCTCAAGTAGAGGGGTGGAGGCAGTGCTTGAACTAAGAGCTACAAAGCTGAGTAAGGCTGAAACTATCAATAATACCTAAGCCTCTAAAACCAAAAGAATCTAACAAACCAAAGATGAAACAGCTCAATGAGAGAGTAGTTGGTGAACACCCCCAGACAGTGTTTACCATTTTTATACCCTGAGCAATATGGGTCCTTCTTCCAAATCCAGACTTAGTTGCTTCACCTACAAATTCTCAGGTAACACCTTTCTTATAGGTTGACAGATTCACATATACTAATAACATATTAATGATATATCCACATCCTTTCAAAATGGTTCCAGACAGTACATTCTTCACACCTATTGATATTTCTGGCCCTTTAGTTAGATATTTGTGGTGTACTTGTGAAGTTTGTTTGGGCATGAATGACTCCCCGCATCCCCCCCCCCCCCGTTTGATACCTCCTGACTGTCTGAGATGGTAAAGTCATAACCACATGTGTACAGTTCTCATTGCTTCCCTGGGCCAAAGGTTCTAAACATACGTTTGCTTAGTTTTCATGCAAGATGCAACTTGCAGGCTTTTGTAGTCCAGTGTTACTAGTTATATATGACTCTTATGATTTTATTATCGTAAAACAAATACTTAAACCTATAAGGAAACTTAAAGCTAGGAGGAAGAGTATATGTGCAAGCAACCAGGGCTACAGTAGCATCATCTTTGTTATTTAAATCAGAACTGCTAAAACAGGGGTTGGAACCCCCAGCACACATGCACCTATTCACAGTAGGACGCAGGGCTCCTAGCCCTGCGGTGCTGCAGCTGCTCCTCTTGCTGGCCCCACCAGACCAGTATGTGTGTCGTGGCTCCTGACCCTGCTGGCCCCACCCAGACACCTGCTGGCCCCACCCTCGTCACCTGCTGAGGGTTGGCAGGGGCAGGGATGGCATAGGCACCAACAGAGGATGCCAAACCCTGAGTTAAAAGCTGTGTTGTTTTTCTCCTCTCTGCTTGGTTTTCAGTAATGTGACTAAATGCTGTCTCTGATGCTGGCTTCCTTATGTGTACTAGAGCATCTTTAAAAATCACTTGCATCAGCTTGGTTTTTCAGAAGAATTCAACAACTGCAAATGTGCGTGCGCGCGCACGCACACACACGAGAACTTAAGACAACCACACAATTGTCACCATCTCCATTTCAGACTTCAGTTGTTTCTTTCTGATTGTATAGGATGCTTAATGCAAATGCAAATAGCAGTTTGTCATATATAAGGCATGCACCTAATCTTTTGCCAGATGCATCAACCTCACAACTAGCTCAGTAAAATTAGCATACTTTAAAATTGGAATACACTGGGATCAGTGTATAATTGTTCACACAAATATGCGAGTCTGCTTAGCCAATGACAGATACCAGCAACTGTGCATCCTACTGGCGATCTGCTTTACACTGTGTAACATGGTTCTCTGGTATTTTTTATTTTATATGGGTGAAATTAAACTGTCTTTGCTCCATTTATGTCCAGTATGAACATTTGTTCAAGGCTAATTTTTACTGTTTTAATTTTAGTGTTAGGTATCTGTCATTCACTCTACACAATTTGCCTAAACCTTTAATTGTGTGCTTTAAGATACCTAGGTCAAATTCAAACATCCCATATAACTTCAATGCCTTAGGAGCCCTGAAAAAAAAAAAAAGTCTGTGAAATTATTCTTTGAAACACGTCAGGAGAAAAACTAGTATCAAAATACATTTGCTTAAATTGATCTAACTGTTATATTAAAAGTTACTATGTTTGCACGTGACTCACTTTACTTGTTAAAATGCATCTCCTACATCTAATGCTGAAGATTAGTTTGCTTCAGAAGGTTTACCTACACTATTTCAGCAATTTTCATCACATAATAGTCACTGTTTATGAATGTATATCTTTATGGTATTTAATTTTCCAGATCCATTTATAGAATTAACTTAGTCTCTTGAGTTTCAGAAATACCTAAAGAAAAAGAAAGGAAATACCTAGTTTTTCTTGTTATAAAGTTGTTTTTTTTCTTTTCAGTAAATGCATTTTAGTAAGCAAAGGCTTGTCTCCACCACTACCATGACTGACTACTACAAAAGAAAGAGGGCACAAGCCTGGTTCTTAACTCAAGTTAGGTACCTCACAATTAAATCTGAGTGAAGACAAGGCAGTCTGTAGTTTTCATATGAGTTAGCAGATCAAGTAAAAAAACTTAGACTCCTGCAAAATCTTTAATTTGACCTGTTAACTTGTGTGAAATCTATAAACTGCATTGTCTTCTGTAGGATTTTACCTTAGGTTAATTATCTCAAGATAGCTATGCTTTTTTTTTTTTTTTTTTTAAGTCAAGATGAGGCCTAAATCTGAATTAGTATGATCCTGCTGTCAGTTGTCTTAGGCTTTGGCAGGCAACTAAGAATTCTCTGAGAATGCTGTGCTCTCTGAATGATATTCTCTGGCATTTACAAAAAAAACAGCTTTTTAACCAACTTTAGGGCTAGTCAGGTTTTTCATCTGAATGTATGTGTTCTGCTGTTGTTTACTATCTGAAGAGTTTTCGGGCAGGAGCGGGTAATAATTGTCAAAGAGGGGCCACTCCATGAATTTTGCTAAGTCATCACATGGCAGTCATGCAGAAGGAAGTTCAGGAAAGAACTGGCTGAAAACTGCCCTGATGCTCCAGAGTAGCTTACGCAGAGCATTGGCAGAAGAAGCAATGGGTTGGGTGGGCCTGCACTCCTGAATGGCAGACCAGACAGAAATGTTAGATGGGCTGCATCCAGCTCATGGTCCGTGTTTTGCCCACACTTGTTCTAGGGCAGGGGTCTCAAGCTTGAATGACCATGAGGGCTGCATAAGGACTAGTGCATTAGCCTGAGTGCCACACCATTTAAGCCTTTTCATACAACAATATTGCAAATATTGGTAACAAGTGTCATTGTGGACTGCAGGAAATAGCTTTAGGGACCACATGTTTGAGACCGCTGTTCTAGGGCATAGGACTAGAAGGCACCTCTTGTGTTTTTCATGTCCAGCCTCATGCTATGGAATAACCTTCCAAGGGGAGTAGTTAGGGCAAAAACCCTAACAGGTTACAAGATGATATCACAGATGGTGTGTATAATAGGTCAAAGAAGGCCAAGATTCCCCTGATGCAGCTTCTACCAATCTGCCACTGGATGCCTGGGCCATGGTGGCCCCACTGCTTCCCCTCCCTGCAGGGAGTGGGCTTTCACTGGAAGTTTTCTCAATTATACACTTTGTGGGTTCCTAAGAGGCATTATCAGCCACTCAGGTTCTCCAGTACCTTGGAGTGCCCAGAGGGATTACCAATGAACCTGGGAAGCTGAGTAGCAGATACAACCTACCTAGCTGCACAGGAAACTGTATGGTGCATAATAAACAACTGGGCTCAGGGGAAGGGCAGAGAATACTAGCAGCAGGAGTGGCAGTGTGAAGAGGGCTGTGGAAGAGGGAGGAGAGACATGGTGAGCGGCACTGGGGTGGCTCAATGGGGGGATAGGAGTTCAAATGGGGGAGGGATAGGGCTTGTGCGAGGTCTGGGGAGGGTGGAATGTTGGTGTGACCTCAGGCAGAAGAGGTGGGATGGGGAGTTACCCTCCTCAAGGGGAGCTTCACCTTTTGCCCAGGATGAGCTTGATAAATTTATGGAGGTGACAGTACCATAAGATTGCCTACACTAGCACGTGACTCAGTTACCACAGCTACCATTCCCAGTGGCCAGAAATGGGATACTAGATGGGAGGGATTCTGAGGCTATGTCTACACTAGAAAATTGGTCTGCAATAAGTCATTGTATTATTGTAAATGCAGTTTAATTATTGCACAATTGTGCATTCACATTGCAATCCGTATAACAGAATAGTGTGTCCACACTGTTTGCATTTTTGCCAGAAAGAGCATTGAATTGTGGGAACCTATCCCACCATGTCACTCATCAATTTCCAGCACTCAGACCCCTGGGTAGGAGGGGAGCAGTGACCATTGTGGGACTTGTAGTTCCTTTCTGTCACCCACTGTATCTGCTGGCAATTTGTGCCCTTTTTTAACATTGCTCCACTACTTCCTGTGTCTCCACAATCCTCTCCTGAAAGCATGGATACAGCTCTACTCAGTTCTGTCCCCTGCAATGTTATAAATACATCTCAGGTGGCTGCACAGTACGTATTGAGCTCTGAATCAGAATAGGAAGCAGAGGAGGCAAAGCTGCCACCTGCCATGGAGAGCACCAGCACTGCACTGCTGACTTGTTTCACAGAGCACTGGCGCACCTCCACTTCTGATCATGGGAGACAAACCAAGAATGGTGGGACCATATCGTTATGCAGGTCTGGGATGATGAGCAGGGGCTACAGAACTGTCAAATACGTAAAGCTATCTTCATGGAACTGTGCTTGGGGCTTGCCCCTGCCCCTCGGCCCAAGAATGCTAGAATGACACCTGCCCTTACTGTAAAGAAGTGCACTGCAATTGCTATATGGAAGCTGGCAACTCCAGACTGCTACAAGGGTGTAGCAAATCAGCTTTGAGTTGGCAAGTCCACTGTTGAGGCAGATCGACCATTATCACAAGTATGCATGGCCATCAATCACATTCTTCTGTGAAGGACTGTGACTCTTGGCAATGTGCATGAGACAGTGGATGGATTTGCAGCCATGGGGTTCCCTAACTGCGGTAGGGCAACAGATGGCGCACGCATCCCAATACTGGCTCTGAACCATCTCGTGAATGAGTACATAACGAGGAAGGGCTACTTGTCCATGGTGCTGCAGACACTTGTGGATCACTATGGACGTTTCACCAATATAAATGCTGGGTGGTCAGGAAAAAGAAATATGATGCTTGTATTTTCAGGAACACAGGTCTGAATTGGAAACTACAAGTGGGGCCCTTCTTCCTGACTGTCACATTTCCCATTTCTCCAGATGTACAGTGGTGTGTATTCAAAAAGTATTGTCCATAATACACTAGCTGCTGTACAAACACAGAGGAAGATTGGTCTTTGTCCTGAAGAGTATATACACTAAAAATATTAGACATAAAATTCCAGATGCAACTCATCATCTCCTTGAGTATTCTTATTGAAATCTATGAGACCTTTCATACGAGTAGTGTAACCAGGATGGGTACAGAGTGATAGGAAAAAAACTGATGATATAGTACAATAGGTTATTGGCATGAGTTTGGGATAATTGTACTATTCACAAGTGATAAAGTAATGAATGAATTTTGCTGGTGATGACAAATTCATGATGCTAAAACCTTCATTTGTGCTGCATATAGCACATATGTTACAGGGGAAAATATTTTAGGACCGTTTTAACATTTTAATGGAATTATGTTTTGTAACCACACACCTGCAAAGCCAAGTGCTATGGTTACCATGATACCAACTACACAGGACTCAAAGAGAGCCCTAAAAATCTCTGAAAGTGACCTGAAATCCCAGCCTTTGGAAGAGGAAAAGGTGTGGATTTATGATGGAGTGAGCTGAGATTTTGGTTTCCTTCCTGGTTTGTGATGAAGTTGCTGAATTTTCTTTTGTTTCTACTAGTACATATGTTTTTAACGAAAGGCAAAAGAACTGAGAAACTGCATAGGTGATTTATATCTGTCTTAGGAGTTTATAGGGTCCATATTGCCATGGTATTTAAGGGTTTCGTGTTCTTCATTATATTTAGTCTCATCATACACCTGCAAATGAGGGCAGAAACTAAGGCACACAGCTGACATGGCTTGCTCAAAAATCACACAGGAAGTCTGTGGCAGAGCAGGGAATTGAATTGAATCTGGGGGCTAGCCCCATGACTGCCTTCCTTTCTAATTTGTATGTGTCATATAAATGGAAACAATATAAAATAGGCTTACCAAGGGCATCGCTGGCACCTGGCACATGGGGCACGTGCCCCGAGTCTCGGTGCCGGTGTCCCGATTCTCCAGGCCGCCCTGTCCCAGACTGGGGACCCTGGCCAGGGTACCCTCCAGAGAGCCTGCCAGCCCCAGCCCCGGCCAGGCATTGAGGCCGGGAAACCCACAGCAGAGCCTGCCTCTCCTAGCCCCAAAACTGGCCAGGGATCTGGGGCCAGGCTGGCTGGAGCAGGAGCCTGATGAATTATCGGGCCTGAACATGGCCAAAGAGGGCATGGCCTGTGCCTGTGCCCCAGTTCTTTTCTGGGGCTAGTGACGTTTCTGAGGCTTACTATACATCCAGCTTGCCAAACTTTAAAGTTTGATATCTTGGTGCCTTCAAGGTATTGGGTTCTACTGTGAAGAGTGTCCCCAGTCATTAGTTCTCATCCTAACCCTGAAAAGTTAGGAGATAAGACTCAGGACTGTAAACCTTGCCTTTTTTTTTTTTTTTTTAACTGACATGGTGAACTTCTTACAGACATCACAGAAAATACTATAAGCAGTAGAATAATGTCCTAAAAGGGTGTACTCATGCTATTCTGTTCAAAGGAATTTGGAATTATGCACTTGTTTTAGCTGCAGTTAAGTTAAAAATCAGGTTCTTTGGGCATGTGCGATAATAGGAATGATGAAGTCATGATTATTGTAGTTTTATGATGCACGAAGTGATTTTGAACAGCAATCAAAGTCAAAATACAATGTTTTATTTATATCCAGTTTTTACAGACATTTTCATTTATTCTTGGATTTTCTGACAGTGTTGAAATATTACATTTTTTTAATGACCATGCATAAATTTACAGATGATTGGCAACCCTGATAAGACTCCAAAGTCTTGAAATATTTTTGTATAGAAAATTTAATATTGGGCAGGATTCAATCTTTCTTATTTTGGACCTTGGGCAAGTGTACTATCTGAGGTTAGAATAGTACTTGACCTACTGGGAGAAGAAGGAAATGTTTCCCTGACTATCTGATTTAACTTGTTTGAAGCTCTTCCACTATTTGGGAAGTTAGAAGCAGTCCAGTGGAAGATGGAGCAGTGGGCAAGCGAGGCATTCACAGGTGCACGAGAAATGAATTTCTTACATGATTCTAGACTTTATCAAGAGGTATGACCTCCACATATGGTTTTTGAATGCGTGTGTGTGTGTGTGTATGTATGTATACATACCTTGTATTGGATTTATAAATACATGTTAAACATAAACATGTATGCAATAATATTAATGGTTTGAATTAACTCAGCCAAAAAGAAAATATAGCTGAGATTGTACAAACTTGGGCACAATGTAGTGAATTAAGCTAAAAGTTAGTGTGTTTCCTTTGTAGAATTAAGTCACATATTTAAAATAGTTTTAATGTATGTTTGTAGTTGTTTGTCTTAGATTTTTCCCCTCACTAACATTTACAAAGAAAGAAACAGAGAACAATGCTTGAAGTGGATAGGACTTGACACAAAAGACTGTAATAGCTGCAAAGATGGTCTAATGTGGAAATATATATTTCAACAATTTGTAAATTGTGCATTATAAACTTAATGAATAATTATGGTCTAGTTAACAAATATGAATGTAGACAATTTTTAACATTGTATCATGTTGATCTGTGAGACAGATTTTACACTGTTAATGCAAAGGGGAACATGAAAAAAAGTACCACGTGCAGAAACATTTTGCCAGTTTTCTATTGTTAGTAAATCAACTATTTTAATATTGGACATTTTTGATAATGCTCATTATGGATCAGCTGAAACTTTTAAATTTCCCTTCCTCTTAGAGTTTATTGTACAAACGAAATGTCTTTGCATCTGAGGCTTAGTCTGAACTAAGTTAGCCCCTGGCTACACTAGGCTTTGCCTAGTCTGAACTAAAATTTGTTAGTTCTGACTAGGGAAAGCCTAGTCTGAACTAGTTAGTACCAAGGGTTAGTTCGGCCTAGCCACCTTAATTCAAACTAAAGTTCGAATTAAGTACAGGCGAGAACCAAACTAAGCATTAAAATTTCTTAAGCAAGTCTGAACTAAGTTTGTAAGATGTAGGCATAGCCTAATAGGATAGTCATAGCCAGGTACTCCAATACTACACAAAATGCTCTGAGGAGAAAGTCTAGGGTACTCACATTAAACACGCATAAAGCTGCCTTCACAGGCAAGCACACTCCATCAAGAAAGTAGATCACATGATGGAACAAGCCATTCAAATCCCCCAAGAGAACATGCTTCAATCCAAAAATAGCCTCCTTCCCAGTCACATATCTCTAGTTTCACTTACCACCACACAATGGAACTCATACATAACATCATAAAGCTACAGCTCATGTGCAGTGGGGATCCCATCTTGAAAGAAATCTTTCATGAATCCTATTTCTGGTCTTCAAAAAAACTTCTCCAAGCTCATCATCATAAGGAAGCTTCCCACAGACTGAGACACACCAACTCAAAGCAGCATCAGATCCTGGCAGAACAGATGTAAAACTCTGTAGAAATTGCTCCACTGCTACAATGATCAACAGCCCCCACAATACTCCTTTCAAGATCCATAGATCCTACACATTCCTATCACAAAAACATTGTGTACCTCATCTAGTGCACTAAATGTCCTAGTAACAACAATATGGGTAAAACCAGGCAATCACTAAGTTTTCAAATAAAGTAACACAGGAAAATAAGAAAAACACCCTATCATCTGTGGGTGAACACTTCTCATGAAGCAATCATTCTATATCGGATCAGCCTTCATCTTCAAAGGAAACTTGCGTGACACTTTTGAAAGATACTTTTGGGCAGCTTAAATTCGAAACTTTGCTAGACACTAAAAATCATAGATTGGACAGAGGCACCAGATTTATGATTTGTTACAACATTCTGTAATCCATTAACCTCCTCTTTTTGTTCTGTGATTGCAGAGGTGTTAACAGGCCACTCTACCTTGAATGGTCCCTCACAATGTGTGCTAACTAGTTATGTACAAGTCATTACACCTTGCCTTGGCTATAAAATTCTAAGTACATTTCCCAAACCTGAAGAAGAGCTTGTGGGGCTTGAAAGCTCACCAACAGATATTGATCCAATAAAAGATATTACCTCACCCACCTTGTCTGTCTTGATAGAGATAAAAATGACTATGGACATGTTTTAAAGACTTGTAAGGAAAAACTGCTCTCATTTCTAAGACAAGGGAAACTTCATAAAATCTGAATCAATAGTCAGTTTGTGGGGGATGAATTATTACACCCCCCCCAAATAAAATATGTGGATACAGACTATCACAGAACTACTTGAAATAGATTGTGTGTCTGCGTGCGTGCATGGGTATACATATATAAAATACACACACACACACACATATAGGCAACCATGGCATTCAGGAGAGTGAAATGAAATGAGCCAGAAACTTATCACATTTTCCTGGCATCTGTGGAGTGTTGCCATATGAGAACCATATGACTGCTGGCAGATTGGCATGTCAGCTCAAGCTTGTACAAGTTGACCTCACTGAGCACTGTGTTTATCAGTTTATAACAGGAATATTGATACAATTTTAACTGCAATCTTTCTGTTCAAGGACACTTCATCCTTTCACAGTCCTAATCCCACTAAAATGATGGCACTTTGTTTTTGAAGTCACTTTTACATTCACCACAAAGAAAAGCTGGTAAAAGATACAGAAACTGTTCATTGTTCTCAACTGTAAAGAGCTTAGTGGAGTTTAGCACTGTTGGGTAGGTGGCTGGCTACTTTATTTTGTCTTTGACTTTGAGTTGAAAGTCACAACTGTATTAGCCACAAAACCCTAACCATTTCAGGAAGAAACAAAAGACACGTCTATGATTTATGTGAGATGGCCATTTCAATGACAATATTTTGCTAATTAAGTTTGGCCAGTGAGACAGAAGATTGTTTCATTGATCATTCACTGGGGAGAAAGAGAATAAGTCAAAAATGGGTTTTTGTGATCAACATTCGAATTCCAGTGAGTGGTAATTGTGTAGTTGATCACATAGTTTTAATTAATATATAGGAATATATAACAGTATAATGGGTGTGGTTTAAAAAAAAACCAAATAGCTACACCTACATGAGGAGAGAGAAATTGGACAGAAGCTTAGGCATAAATGTTTGTATGTCATTTGATCCTTTGAAAGAAGCTCAATTTTACTGCATATTTATGTATAGACAGGAGCAGGTAGCAGGTATAGTGAAGGAGTCAGAATCACACTATCATGTGGTGTTGCAACTGGAGCAAGCTAATGGTCACGATGAATGTTTATCTTTTTTTTTTTAATTAAACTGCCCATTCCCATGCGCTGTTCTGAAGGATGAGTGCAAGATGTTGGTCCTGCAGACATGTACACATACATTTGACTTTACTACTAGGGATAGTTTTTATAAATCAGTGGACCCTGATGTTGTTCAAATTACTGGTAGAAAAGCATGGACATATATCACTTTATAGGAGCACCTGTAGCTGCACTTAGAGTATTCAGAAAATGTTGTATTAGAAAATGTCCTTGAATGTTTCTTTGAAATCTGAGCCTTGATCTTCTGAGATGTTCAATCCTTTTGTTTGCAAGTAGCATATTTAGCCTTGCATCAAAACAGTTTCAAGGTTAGGTAAACTAAGAATTATTAACATGTCCAATTCCCTGATTACGACCATTGTGGAGATGTTACTGAAACCTCTTTGTATAGAGCCACAGTGATTAGGCACCTTCTCAACACCTTGATAGATTAGGTGATAGGTAGGCCAAATGATCTGTGTAGACGTGATTGCTAAGAAAAACAATGTTGCACTGGCAGGAAAGGAAGAGGATTCTCTTCTTGAATCTTAGAAGTTAGAAAGGAAAAAGACCTAAGATTTGTGGAAATGAGGTTTGTTTTTAAACTGGGAGCAAAAATAAAAATAGAGCTAAAATTTAATTTCCCATAGGGACAAATTATGAGAAAATATGAAAAAAATGAATGCCCTAGATGTAAGGATATAGAATTCCATTGTCAATCCATGGAGGAATAGTTGCCAAAGGCTACACTGAAGGTGAGATTGATAGAATTTACCCTAACACAGAAGTAGCTGAGAGGGGCCCCTCAAAGTATTTTTGATATTTTTACACAGTAATACTTTCAACACTCTTATCTCACTGACAGTCCATAGAAAAGAAGAAAGTGGATGTAAGACAGGATGCCCAAGCCTCCTGGTAGGGCATCTGGGCACTGTTGTTGACCGCCTTGATTGTCGGATGTGGTGGTGACTGAGTAATGCTGTCTCTGGCCCGACAGAAGGTAGTTAATTACTATAGTCTGTGTTACTGTCTGTGGCCCAGCAGCAGGGCAGGCAATTAACTATTACAGTCAACAGTACTATCTATGGCCCAGCAGCAGGGCAGGCAGTTAAGGGTTATAGTCTGTAGGAGGTAATGACAAAGCAGGGAAAACACATGGGTTGCTAGGGGTCTCTGGGCGAAGCTTCCCACCGGCACTCGGAAGCAGGGAGGTCACAGACCGACTCAACTCCACTGTGTCCCAGCCCCGGTTCTGATGCTGGGCCTCATAGTTGGGTAGGGGACCAGTGGGGTCCTGTCCGCAACACACCAGATTGTCCCGGGGCTCAGCCTCTGCTGCCCCGAGGCTCTGAGCTCCTGGTTCACCCCTAGCCCATGTGACCTGTGGTACCTGATCTTCCTCAGTTTCCTCCAGATAGTAGGCTAGAGGTAGGTTCCTGCACTCCTTGTTGTCCTCATCGGGGTGTTGCAGGGCCAACAAGCCAGGTAGGTCTTCCACCAAAGGCAGGTCCTCCACGTCAGGCCCGGCCTCCTCGGGGTGGTCCTCACAGGCCAGGGGAAGCTCATCTAAGTCACAGGAGATGGATGGTTCCCAGGGTCAGTGGTAGCAGCATAGGTAGCTCCAGGAACTGCACCAGGGTGGTGCCCTGAGGCAGCATCCCTGACCCTTCTCTGGCCAGTAGGTCCACACAACCATCTGGTCCCCAAGGCACTGGTAATTTCTCCACAGGCTAGATCTCTGGCTGGGATATTGCAGGTGGATCCAGGCAGCCATCTGATCCCCAGAGCCAGGGCTCAGGTAAGTTCTCCACTGGCTAGGTCTCCTGCTGGGCGTGTGGAGAAAGCAGAGGGAGCTACTTTCCCTTTTGCTGCCAAGCCCTAACTGAGCTCCAGGGCCTGCCTTTACTATTCCCTCCCCCCTAGCTCCACCCCTCCTTTAGGGGCAGGGCAGTTCCCAGCTGTATATAAGGGTGGCCATCTTTCCTCCTTATATATGGGAGCCTCTCTTGCCTTCTTACAGTGGAAATAGCAAAAGAAAAGGAGATAAACTGACTGTCCCACTGAAAACAGTGCTTTTCATTTCTACTTTGTTTTAGCAAGTGAGATTTAGAAGATGAATCCGAAATTATTCTAAACCCAAATGTTTCTGAGTTAACCCATATGCAATCTCCAGAAATTCAGAACTATAGAATCTTTCATGCATGGTAGGAATTACACTTTAGCTTGCACAATTGTGTGAAGTCTGAACAGCAAGCACTAATAGCTTGTGAAAACGTGCCACATCAAATTATTGTGGAAAGATTTCCAGCCTCTGGAAACGAACAAATTCATAATGTCTTCTTGAGCAATCACCTTTTCTGCTGGCAGAGAGATGCACTTGCAACAGGGTTGGCATGGAACAGGAGTGACATCTAGAGGTATAGGAGATACTCAGTAAGCTCTTGCAGGCAGTTTTGTATATGTGCCAACCCTAGTCTGCAGTGGGGGCCACTTTAAGAACTCACTCTTTCTTGAATACCTTGTTTGAATTATCGATGGATGTGATATTCTAAGGAATACACTCATATGTTCGTCTGTAACTCTGTTCATTTGTCGGTGAAAGGTTTAATTTGAATCAAAGATCAGATACATACTTATTCTGTTTCTTATATTAGTATATAAGTAACCTGATATTTTAATAATTGTAACAATACTTTTTTATTTGATTATTTAAACAGACACCTAAGCTATCCACGACAGTAAAAGAAATTCTCAAGATTATGCAGCACACTTTCTGAGGAAAGATTCAGCCTCTTTGGAGCACCAAACTGCTTTGAAAATTCTGTGCAATGTGAACTAGAGGAACGGATTATGCCCATGTTGAGAAATCAACATGAACCTTTCTCCACGCCTCCTCCTCCTGCATTATATAGCATAACAGATTTTTACAGTATACACTTGATTAAATGGTAAATTTGTATATCAAAAAGCAGGAACTTCCGTCATCAACAAATATTAACCGTAAATGGACAAGTCAAGCTATTTGTGCCTTTTTTGTTTATTTTCATATGTGCTGCAGGAAGGAGAGGGGGCACTTATGTGTGTTGTTCAGAAGAGAGAAAAATCATTTACTGCAGCATGTGGATGGGTTTGACTGAGAGCAGATTTCCATGCAGGAGTGAAATACAGGCTAGGGAAAACACCCCTTTTTGAACACATACAAACACTGATTACAAGGCCCGCGGCTGGAGTTAATCCAGATTTCTGTTTAATTAAATGGTAGCAGTCATTCTGTTGCAATACATCAAGATGCACAAAGGTGACATGGAGATGAAACACAAAATGTTATGCTCACCTTATCAGTTCAGCAGATAAACAATGATTTAATAAAAAACCCTTGAAATATCAGGTCCAAAAAAATACGTCTCAAAATATTAATGTATAATGAGCTAGCAATACAGAAATATATGCATGTTATGAGCTGCTGTGGTTGCTATTACACTATCTCACTTTCTTATTGATCAGCTGACTGAACAATGTAGCCAGCTAATCCCTACCTACTATATGCTTCTCTGGGGAAGACCCATGGTATATTGGGCCCCCATGAAAAACCTGCTTCTGAAAAATCATCTAAAGATTTTTTTTTTCTGCTAGTAATATTGGCACTGCTACAAATGAGGGTGCTCTCTAAACCAGTGGTTTTCAACCACTGTGCTGTAGTATACTGGTGTGCCATGAGAACTAAATGTGCTGTAAAATTTTGTAAAACATCATGAAAATTAATGTAAAGCAAACATTGTTTCATCTTAAACAATATTCTAGCCAATCAAAATTACAACTTATAAAACTTGTGAAAATTCATCTTCATATTCAAAGCAAGGTACTGGTCTTCTGATTCTAAAATGTGAACATTCTAAATACAGGTGGTCAAAGGGCAAAACTGAGATGATGTGTATTTTTTCCCAGTGGATTTGAAACATTAATGCATTTCATCCATCTTTAGCTTGTTGTATGCACTGTGTTACAAACCTTTCTAGCAAGACCATAATCATAGTAAATGTGGTTTATGAGCAATCAATTCAGCTGAAAAAAATGGGTGTGCCATGGAATTGTTTGTCTCATTGAAGTGTGCTGTGTTACTGAAAAAGATTGGAATCACTGATCTAAACAGCAAGCAACATCAAGAGTTCATGACTATAGAAAACTCCCAGCATTCTACAATTGCAAAAGCTGTTTGTTTGTCAGGGGACATTTGTTTAAATTCCACATAAGGCCTTATTTAAGGGTTAAACTTAAATTTTCTTGATGACTCATGGCTGACTGTTTTGAGAGCAAACTACAATAACCTGGTCAAGTAGCACCAAAGACATAGCTAATTGTAATGAGATCAGAACAGATTATAGCCTTTTTGTCATGTGCCTATGGTTTAAAAATGATCTTGGAAACCATTGCTGCCAGTACATCACCAAGCATCTGGGGATCCAACAAGACCTTTGGGTTGTGAATCTGAATACCAAAGAGTAAGCATACTGTTGAAATTGGAGACTTTGATCTAATCTCTGTCATTTCTTCTGATTTGATAGGGCTATGCAGAGAATTACCTAGATTTAGGGAGCTGGTAACTCATTTGCAATACAGCCTGAAAAAGAAGGAGAACTGGGCCAATCACATAAAGGATATACTAAAGAGCAGAATGTTAAAGTTTACTCTCAGAAGCTCGATTCCCAGATCATAATGCACATATTTTTTTTTCATTCCACAACTGGCAGACCTTTCCTGAATAAGATGTCCTTCTGTGACGCTAGTGTCCAGATTATATGGTCATCCACAGCATGAGGTATTCAGAAGATGCTGATTATTGTGGGTAAGATAGACGCTAGAACAATGTCAAGTAGTTTCATTCTAAAGTTCTCTCACAGTTCAGCATAACAACACTTAATGATTTCTGATAGCATTCACTTTAACAACTTTTTAAAACAAGCTATTTAGAAAACAATTTTTTTCAAATATCATTGCCTAAAATTAAGTATCTAAATCCATAATCATGTAAGTTATTTTCAGAGGTTTTGAATGCTCACAATTTTAACTCTGAAAATAGCTGAAATGTTAAAAATGTTGACCTCAAAGCACCGATCACCATGCAAGTGCTTAGGAAAGCATGTTGCTCAGTTTAAAATATTGTTTTGGGTCTTTAATTATATTTTTAAAAGAAACTTTAAATTTGGCAAATAATAAGCATTTTTTTAAAAACACTTGTATAACATTATATGGCAGGCATGGATCACACTTTAACAAAAAGCAATAATAATTAATAAGCATAATTAACAGAGTTCCCTGCCTTAAAAGAATTTATACTTATTCTTACTGAGATCAATAAAAAACAAATTAAAAATCTGTAAGGGGTGATCTTAATTAAATGAAATTGAATGGCAACAAACTGGACGTGGAGCAAAGTGAAATTGTTTTTTGATGTAGCTTATAATTGACTTGTGTAACTCATTTCACAAGATGTTATTGAAACTTCCCTTTTGAACAGATTATTTTTTACAGTTTCTTGGACCTTCTTCTTTAGCAACAGATAGTCAGACTAGATAGACTTTTGAACTGATATCTCCTGGTTTCTTGACTATCTTTTTGTTCATTATATAGTCATTATTCTTTATCAGTTAAACATGTCAATGATTTGACTTTCTGCTCTCAAAAAAACACCCTCTTTATTTCACATCTCTTCAAATACCATTCCATCTTCCTCTTCTTCACTTCTGGAATTTTGAAGGTGTTGTCTCCACTGATTCAGTTCTTGATCCCTAACAGTCTGGCATCCAGGTCTCTCTGCTCTCAAAATATAGACCTTAACAGGGCTTCAAACAACCTCTTCTTAACCAAATACCAAAGTCTTTTCTCCACTCTCAATCAATATGGCTAAGTATTTGTTTCCCAAGACTTTCTCCTCTCTTGGGTTCAGAGGGTCTGTGCCTTCCTCTTTTCCCTCCAAATTCAATGTTTTTTTCAGTGCCGGGTTTAGGCACAAGCAAAGTAAGCCATGAGTTGGGGCCTCTAAATATGTGAGAGGTAACTAGGAAGATTTATCATAGCTGAAATTGATAATGCAAATAAGGCCTTTTGCAAGATGTATGTTTTATTTAGTTGTTTTTGTTGCATCTTTTTGTATGTATATATGCAAATACAATGGGTTATTTATTTATTTATTTTTCCATTATCCTTTCTGTTATAATGTAAAAAACTTTTTGTTCTCTTTACTTTTTATGGTATAGGACCTCTGAATCTTGACATAGCTTAGGGACTCAGCATGTCTTAATCCAGCCCTGATTTTTTGTTTTGTGGACTCTCCCTCCTGCTTTCTCTAGGTGTCGCTTAAGGATCTGTCTTCAGCCCCCCACCTCCCTTCTTTTCCTCTCCTCCTTTGTACAAATTCAAATCTCTGAGGGTATGTGTACACTAGAGGCTCTGTTAAATCGACCTACACTGGCTTAAATTGTCTTGATAAGGTTGACTTAAGCATTAAGCCAACCTTAAGAGGTGGTGGTGTTAAGTTGACTTAAGGAAGCATTTAAATTGACTTAATAAAAGCCCAATGTGGCTGCAGCAGTCTCTAGGTCGACTTAACCTTCCTTAAGTAGACCTAAGGCTCCAGTATAGACATACCCTGAGCGCCTCTGTAACTCTCCACCTGGGTGTCCAGCCACTAACCCAAGCTCAACATGTTAAGGATCTGAACTCCTCTGCTTCCTTCCAAAATCCTAACTCAGTTTGTTTCTCCATCACACAACCACCCTGTTCCTAGGCTTTCAACTTGCTATAGTGTTTGAATCTCATGAATGTTTGCTTCTCCCACAATAATATTAATGGGAGAGGTCTCAGGAGGAATATCTTTCCATAAAATTTCCTAACATGTCTATTTCTCTTCATCATTCCACTGAAGAAGCAGGATTTGCCTGAGTGTAAAACTGATCCCTTATAGCTCAGCAGCAGTTCTGGCCCCCATGTCACCTTCCCACTCCTTTCAAACCACACTGCCAGGCCCTGTCCCCTGTCCATAGCTTTCCTGAGGACTCCCCCTTAAATGGAGATCTGCACTTTGGAGTGAGCTCTCTAAGAAAGATAATTGTGCTTCTGTTCAGGCTGTATTATTTTTTTCCTTCCAAATTCCATTGTGAGATTGTGTGAGGGGGGTGTAGGAATAGTGCACATCCTCCTGTCCATCCACTTCCATCCATAGTCTCTAACATTGTTCCCTTTCTTGGACTGGTCCCTGCACTGTTGGGTCATGTTCTAGAGGAGCCAGAGTATGGAGGAAGCAGTGATGCAGCCAGCTAAATCTTCCTCTTTCACAAACACAGTGGGAGATTTGTGTCATGATTAGAGGCACATCATCTCCTCTGTCTTCTCTCTCATTCCCACAAGCATGATTTAAGGCTGTGCAGTGTATTGGGTATAGAAGAACACATCTAAAAAGCAGAGCTGCCATAGATGTTTTAATTGCATGTGCATTTGTAGATATGTAGATCTATATGCTTCGGTTTGAGTGTTTTGCTTTCTCCCTTTGTTCTCCTTCCTATCCTCTCCACCTATCTCTTTCCCCATACTTCTTTAGTCCTTTTTTCCTCCCACAGTCTCCTTCCTTTTTCTGTTTCACTGATCTTATTTTTCTGAAGGCCTTTTCCTGTCTGCATCCTCTCCTCATTTATTTCGCAACCTTTTATAGTGGGAGCAGGTATCAAAAACATCTGGGTTGAATTTTCAAATCTATGATTTTTGTTTGTGTTTAAATATAGGCAAAATGGATCCTTACCTCCCCACTATGAATTCTGCCTCATCTTTCCCATTGAGTGTTGGCATAACTTTCAAAAAACAATGTGAAATCGGAATTAGACAGGACTAAAAAAGAAACTCAGTGTTAATAAACCGTCAGTCATGTTTTGAATGACAAAGTGAAGGTCCCCACTTGATATAGCATAAAAAGCCCCAAACACCAGTATATTATGTGAAAAAGGTTATTGCTGTTCTTCATGAATACACCATTTATCAGTATCTGAGCAGGTTATTCAAGTGAATAGATTAGGAAACATGAACTAAAGTGTAATGTTTATCAGCTGTCCTGCTTAACTCTAAATAACAGAGCAGAGGGTGGCTTTTAAAAATAAGATGGCCATCAATCAGTCTCCAGTGCCATTTTACACTAAAGCTTTTATACGGCATTATAGAAATAATGCACATTTGAGGTGCACCACCAGAGGTCAGTCCGCCAGCTATAGCAGAGATTAAATATCAGCTTAGCCAACTACTAAGCACTCTGTCATTTTAATAACACTTTCATTCCAGAAACTTTCACCAGTTATGTCCATAATGCTTAATTGCTCTCATTTATCTCTCTAATAAATGATGTCATTGACTTAGCGTTGTTGTAGAGATACAATTGGCAAGTCAATATGAAAACCTTCTAGCCATACGTAGCTGTGAGAACTAGAGAATGTGCGGAACCATGAAATACTGCAAGTTTCTTAAAAGCTGGGTATGTGGAAGATAGCAAAGCTATTTCCTTGCTGGTTCTGCCTCTCCCACATGTCAGTTAAATATGATGAGCATTCATAAAGTCACTGGAGAATTAAAAATGAGAACTGAAATATTAGATCATGATGAAACCAGGTGGTAATAAATGGATGTGCAAGAAGTAGGACATGCTGATGTTTTTATCTACAACTTTACCAAATGTCACCCATCCATTAAAACTTTCTTTGGAGCACTCCCACGTGAGCCTCAACTTCCTGGACACCCAATCAGCTTCAACAATGGAACCCTACTGACAACCATATATATGCAAGAGACCTACAGATTACCACACCTACATGGATCCAGTAATCACCTCAAGCACGCTTGGAAATCTTATCTATAGCCAGTCATAGCTTGTGTCTGCCTGTCTTTCTTTATATTGAGGACATTTGCACCACAAACCTAATAATATACCTGAGACACATTAAATATATTTTCAGTCTCTGGGCAGGCAACAGGTGCCATGAGGTAATTCAGTGACCCTCGATGTTTCGTGATATCATGTTACAATAGCTCAACTCCAGCTTTCTGAGGTGATATTGCGATACAAGTTATATAAAAATGTAAATGGGCTGGGCAAAGGGGGCTTTTATACTTCAAGTGACTTTTGCATAGATCTGAGCAGCTTAAGCTGATTCCTATCCTTGGCAAAAGGCAGATGGATAGGACCAGTGTTCTCGATGTCTGACTGTAGCATCTTTAAGTTTTGAAGGGATGTCCAGATACCAGAAACAAGCTAAATCTATAATAAAAATACATTCCTTATATGAATATGAGGCATGAAAGCAGTCCTTTGGCCCTGTTGTAGCGTAGGTGGTTGAAGAGGGTTGTAACTTGGAGCCATGAATTAACTAGTTCAGCTGCAGAAAAAGAGATTACAACCCCAAATCTTCCTCTGTGAGAATTTATTTTTGAGAGTTGGATGCTTGATTTAAGGCATGCAAATCAATAGCATGGTTTTACACAGTTAGTTCACAAACAGAAGAGGATCCGTTCTGGGATGTTGCCCGGTCCCATATTTTGTTACAGAGATCCTGGACTTTCTTTATGAGCCTCTTCGGTTCTTCAGCTTCCAGCACTGCTGACCACCTTTGTGAAGCTGGAAAAGGGAGAAGCAAACCACTTTCCAGATATCACTTGGAGCCTGTCCTGGAGCTGGTCAAAATATGTTCAGGTAATTTTTCCTCAAAAATGCCATTTTGTTGAAACCAAAATAGTTTGCAAAAAAGGTTTTGTTTTAAATGAAAAACAATTGCCTCCAGATCTATGAAAGAGAGAAATTGTCAGTCTGGACCAAATCAATAGTTAATCATTTATGCAAAGGATAGGTTGAGACACACCTTTACATTGTGGTTTTTAGGAAACTCAGCTGGGATCCAGCTTCAAGTTCTATTCCAAACTAGCCTAGAGACTTAGACCAGTGTCTTCCACATTCCCAGTGAGTGACCTAATCACTGGACTACTGGTTACTTTGGGATGGGGTCAAGAACATAAGAATGGACACCTTGGATCAGATCAATGGTCTGTCTCATCCAGTAGCCTGTCTTCTGAAAGTGGCCAATGCTAGTGTCTCTAGTTCTCTCTTGCTTGTGCTCTCTCTCTCTCTCTCTCACACACACACACTCTCTCTCTCTCTCTCTCTCTCTCTCTCTCACACACACACACACACACACACACACACACACACACACACACACTCTCTCTCTCTCTCTCTCTCTCTCTCTCTCTCTCTCTCTCTCTCTCTCTCTGAAAGGCATCATTCTTTTTCCACATTAGAACACAGCCAAATTTTGAAGCGTAGGTTTTTATCTGAAACAGAATTCTTGTTTTTTGGCCAGACCTAGCCAGTATATCCTGTGATAGAGTGATTAGATCAGTGATTCCCAATTTGTGTTTTTGGGGCCAAAAGTGGCCTTCAGGGGCTTTCAAAGTAGCTCTCAGCACCACTTCTGCTGGCTGCAGCATGGAGTGACTACCTAAAGACTCAGGTAGAGCCAATGCAGGCCCCTTGCTGCAGCAAAAGGGATAGGAGATTAGCACTCCTATCTCCCTGGCTGTAACAGGGAGTATGACAAAGCTCTCTGCCTAGGTCCCTAGGTGCTATGGTCCTTGCTGCAGTCAGAGAAAAGAGAGCACTGATCTTCTGACCCTCCCTGGCTGCAGAAGAGAGCCAGTGTGTTGGGACACAGATAGAGTGTGCAGAGCTTCAGGATGTATATGGTTTCCCTGCTGCAGTCAGGGAGATGGGAGATCCATCAGCAAGGAGGCAAACTCCTTTTTGGAGATGGGAGGGTGTCTGCTGGTGGAAGCTAATGACCCTTCCGGGCTGTAAAAATAATACCTGTGGTCCTCAAGCCAAAAAGACTGGGAACCACTGGATTAGACGGCTCACTTTGAAGCGTAAGAAAATCAACCAAATACCAATTCATCTTGGTTCCTTCAAGGGCAGAAAGTAGAAAAATCTCACAAGTCCAATACACGAGTGCTCTTTTGGTGGTCATATGACACAACGAGAACAGTCTTGAGGAGTCCTGCGGTGAGTCATGCAGTAATTAGGTGTTATTTGCAATAAACTTTGTGAGAAGTTCTAGAATTCTTTAAGCAGGATGAAATAGGAGAAGTTATGTAAAGGGAGTAATAGAGGCAGAGAGTTGAGCAATGTAGAAACTAAAGGATTGTTTCAGAGCTAAAAGAAGGTTGCTAACTGTATAAAGTGGGAAGTAGAAACGGCAAGAAAGGAATGAGATAAAGTAATTCTGGTGTGGGGAGGGACCAGCAAAGAAGAAGTTTTCAGGCTGTTGATTCCCCAGAATGTTAACTTGTGTTTCTACTGTGTAGTTGTAGCCATGTTGGTCACAAGGTGACTGAGGGAATTTCTGGATTTATGGCGTATTACAGCAATCTGTAGCCCATTAGCACTCCCTCCCTGCCTTATGACTGCACAAGTATTAACAGATCACTGTACCTTGAATGGTTGCTTACAATACACAATAACTCAGGGGTCAGCAACGCCCAGTGTGCGTACCTCAGCTGGCACTTGTGCCTATTTCCAGTGGCATGTGGTGCTGCAACTGATCTCCCCTGGCCGCACCCTGCTGGGACCATAAAAGCTGTGCATGTGCTGCAGCTCCTATGCCCTGCTAGCTCCACGGTTGGGGAGGGGGGCAAAGCCAGCAGGGTAAAGGAGTCTCTGGCACCTGGTGGCCCCATCCCTGGCACCTGCTGAGGTTGCGGAGGGTGGGGCTGGCATAGAGGCTGACAAAGATAGCCAAGCCTTGCACTAACTACTTAGGCCAAACAGTCTGTTCCATGTTGCCTTTTACTGTCACTGTGGGTGTATCTACTGGAAATACATTACACCTGAAGTGATTTGATGGCTCTCTTTCCTGAGCTGATGAAAATTACTGTTACTTTTTAAAAAGGAATATTCAGAAAGTCTTAAAACTACAGCTTATAATAAAACTCGGCTATCAAATATTTAACATTCCCTGAGAACCCTAAATTGTTGGTAGATCTAGTTTGTTCGCACTTCTTTTCAGGAAGTAATTTCCCACATCTGGACACTGTGAGAAGGAAGGTAATACAGATCATGAAATTGTAGCACTTACTAATTATTACTCAACATGATTCACAGTAAACTGTGTCTCAGATTATTAACAGAATAAATATTTTAAAAATAACATTTAATTTAGTTACCCACGGCTCCCTGTTGTAAGGAGGATACTGAATTTTCTTGTATGATAAGCAAGCAGGGAATGGATGAAAATGCATGAGAAGTGTGGAAAGTACAAGGCTGTATTCACACAACACTTTTGTTTTGAAACAACCTCATTGTTTCGAAACAAAAAAAAACATGTTCACACGACGCACAGTTGTTTCAAAACAAGTTAAACCCCACTTGGGGGTGAAACAACCTTGTTTCAGAACTCTTGTTTCGAAACAATGCGTGTGAACCTGTTGTTTCAGAACAAAGTGTTCTGAAACAACATTGGATCCTCAGCACCCTGGCCAGGGAACCCTTAGGACCCTGGCCAGGATGCTGAGGGCTGGCCCTCAGCCCCCAGTGGTGGTGGGGGGGGTGATCCACTGCCGGCTGGCTCAGCCCACAGCAGGGGCTGCCCCCCCCCCCCCCCCCGTGGCCGGGCGGGGGCGGGGGGCCGGGGCTGCCCCCCCCCCGGGGGGTTGGGGCGCCGGGCTGAGCCCGCAGCCCGGGCTGCCCCCCCGACACAATGGGTGGGTTGGGGGCACCCGGCGCCCCCGACCCGCCGGGGGTGTTGGGGGCAGCCTGGGCTGTGGGCTGAGCCTGGCACTCCCAACCCACCCATGGTGTCAGGGGGCAGCTCTGGCTGGGGGCTGAGCCACCTGGCAGGGGCTCGCCCCCCGCCGGTGCCTGCAGCCCCCTTTCCGGGGCTGCAGGTTGAGCCAGCAGCGGCTCACCCCCAGGTGGCTGTAGCCCCCTGCAGCACCTAACGAAATAGCATGTTCACACTGTGAACATGCTATTTCATTTCCCGCTTTTTTCCCTATTTCAAAATGACTTTTTGCTAATTCGCATTGTCATTTTGAAATAAGGCGTTATTTTGAAACAAGTTGTTTCGACACAACTTGTTTCGAAATAACCATGTGTGTGTGAATAGAGCCCAAGAGTGCTATCTGGAGAAAGGATAGCAACTATGAGCGAATGGAAGTTAAGAGCTGGAGCTGGTTGGGGCTCTGATGAGAAAAGGTGGGAAGGCTTGGGGAGATTAGAAGTGCAGTATGTGCAATTAAAGGAGATTTACCCAGAGAGAGATAGGAAGAAGGTCAGGAATTCACTGGTAGACGAGAAGGAAGCCAACAGGAGTGCAGGGAATAGTGAGGTTCTGGAATTGCTTGGCAAGCAGCTGGGAAAAGAAGAGAAGCCAAAGAAGAGTCAAAGGAAGGAGCAGCAAGATGAAGATCCATTAAGAAAGTGAGTAACACAGAGAAGAGCATGGAGGTAGCTGCAGCAAGTCAATGAATGTCACTAGCAAAGAGATAAGGAACTTACAAGAAGCTAGAAGGGCTTTGGGAAAGGGAAGAAAGCAAAAGAAATACGACTGGACGAGACGTCGGGTGCTGATGGAGAAGGAGTGTGGGATAGTCAGGAGGCTCTAGGAGCTGTTGGAGGAAGAAAAACAAGACTTAGAGAAGGTGGAGAGGATGGAGAATGGCTTCTAAAAAAAAGTCTGTGGAAGCCAACTGTCCATATGTGTTCCACAATGGAATGTATTCATGTAAGGTAAAATCTTGTTTCCATTGAATTCAATGGGAGTTTTGCTGTGATTTCATTGAGGCAGGATTCTATCATTTTTGTTTTAGTTCCATAGACAGTGTTTGTCATCTGTAAGAGATAAAAGACGTTTAAAAATGAAGAATAAAATGAAGTTTTGCAATCAAGATGAGCCTGACCTCCAAAACTGAGTCAACAGGTTGGCCTCCCATTAAAACACCAAGTAAGTAGTCTTTATTGAATTGTCTTGACTGCCATCCTGAATGCAGATGACTATCATAACAAATCAGTTATCACTCATTTTACAAATGTACATGTGCTGTGTTGGCCTGTGGTAAGTACTTCTTTCTTCTCTATATAGTACTACAGGAAAATTTCTATTGAAATGAAATGTCAACAAAAAAGTAAAGAAATGTTTCCTATTTACTGCTCAGGGATTGGTATGTATGAAAATATTGAGCTGGATTTTTAATATCTTGTTGATTGTATTATGAATGAAACAACAGGCGTATGTTAAACTGTAAGAACCAACACCTGGTCCCTTTGAAATTACAGAGGATTTTACATATAGCCTTTAACGCATTTGAGGTTTAAGTCTAAATGAGTATCACATGGAAATATTAATGCATCCAAGAGTGCTATTATTTGATTTAAAATATAGATATATTCTAAATCAAATAATACCATGACAATAAAATGGGTTAGTGAGTTATTGATATAATAATGTTGTGGGAGAATACTGTTCCTTATCTAGCGCTCCCATTTCAGGATAACCAAACATTTTAAAATAATTTTCAGAAACAACCAGCAATTTCTTCCAGCTCCTGAAGTGAAGTGCTTCTGACTGAGCATAAATTCAGGATAAGAATAAAGAGACCTTTGCAATTTTACTGCAAAATTAGACTTCGTTATCTGAGTCACTGACAGAAATACACTTACATATTTCAGCCTAAAGATCTTTAGTAAATGTTTAGTTACCACATTCAAACATTTCAGCACCTCTTTCGGAATCACATCAGACTTACTGGAGAATTAAATGTAAATAGCTCCATTTAAATAATAGGGAAGTTGTGCAATGAACCAGCAGAAGCCAGGAAACTGGAAGCTCTGGCTGACATTCTGTCCTTAATTCACACTGTGTGATAAAAGCAAATGGGATTATGGAGTGCCAGTTCTGCTTTGACTTTGAATTTCTTAGTTTTTTCCTCATTTGAGTTGTGATCTCATTGTAACGTAAAGTTTTGAGGTCAGATTTTCAAACCTGACTTTTCTTGTGGCCACAAAATATGTGGCTTCTGCCCAAGCAAATCATCTGTTTGAATACACAAAATACAGACAAGCTCAAAAATGATTATATTGTCTATGTGCATGCAGATGCTGAAGTCAAAACATAAGAAGGTCATTATGAAAATGCAGCCCTTTACCATTTTCACTTTTTTGGGTCTGCATTATTTGCTAAAATGTGTGATAGCTCAACTGTAATTATTGAAACACAAACACATTCAAAATACATACATTTTAAAAGGCATGCTTTGATATACGGACGATATCCTGAACAAACATTATGGAATTAAGATGAACATTATTTAATTAAATCAAACCTGATTGATTTAGGGTTTATGCCTTTTGGAGGGTCATTGTATTACAAATACAAATGTTTACATACTGTTGTGAGATTGTATGGAACTGCTTTAGTAGAAGAGAAGATTCATGCAATCTCTGGAAGATATAGAAAGGTCAAAGGTCTTTTTGGACCAATACCTGTAAAGTGGATTTCTTTAAGAAATACCTTTGAAGTGAGGCAAATTCTCCCCATCAAAATCCAATTATTTGAAGATGTGCCCTGGAGAGAAAGACCCTTTCCTACACTGGTTATCTGCTTCTGGAAACTCCAGTTTAAACCCCTGACTCAACAAGGGGAACTGAACATTGTTATGAGTATGTTAGCTCTGTGCTGAAGCTCAGATGCACTTGTACCTGTGGTGGGGAATTAAAAGACTGCACTTACTAGAGCCCAGGTGACAGCTGTGATTAACTCTGGTGAGCTTATTAGCCTGCACATAGGTTAGGCTCCTTTATTGTTTTTAATATATTTTCCTTGTAATGCTCTCACTATATGAAGACAGTAGGCTGGCTTAGTAATAACTGTGTGGTGGTCACTTAGAGCAGTGGTTCCCAACCGGTGTGCCACAGCACACCAGTGTGCCACCGCAATCCCATTGATGTGCTGCCAGCGGCAGCACAGGATAGCCCCGACCATGGTCCGGGGGCCACTAGCAGTGTCAGGATCCAGCCCTGGCCGGGGGGCTGCCAACAGCAGCAGGGTCCAGGAGCTGTGAGGGACTGTGCAGCGTGGTGTGCCATGGCAGATCAAAGGGTTGGGAACCACTGACTTAGAGTATCAAACACTGTTACCATCATTGAAGAGAAAGGAAGCAGGTTCCCTTTAAGGCAGGGGCCTCAAACTCAAATCACCATGAGGGCCACATGAGGACTAGTAGAGGGCAGCATGAGGGTTAGTATGGTAGCCCAAGGCCAGGGCTGCACCACTGAAACATTTCCATACAATGATATTGCAAAGGTAATGATTGTGTCATTGTGGGCCACCGGAAAGAGTTTTAGGGGCCACATGCGGCCCATGGGCCATGTGTTTGAGACCCCTGCTTTAAGGTAACCTGTCTGTGCTGGGAATGACATTGAGAAGTAAATGGTACTGTGCAGTCTGGGAACACCCTCATCTGGAATTGGACAGACTTGTCTTCACCCGTGGGGGATCATCAGCTGGGAAGCTGTGTACCGAGACTGGGTACTCTGGCTGCACCACTGAAGGGAAATATGAACACGCTTGCTCTGAACTGTGACACATGTTTTCTAGCTTTTCAGTTCTGTTGTGGCTTATTGGCTAATTATGCATCTGCTATGATTCACTCTGAGCCATTTTCGCTTATTGTTTCCTTGAGCTATTTATAAGTAATTTTCTAAGATGCCATATTTATTGAAGACACACTACATTCCATTTTTATGTGCCTGCTCCTGCTTCCAGTGAGGTAAATGACCACATTCCCATAGACTCTAAAGGAAGCAGAACAAGCCCTCTATTTAGACTGAAATGACTGCTGGGGATAGCTTTTGTTTTATAACAAACATATAAATGTGCCATGTATTTTTATAATGTATGAAGCACTTACAGATCATTTGGGCTAATTTATGTTCTAACCCACTTATTGTCTTAAATTTTGGTTTACCCAGAGGTAAGATATTGAGAACATAATCTGACCTCACTCCCAAATTTGTTTCATTGAGTTCATGGTGAGGAACAGTAAGTTTCAACTGTGACCTTGGCCTTCTGGGATAACCTTCTGAATGTGCCAAAATCAGGGCAAGCTGCAAAACCAGGGGCTAAACCCCCAAACCACTGATAGGTAGTACTTAAACCACTCTCCCAGTCAGTAACAAAACATGCTTCTGATTCCTCATTGTGGTAATACCAAGTGTAACACAATAGAAACAGCCCCCATTATTGCACACCATCTCCTATGGTCCCCCCTAGCCACTGGTGTCCTAGAGAAATAGGTTCTCCTGACCCCAAAAGGCCAGCCACATCACCCAGAACAATATAGGCTTGGATTTTAGCCAAAATACCACGCTGCCAGCCAATTCTTTAGTAACTACAACTAAAGGTTTAATATAAAAAGAGTTCAAACAAAATATGAGAGATGTTAAAGGGTCAAAGTGAATCACACACATACAAATGATTTAGAGTCCATAGAAAACAAGTCCTTGAAGATCCTGTAGTTTGCAGGTTAGTCCGATTTTTTGATATGCACCCAGCACTTGGATGGGTCTCAGTCCTTTGTTCCATCCCAGGAGAATAGTTCCAGGGGAGGGTGTTGGTTGCAGACAGACTGAAAACAAAGGACAAAATGGAGATGGGGCTATTGCCTTTATCATCTTTTGTTTTCCCATGCTCTGAGTCCTTGCCAAATCAAAATGGACTTGAGTCACATGCTTGTCCGGATGACTGGCTGGACGGGTTTCTTTCTAGGCCCACTGCAGCTGAGAGTTCCCTTGATGGGCCATCAGCAGGACACTGTTTTTGCAGACATTCAATCTGGGAATGCCTTAAAATCAAAGCACTTGGAACATGCACAAAAACAAATAGATTTCTAATTTCTAATACAGGCATAATACCTACATATAAACCATATAATCATTCTTAGCAGATTTCAGCCTTTCTATTGACACCAAACATGGTACATCACGTATGGATTATTGCAAATATGAAATATCAATATGAAAGATAACCATAAACAGTCCCCTAGACCTGGACAGTGTTATATCAATGTTCTCAGGTTGCCTCTCAAAAGAAGCAGTAAAGACCTGTCTCCCTACAGAAGTCCAAAGAGGACTGAATCAGCTTGGTAAAAGCTCTTTGTTTACCTTTTCGAGGAAGAGCTCAAGGAATAGTTGTTTCAGTTCCAAAAAAATGTCCACAAGAATACTGATTGGCTCAATTAATAAAAAGATTTTAAAACTCTTTGGTTATGTCTACACTTAGATTGTTAAATCAATTTAACTTAAATCAGTCTAATTGAATCAAAATAAAAATCATTAAATCAATTTAAATTGAAGCGATTTAACATGTCCACACTAGAAACACAAATTGAATTAGCATGTCCAGGGACACGACTTGCTAGCTCAATTTAGGAAAGAGGCACCATGGGAGGTGTTGCAAGATGGCCCCCAAGAAGGACCATGCCCCCACTTAATATATGGAAAGAGGAAGGCACCCTGGGAGGGAGAAGGACAAAAAGCGTTATATTCAAAATTACAATTAAATCGAAATAATGTGGTTACACTGCGTTATTTTGAAATAATAATTTCGATTTAACTGTCATTTCAATGTAAAGCAAGGTTTTATTATATCGAAATGACTATTCCTTATTTCAAAATGACGGAGCTCCTTATTTCAAAATAAGGAAAGCTAGTGTAGACACGCACTACAGCTAGTCCTCACTTAGTGACCTACTCGTTTAGTGACCCCTCGGAGTTATGACCAGCTCTCTGATGAGCTGGTATTATGGCGATGTACGAGAACTCGCATCAACTCTCTCAGATTCATCTCGTTCCCGCAGTCAGAACTAGCGTTTTTTGTCTATGTATTTTTACTTTATTGTGCACCCCAAAGTACAAGATGTCGGCGAAAAGGAAGAGCATGACTTCACCCAGAGAAAGTGCCAAGAAACAAAGGAAGGCTATCAATCTTGAGACAAAAATGAAGATAATAAACGAATATGAAGCTGGTAAGAAAGTTAAAGCGATAGCACGTGACTTGAAGCTGGCACATTCAACTGTATCAACGATCTTGAAGGATAAAGATCGAGTGAAAGAAGCAGTGAAATCATCAAAAGGATATAAAGCCATAATAACTAGGCAGCAGAAAGGCCTCATTCACGAAATGGAGAAATTACTGGCGATATGGTTTGACGACCAGATACAAAAAAGAATGCCAATGAGCCTTTTAATAATTCAAGCAAAGGCACACAGTATCTTTGAAACGTTGAAAGGGCGCGAAAATGAAGAGTCAACGGAAACATTTACGGCAAGTCATGGATGGTTTCAACATTTTCGTCGGAGATTCAGCCTTCATAATCGAAGTATCAGTGGTGAGGCGGCAAGCGTGGACATAGAAGCATCAGAAAGATTTGTGGATGAATTTGATGAAATGATCGAGAAAGGCGGGTATCGTCCGGAACAGATCTTTAATGGAGACGAAACCGGACTATTTTGGAAAAAATACCCGAAAGATCCTACATACACAAAGAGGCTAAAGCAATGCCCGGTTTCAAGGCTTTTAAGGACAGGGTCACGTTGTTGTTGGGAGGAAATGTCGCTGGATTTCAGTTAAAACCTTTTCTCATCTATCGTTCTGCAAACCCACGTGCACTGAAGCAGGTTAGTAAGCACACGCTGCGCATTTACTATCGTTCAAATAACAAAGCATGGATGATGCAATCTTTATTTGAGAACTGGTTCATGAGCTGCTTCATACCCTCGGTCAAGCATTACTGTCTGGAAAACGGTGTTCCCTTTAAAATTATCCTCCTACTTGATAACGCCCCAGGCCACCCCCAGCATCTTGATGATCTACACCCTGATGTAAAGGTCGTGTATCTGCCTAAAAACACAACTGCTGTGTTACAACCAATGGACCAGGGGGCTATCTCTACGTTTAAAGCACTATATTTGCGCGCAACGTTTTCCAAAGCGGTAGCAGCAACAGAAAATGGTGAAGTAACCCTGCGCAATTTTTGGAAATCATATAATATTTTACACTGCATAAAGAGCATTGAATCAGCTTGGGCGGGAGTGACAGAAAAGTGCATGCAAGGCATATGGAAAAAATGCCTGAAACGTTTTGTAAATAATTTCGAAGGGTTTGAGAAAGACGAACATATTGATGTCATAAATAAAAAAAATTGTGGAACTTGCTAATGTGCTTAATTTAGATGTTGAAGTGGAAGATATTTGAAGAATTAGTGGAATACATTGAGGGAGAGCTAACTAACGAAGATTTAATAGAGTTGGAAGCACAGCAGCACTTGAAAGAGGAGGAAGAAGAAGAAGAGGAAAGAGTGGAAGAAGTACAAAAGAAGTTCACTGTAAAGGGGTTAGCTGATGTCTTCTCCAAAGTGAATGCAGCGATGTTAGAACTAGAGAGTATGGACCCAAATGTTTAATGGTTCACGAAAGTGGAACGACAAATTAATGAAATTTTACGATGCTATCATGAAATTTATGAAGAAAAAAAGAAAATTACAACGCAGACCACACTAACGAGATTCTTCTCTAAAGTTCCAGCCAGGACCCCTACCCCTACCCTTACAAGTCCTTCCATTTCCTTGCCATCATCTCCCTTACCAGGGCCTTCTACAGCTCCTGATAACCCTGCTGATCTCTCCGACGATGACATTGATGACCCCCCTACTGCTGAACCACACTTTGAAGGATTTGATGAGTAAAAATGTCAATGTAATCTGAATGTTTATTTTCATATTTCTTTGGTACATCATTTTTATAATTTTTGCTGATTGCATTTTTATGTTCTGTAATACAGTATGTAAGGAGTTATGCCAATAAAACAAAGTTATCACAATGGAGTTTATTTTAGGCCTTTTCTTTACAGTACTATTCAGAATATTAAAAACGATTACCTGTATTTACAGTACACTATGCAAACTAAGTTCAGTACATTAGAGCTTAAAACATTTAAAATATATATTAAAAATGTTATAAATGATGCAAAGGTGACATTAAAACTATCTACAGATGGTTGAAAAACCCACTACCAGTAAAGTACATTATGCCTGAAATACCGGTAAGGGCTGCTCCTCGTTTAGCGACCAATTCGTTTATCAACCGGGTTTCAGGAACGGAACCCGGTCACTAAGTGAGGACTACCTGTACTTTAAATTGAAATAATCATCATTATTTCGATTTAAAGTGTAAGTGTAGACATACCCTTTGATAAAACATGGCTTTCAAACATGGAGCTCATACTGGCCAAGAAGGACAGAAATCCATGAAAATGTTACATGGGTTTCTTTTCTCCAAATCAATGGTAAAATACATCATAATTGGGAATCTAGCCAGCCAATGTTTCCTCATTTCTGTTTACATAGAACATCTCCAGGACTTTGATGTTAACTTTCTTTGAATTATTTGCTTTTTCAGTATTGCCTTAAAAATTATTTTTTATTTTTGACCAAAGAAAGTTTGGTGTAGTTTCTGTATGAATAAGTCTTTACAGTATTCACATGATCTTTGCTGTATAGTTTTCCTGAGATGCCTGTTTATAACATCTTCCTGCTCATTCCTGACAATGTCTCCTTAATAAACCTTAACTTGAAAAATTAGTGGAGGAAGGTGGTAGCAGAATAATAAAAGAAAAAGAAAACAATTTTCTCCAGAAGGAGGTATTTAAAAAAAATTAGCATATCTGAGATAAAAGGTGTAGAGAACATGACAGTCTGTCAACTGAAGTCTGAGCTGATGAAGCCAGCAGTTTGTTGAAATGTAACAGTTTTACCAAAATGCTAGGAGAGTAACAAGGCACCCATGGGAAAAAAAAAAAAAAGGTGCCTGAATGAACATTTTAATTAACTCATGTTGCAATTTTAATTAAAAACATAATGCACCAGGAAAATGAATAATGCCTTGGGGCAATAAAATAGCTAGATTTTCTGTTGAATCGTCTGCTTCATATCTCTTATGGAAGTAGAATATTATTGTTAAGGAAAAGTATCCCCACCCACTCACCTGCCCCAGCCTAACCCAAAATAAAAACAACTTGGAGAAAATTAACAGCATAAAGTGAGTATTTTATGTGATGGTGTCTTATTTACATTCCTAATGTACACTGTTTCAGGACAGTGCCTGTGATGGATGCAAAAATCTTGAAATTCATACACAAAGACTACACGTTCAACTTTCAAAAGTTTGTAGGGATTTTGGGTGCTTAGCCTGAAACACCTTAAGCTTGAGCTACATTAAAACATACTAAACAACCACCCTTGCAGGTAGCCCTGCTCTGCTCCAGCAGCATTGTGGTCATTGGTCTTGTCTCGAGATGTTCCCTGCTGAACGGCCCTTCTACATGTCCTCTTCCATGGGTAGTGGATTAAACCCTCAGCCTACTGTTATGTTGTGTCTGACTGTAAGAGTAAAGCTGAATGAATAATTAACTTTTCAGTCTGGGGGTCGAACTGAAAAAGAAAAGAAAAAGACTCAGTTTAAACTTTTTTTTTGTCAAATTAAAAAAAAATATTTCAGGTTGAACTAAACATTATATTCCACCTAAAATGATTTTTCCCATCATTTTCCACTTCATTTCAGGTTGACTTGGAGGAGGAGAGTTACCCTATTTTTTTTCTAAATTGACTAAGTATCCAGATGAAACAGTTATCAAATGAGAAATTGGAACATGTTCTGATATGGCCAAAGCAAGTTATTTTGACTTTTTCTAAAGAAATCCAGTTGAAATTCTTGGCTGAACTCAAATCAAATACATGAATAGTTTTGGTGCCTGAAAAATACATTTGTTGGAACATTTACCATTCACCACAAAAATTTCACCCAATTCTATAAGAACTTCCTTTTCCATGATGGAAATACAAGAAATTCAGTACATGTTATGTATACATTATCGCATCACAATAACAATACTGGGTCAGATCCAGTAATCTTTTATGTGATTTTCTTGATCGATTAGCACCCAACATGTCACAACATCATCCAAACAGCTGGTGGATGCTCAGCAACCTTGATACTAATGTCACTTATTTAGCTTTTTGAATATGAACTGACTCTAACTTTAGGATCCTGCATTAAAAAAAAAATCTTGTTTTGGTTAAACATCACCTTCATATAGTCTACTCTGCTCTGTGCTTCTTTAGAAGCATACAAAAAACCCAGAAAATACAGAATGCTTCTTAATTTGTACCAAAGGAGACAATTATTCATGTGATATCTAGTGTGTGCTGTAGGTAATAAACTGAGCTTAATCCTAGCAGTGAGGCCATGTACACCAAAAATAAGCCTGTATGTTCATCTCTGCATTAACATTCACAAAAATCCAGTAATCATGACTTTTGGTTTGCGTAAGGGCAGTAACAACTGTGCTAAGCAAAAGGATCTGGATATTTCTACAGGATCTTTACAAGGAATAAAGCAACTAATCATAGAGGCCAGCATGCTGTAATACTAGTATGCTATATTAGTTATGTGCAATTCATTGTATTAGCAGAGACAGTGGTGACTAAATAAACTGCTCTTTTACTTTTGAAATTTTTTATTTGAATCAGGGCCAATGTGTACACATTTTAGGCCTGATCCTGAGAGATGCTGAGCATTCAAGACTCTCTTTGACTTCTATGGATGCTTTCTATTTTGCCTTGATCAGTTGCTAGATTGTGCCCACCAATGTGATCTCTCAAGAAGAGAGCTACTGATGGGGGGGCACAGAAGGGGCAATTGACTGAACCTATTTAAAAGAGCTTTGGTCTATTCTTCCCATGACACCATCCACACTCCATCTCTGTTTTGCCCCAGCTGCCACCCCACCAAGCCTCTCCACTTGCTACTAGCTGCATCACTCCTTCCCTCCACTCAGCCTCTCTGCCATCACTCCCTTCTTGTTTGTCACATACCTTGCCCCACCCCCAATCAGCCACCTGTTTGTTACTCACTGTTGGGGAAGAGGGAGTGTGGGAGAGAGGAGAAGATCAAGCTGAGGGCAGAGGGATGCAATAAAAGCAGACTGAGTGGGGGAGGGAGAGCCTGGGATGGAGCAGGGGTAAACTGTGGGTTAGACCATAGACAAAAGAGGCTGGGTGGGACTGTTCTGCTATTGAGTCTGAAATTGCTGTCGGTGGGCCTATCACTCAGCATCTCTCCTCCTCCAGCTTTCAAGTTGCAATTAAAAAATATTTTTAAATTGTTTTGGGATGCTGAGAAGATGTAAAGTAGTCTAAGAGGTGCTGAGGAACCTAAGACAAGCAAAGCCTTTTTCATGTTTCTAAAAGTCCTGAGAAGCTGTGAGCATGAGTCTGGAATCCTCATGTCCACTTACCACAGGAAATGCAGATGGGAGAAAACATTCTCTGACAGATCAGGAGCAGCCAGTGATGTTAATGTCTTTGGCTATGCCTACACTAAAGGGCTCAGGTAAGTCAACATTAATAAGGGCGCCGTAAAGTCAACCTTCTTAAGTTGACTTAGAGAGGCCCCATTTGTTTAAGTTGACTTTATTAAGTCAACTTTAAATGGGTCACCTGGCTTAAGTCAACTTTATAAAGTTTACTTAAATGGCTGCCCTGCCTTAAGTCAATGGCCACATTTTGTTAAGTCGACTTAACCCTTAAAGTCGACTTTAAGGGTGAGATTTATTAAGTTGACTTAAGCAAGTGCTTAAATTGACTTAGTCAACTCCAAAAGTGGCCAGGGACTTGCTTAAGTCAACTTAAGCCTCCAGTGTAGACACACAAGGTTTACAAAAAGAAAAACAAAACAAAACAAACCCATCTGGGTTTTGTAAACAGTATCAGCCATCACTAACATTACACATGTAAAAATGGTATGGTCTTTCAGGCAGCCTTTGGTTTAATGGTGATGTTATTAATCAGAAACGGACTTGACTTACCAAGTTTCAGTTTCTACTGAGCAACCCCAAAATCCTGGATCATTCATACTTGGCAGTTTAGGATATGTCTACACTGTGAGCTACAGGGCAATTCTGCTGCAAGTGCTAACATTTATCTAGTACAAGTAGAAGTCAAAGTCTAGCCAGAGCAGCACTTGTAACAGCAGCAGAGGCATGACCAAGCTGTGCCAAATATCCTACTCCATCTGAAACCAGTCAATATGGACTTAATATGGCCCAGCCTACATTAATATTACCATTGATACTCTGGCTAGACTTCTACTTCTACATGTGCTAGTTCAATGAGAACTAACACAGGTCTGTGTACAGGGGAAGGGCAATTGCACCTCTAGCTATCAGTGTAGACAGAATTTTAAACTCCAAGCCTAAACATCTCAGAAATTTGGGGTTGTTCAATAAGGAAATCATGCCCCTATCTTGCAGTGTGGACATAAGTTCGGCCCATTATACAGGTCCCATCTAGTTGAAGGAGTGACAGTTTAATGGCTAGGATGCCAGCTGAAGAACTGGATTCAATTCATGCTCTGGTGCAGACTTCCCATGTGGTCTTTGGTAAGTCATTCAGCCTCTCTGTGCCTTCAATCCCTACCAGTAGCCTAGAGACTACAATACTTCCCTCTCTGATAGGATGTTGAGGATAAATGCCTTTAACACTGTAGGACACTTGGATACTATGGTAATGGGTCCCATCTAAGAACTGAGGAGGGAGAACAAACATATGAATTGGAACTTCTTTGAGGGTATTTGCAGAGGCCAGTTTCTGTCAATAGCAGTCAAAATACTGACAGCAGAAAATCAGCCACCATATGCCCAGGAAAGTCCAATTATAAGACACAGGCTATGTCCACATTGCAAGCCATTTTTCAAAAAAAAAAATTCTTGAAAAACATATTTTGATAAAAAAATTTGAAGTAAGTATTTAAAAATAAACATTTCAAAAAATGCTTTTTCAAGAGAGGAGTCCTCCTGGATTCTCTGTCTTGAAATAAAGCAGTGGTCTCTTTACTTTTGAAAAAGAGATCCCATATTGGACTCTCTTTTTCCAAAAAAAAGAAGAAGAAGAAAGCCGAGGTAAAAGATTGGCAGGCTTTTTCGAAAAAAGCATTGCTGCATCCGGCAATAATTTTTTTTGGAAAAAAAGCTATTTCAAAAAAGCCCTTTTTCCAACAGATGACCAGGTTTAACTGGGCTCCAGTATTTTAAAATACTGGAGCTCCTTTTGTTTCAAAAAGGTTTTTTCAAAAAAACACTATTGTGAAAAAAGCCGACTTCTGCTTTTTCGAAAAAGCACTTTGGCGTTTCGAGACACCGGAGTGCTTTTTTTCAAAAAATCAGAAACAGCTCCCCAGACACACAAAAGTTTTTCCAGGATAATCCCAAAAACCTTTACAGTGTAGATGTGCCCACAGTGATGGAAGCTTATTTGGAAATCAGTCTGCTGAACTATCACAGGTAAAATCATCCACTCAAATTTAAAAAATTAATAAAAGCAAAGTAGCCATAGGACATAGTTTCTTTTTTAAATCTTCCAGTTCATTGGGAGATAGATGATTATAGCAGAACCTCCTGCATTTGTCAGTCTCCTCTTCCCTTCTTGCTGGATCATAGATCTCCTCTAAAGCAGGGGTCTCAGACACACTGCCCATGGGCTGCATGTGGCCCCTAAAGCTATTTCCTGTGGCCCTCGATGACACTATCATTACTGATATTTGCAATATCGTTGAATGAAAAGGTTTCAGTGGTATGGCCCTTGGGCTAACATACTAGTCCTCATGTGGCCCTCTACTGGTCCTCATGCAGCCCTTGTAGTGATTTGAGTTTGAGACCCCCTGCTCTCAAGCAAAAGCAAAAGCCCTTTTCAGAGTAAACATTCAAGGGTGAATAGCTACAATATTTCATAGCTGATATGTTTGCTGATGGCCATATTCCCTTCTAGGCTGGCACTAGAGTAGTGGCTCATTACATTTCATGAGATAACACTATTTCTGCATAAAGTTTTTTGTCATTGGAGCTTACGGAATGTCTGGGTCCTCTAGAACTGACTCCAGACTTCCACCTTTCATGGGCCAATAGCTGTGAGCCAACACAGACTGCATTTTCTAATGGTGCAGAAGACTGTGGTGAGTAGGAAAGAAGTTCTGAGAAAGAAGGCACCATATAGAAATATGTAATCCTTAGAAACTTTAGAAGCAATGAAGAGATGAGGACCTGTCTACAAACAGTCTATCTTTCAGATCGCTGCAATTTAAGCCACGGATGCATGTGTGTGTTCTATACATCTCCCTACTGCAGTTATAGCACCTATATATTTCCCCAGACCTTGAGAGACAATGCCAGCTGGTATTTATGATAAGGAAAATCTCTTTTATTAATAATCTGCAATCACATCTGCTGCTCATCTTTTCCCCTTTTTTGGCCACTATCAAATTATAGGCTAGTGGAACATGTAGTAAAACTCAGCTTTTCAGATAGAGCAAAACACAATACATGTTCAATTTTTAAACAATTTTCTTCAGCTGTGCTTGTAACCCTTTATGTTTACCTCTCATGAATATTTCACTGAATGAGTGAGTTTGTTTGTTTATTGTGGTAGCAATGTCCACAATAATAGCTAATTTTATGCAAATATTGGAGAATATGCTAGACAATCGATTTTTCATTCATTTTACGCAATCATTCATGCAGGAAACTTGATTCTAAGAGTTTCATTCACTTAAAGGATGGTAACAAGCCATTTGATTTAGGGAAGTGATCGCACAGCTCCTGTTGCAAATCTTGAATATTTATAATAAGATTCAATAAATGAATATGGGAATTATTCATCAAATCATTCTGAATTACAAATAAATTCAATAAAATCACAATATGCCTAAAGGCATCTCACATAAAGGAAAAATGGTGAAATTAATTAAATAAATTCCATGTTACTAATTTTGGTTCAGACTCTGATTTCCTCTACTGAGGTCTGTGGCTGGCCTTTGAGGTCTTTAAAAAATCATGTTCCATTTCTTGGCAGGAAACAAGAGCTACTCATGTCTTTCGGAGGCAGATTTACCACACTGAAGCTGATGGAATGGGGACTACTAGTTGATTCAGCCAAGGTGAATTCTGGACACACAAAGGAAAGGCCAAACAGCATGTGAGACTGCTTGATCTAGTGCAGTGTTTCTCAATGACTGGTCCATGGATAGACACTGGTCCCTGACGTGTCCCTGACACACTTTAGGAAGGCAGCAAGCTGGTCTATGGTATCATAAAGGCTGAGAAACACTACCCTAGTAGATTGACATGGGATCTGAGCAGCCAAATTCCTGAAGTTGTCTCTGACATTTACTTCTGATGCTTTGGTTACGTCAAAACTGGGTACTTAACATTTAGTTGCTAATGGCTCATTTATGTGGAAACTGGAGCCAAAATGACTGAATTGGTTGTAATTTACCCTGTCAGTAATTTTGGTGCAAATCTGTGTGTGGACACTCTTCTTTTGGAATAAATGTGCTCTAGTTTGATATAACATAGATCCATTTTCTACCAGCTTACATTAAAGCGAAAGACGATGCTTACTTCAAAATGAAAATGCCCCAGAGACTGGTGTCAACATAATTAAAGCTGTGGATTACAATCAGTCTTAACTATTTTTGTTCTGCTTTCAATATGGAAAAACCATAAGTCATAATTAATATTCTGGAAAAGTGGCCTGACTTTGAAAAGGGTTCAGCACCCAACTGCTCCCACTGACTTCAATAATGGTTGCTTGGGACTCAGCACTTTGGGAAAGTCAAGGCACTTATCTTCACGCTTGTATCAGGTTGCAAGAGCTAAGCTCAGTTTGTGCCACATAAACAAAGTCAAGCAGTCAGAGTAGGCCTGAAGAAAATTCCCCTTGTGTAGGGCACTCATCACACGGATAGCTGCTTTCCTACCAGCTGAGCTTTTAGCTTTGGAAAACAGGGAGCATGATGAACCAGAATTCCACCAGGTCCAAACCTTTATTGATGAAACGTCCAGGAAGGATTTCACATCAGTGTTCCAAGTCAGAGCTCCTCCTGTGCAGCTCTAACCCAGGCTCGGGCTGAGTGGCTGAAGATCAGGGAGTTTCAGCTGGCTTTCTGCATTTCCCCCCCAGCCCTGTGTGGGCAGACCTTGAAAGCATGGGGAATCAAGACCAACTAGCCTGACTTCAGGCACCTATTTTTTAAAATGTTGGCTTTATCCTTTCTGCCTTAGTTTTCCCCATCTATAAAATGAGGTTAAAAACCCAACCAAACACAACCCTTCCTTATATCACAGGTCTGAGGTGACATTAATTATTGTTAGTCAGCTGCTCTAAATACTAATATTCAGCAAAACACACACAAACTCCCCGAATGGTCCTCAGCACTCTGGTTAATTCGGTCAGTTAACCTTTCCCAAAACTTTAGTAAATGACAGTAACTATGCCCAGACCACCACGCAGGATCAGAAGTTCCGTTTCTCCTTCATCATAAAGTCATACAGGCCTCAGAAGAAGCCTCATCCTCTAATCTCCTTTTTCCTCCCCATCCCACACAAATGTTTTTACACAATAATATGAGTGGGTTTTATCTGTAAAACAAGCAATTATATCTTTAATACTATTCAGTGCCCCTCCCTTTTTAAAGACCAAATATTTATAGTATTATTTAGTATATATTTTATTTATACAGTCAAATAGCTGCTTTACTGGCCAACAGGCAAATAATGTCTACAGAATTTTTGGCTATGATAGGGCTATCAAACATCCTACCTCAGGGTAACAATAGATCACCCCAGGAGTTAAGAAATGAATTTCTCCCTTCCTGCCTGGGTCCAGCCTTCCAAACTGATGCATTTCACAGGTTTTGGTTTTGTTTTTCTCCCTTTTGAGACATCAAGCAAAGACATATTCTGCGACAAAGGAAATTGGACATAGCTGAAATTGGACAAAGCTGAATATCTGAATATTTATTCAGATACAGGAAACGATATGTTTGTTAGACAAAAGTAGCAAAATTTACATTCTTTTCTTGACTTTACTGGAACAGGCAAGCCAATGGTTGCCAAAACAAGAAAGGATTTCAGAAAAATTCAGAGGAATAAGGTTCACACAAACAGTTAACACTGTCTGTTGCAGATGCAAAGATAATTAATGTAATCTAACACATCTTGAGGTAAACTAATATGCATACAGATATAAACAATAATTCTAGTCTTTTAAAGAGCACAAATCTGCTGCTTATTAGAACAGTTCATAATCACTACCATTTCAAGTTCTGCATGAGAATATGCTGTAATGAGGAATTTAAAATCATCTAATTAGATCTGATTTTATAAAACAGATATAATTAAAATGGTGAGGAATATGCAGAAAGGGATGAGGAAACACTGAAAATAGGCAGAGGGAGAAAAAATAGATACAAAGCATCTTATATATACTAAGTAAATCATACATAATTTTAAAAAGGTATTGCACTCCCCAATTTCCTAATGCCACAAGCTATTGTGTACAGTAAATCTATTTGTTGGGATTATGATGGCAATTCATCTGGCAACTGTTGATGACAATAGATTAGTTGCCTTTGTGCTTATTCTGATGTGTCTTAGCTTTGGTAGTAAGGCCAAAGAGAAGCAGGAAAGTGGGATCTTCAGAACATGGCTTTTAGAATTGTGATAGAATAGAAGTAGCTACAGATAAACATGCATGCACTATTTCAGTTAAGAGAAGCATCTTACATGCACATTTAACCTGCTTTATAGTTAGCTGGAAAAAAACCACTTTACTTCCAAGTCATCTTATCAAAAGATCTTTGGTGACCTTTTGTTAAAAGTGGCCTATGGCAGGTTAATTTTCCAACAGGTAGGGAGATAACTTCCTTCCTTTATCTCAGATTGGGGCAGAGCTGAAGACTGGAGGCCAAAGTAAGCTCTAGGAGGATGTATAGAAACCACTATGTGCACAGCTACTTTAGAATTAAAAGGAGTCACCATCTTTCAGAAAGTAGTTTCCTTTCTAGTGTTAGACACTGGCAATACACCACAAGAGGTGAGATTGTTTGTTTTAAATTTTGTTTAAGTTATTGTACATGTAAACTGGTTGGTTTTGGTTACGTTGCTGGAATCAAAGCATTTTTAAAATCTCGGGACTTAAACCTTGGAAGGGAAACCTAGTAGAGGATTAATTTTGGTCTGTTGTTCAATTAGCTAATTTACTCCAACAGCTTTCAGGAGGTTTCCAGATAGTAATAGGGGATGCTCCACAGAGGAATCAACTTCATTTCTTAGATGTCATTAGAGAGCCTATCTAGATATTTGCTACCTTTCCAAATGCATCGTAACAGTCAGAAAAATTGAGGAGTGCATAACCTGTTGCTGGGCGCCATAAGATTTTGAGTGTGACAGACTGTATGTTCCCATATTTCAGCAGCAGCTATGTATTGGACTAGAAAACATTTCTGCACTAAGAATATAATGTGTGAGGCCAAGTGTGCTGTCTTACTATGGTTGTTACCAAATACCTAAATTGACACATTGATAGTCTAGACCCTCTGACATGTTTCGATAAGTTTGTTCACCTAGTTCTACTTGTGTAGTTCAAGTTCTTTGTAATTTTGAACCTAAATAACATGTCATAAATGAGTAAAGTTATTATTTTTGTTAATATTTATAATTAGCATATTAATATTGCATATGATGCTTGTTTCATGAGGAATTTCGAACTAGCTGACCTAACCAAATCTGCAAAAGCTAGGAAAAGAAACTCATTTGTAAAATATCAAGTTTATTGAGTAAAGGGATATTAATAAGAAGGTCTGGTGCCCTCATTATCTAGGAAGTAAACAGTGTCAATCTATCTGATTAACTACAACACACAAACAAAGGCATTTTGTTCTGGAAAAGATACGACTTTCAGTCAATACTAAATAGCAGCTTTCCAGCCCCTAATGATTTAAAAAAATACAATACAACAAAGTAAATATGATAGCAAATATGTATTGTCATATTACTACACAGTAAACTAGTGAAAATACTTGTACAACATTGTGTGCATGACTCCTACTGACTTGTCATAAAAGAAAATAACAATTTTAGTATTAAAATGAAAAAATACTGATAGCATAAAATTTTAAGTGATATTTCAAGATCCTGAGATGAAATTCTGAAATCTTCCAAAATGAAAAAGAAACGTCCAAAACAGAATTCGTCTAATTTTTTAATACATTAGTCAAAATAAACAGATGTTTCACAACATTTGATTTCACAAAAAAAAAATGGGATTTTACCAGTAAAAAGGAAGGTTTGATTAAAAATATCCAACCAGCACTCCTTTGTTAGGTGTGACAGAAAGTGTCTGGAGCCTAGGGGTATGTCAACATTGTAAAAGCTTTATTAAGTCGACTTAGTGAGTACACACTACATTAAGTCAACTTTATAAAGTTGACTTTAAATGGGTGTCCTGGCTTAATTTGACTTAATAAAGTCGAATTAATGTTCCCACTGAACTAAGTCAACTTTATTAAGTTGAATTAGTTAGTCCACATTGCCTTAAGTCGACTTAATAAAGTCGACTTAATGGTAAAGTTGACTTTATAAGTGGACCTTATAAAGTTGACTTTATTGCCCTGCAATGTAGACAGGGCTCTGTTTAAGCCAACATAAACACATAGTGTAGATGTACCCTAAGAGAGGACCGGGTATCAGCAGGAATTTCATATCTCTCCTTTTGATACCTGGTGAATTTACTTTTTTTTTTAAAGTCATCAGGGGGTTAAAGCCTCTTCTGTACCTGGGGACAAACGAGAAGAATAGGCAAAAGAATAGCTTGCAAACAGTGGACTCCAAACAAGAAAATTTGAGAGGGAGTTTGTGAGAAGTTTATGGGTTTGTGAAACCACTATGGTTAAGAAGAGCCATATTGTTTGTGTCAGCACTGCTTTTGTCTCCTCCACCAGTGCCTGTATCCAGACAGACAATCTGACCATGGATGTCTCTACCTAGAGCCTGGTGTGGATTTGCAGAGATTGTGCCCTGCATTTTCCATTCATAGAAAACAAGGCTGGAGGGGATCATCCAGTGTGAAAGGTGCCTTCTGGTGGAATCTCTGAGGAAGCAAGTAGGAGAGCTACAAGAAGAGGTGGCTAGGCTCGGAGCAGCCATGCCCATGAGGAATTCCTCAAGAGAATTCATGAAGAGACATCAAAGGCTGAGGAAGCTATCTAGTTATGGAGGACATCTGCCATGCCATTGGGGGAAGAGGATATGACTCTGTCCCAGGGAGGACACTGATAGCAGGTAGTACTCCACCCCTGCTCCCAACCCGGTGATGAAGCACCATTATGTAGCCTTAGCAATGAGAGATGAGGAGAAGTTATGTATCCACAAGGCTGGGAGGATAACAACCACTACATGCAGGAGAAAATGTAGGGTAGTGGTGGTTGGGGACTGTCTTCTGAGGGGGATGGAGGCACCCATCTGTCGCCCTGACATGGTATCCTGGGAGGTATGCTGCCTGCCAGGGGTGTGTATCCAAGACATTACGGAGAGAATGTTGAGAATCATCTGCCCCTCTGACTACTGCCCATGCTACTCATTCATGTGGGGCACTAATGATACTGTGAGATGTGACCCTCAGCAGATCAAAAGGGCTCTGGAAGTGCAAGTGAAAGAGTTTGGTATATAGGTGGTGAGCTCTTCAATCCTTCTGGTCAAAGGTAGGGGCCTGGACAGAGACAGATGCAGCCTAGAAGTGAATGCCTGGATGCAAAGATGGTGTTGCCAGGAGGAATTTGGCTTCCTTGACCATGAGATACTGTTGCATGAAGTAGGACTGCTTGGCAGAGATGGAGTCCACCTATCAAAGAAGTAGAAGAGTATATTTGGACATAGACTGGCTAACCTAGTGAAGAGGGCTTTAAACTAGGTTTGAAGAAGGAAGGTGATCAAAGCCCACAGGTAAGTCAAAACCAGGGAGACCTGGGGAAAGTGTTGGAACTTGGAGGAAGCCAGGGCTGTAACAGCAGGGGTAAAACAGAGACTAGTCAGAACTGGGGGTGGGGGTGGGGTAGAGAATCAAATCAGTATCTTAAACATCTGTATACTAATTCAAGAAATATGTATAATAAGCCAGATGAAATTGAAATGCTAGTTATTAAACACAGTTATAACATAATTGGCATCACATAGACTTGGTGGGGTAATACATACAACTTGAATATTAGTATAGCAGAGTACCGCTTGCTTAGGAAGGATAGACAGGGAAAAAAGGGAGATGGTGTTGCCTTGTATATTAAAAATGTCTATACTTGGACTGAGGCGACAGACACATTGAAAATCTCTAGATAAAAATAAAAGAAGTGAAAAACAAGGATGATGTCATGGTAGAAGTCTACTACAGGCCACCTAACCAGAAAGAAGAGGTGAATGATGCTTTTTTCCCCAACAATTAACAAAATCATCCAAAACACAAGAGTTGGTGGTAATGGGGGACTTCAACTACCCATACCTCTGCTGGGAAAATAACACAGCAAGGCACAGATTATCCAACAAATTCTTGGAATGTATCAGAGACAATTTTTTTATTTCAAAAGGTGGAAAAAGCTACAACAGGAGAGGCTGTTCTTGATTTGATTTTGACAAACAGAGGAACTGGTTGAGAATTTGAAAGTGGAAGGTAACTTATGTGAAAGTGATCATGAAATGGTAGACTTCATGATTCCAAGAATCGATAGGAGAGAGAATACCAAAATAAAGACAATGGATTTCAAGAAGGCAAACTTTAGCACACTCAGAGTGTTGGTAGGTAGGGTTCCAGAGGAGGCATGTCTAAGAGGAAAAACATCTGAAGACAGTTGGCCATTTTTCAAAGAGAAACTAAGGGCACAAAAGCAAACTATTTCACTGAGTAGAAAGGATAGGAAATATGGCAAGACACTACCCTGACTTACCCAGGAGATTTTCAATAATCTAAAATGAGAGAAAGAATCTTACAAAAAGTAGAAACTAGATCAAATCACAAAGGTTGACTATAAACAAACAGTTATGTAGGGGGAAAATCAGAAAGGCCAAAGCATAAACCACGATCAAATTAGCTGAAGGCATAAAGAATAACAAAAGCATTTTTCAAATACATTAGAAGCAAGAGAAAGACAAAGGACAGCATAGGACTGTTATTCAGTAAAGAGGGGGAAACAATAACAAAAACTGTGGGAATGGCAAAGGAACTAAATGATTTCTTTGTTTCAGTCTTCACTGAAAAGGTTGGTGGTGACTGGATTCCTGACATAGGAGAGGGCAGTAAAAAGGGGATCAGATCAGAAGCTAAAATAGGGAAAGAAAAAGTTAAAAATCACTTAGACAAGTTAGATGTCTTTAAGTCACTAGGGCCTGATGATATGCACCCTAGAATACTCAAGCAGCTGACTCAAGAGATATCTGAGTCATTGGCTATTATCTCTGAAAAATCATGGAAGACTGGAAAGGTCCCAGAGGCCTGGAGAAAAGCAAATTTAGTTCCCATCTATTAAAAGGGAAATAAGGACAACCCAGGGAATTATAGACCAGTCAGTTTAACCTCTGTACCAGGAAAAATAATAGAGCAAATAATTAAGGAATCAACTAGCAGCATCCTGAAGGGCATAAGGTGTCATGTGATAGTCGGCATGGATTTGTCAAGAACAAATCATGTCAATCCAACATGATAGCTTTCTATGATGCAGTAACAAGCCTTTTGGATAGAGGGAAGTGGCAGATGTGGTCTATCTAGATCAGTGGTTCCCAAACTTTTTTCTGGCAGCACCCTATTCCAGTGCAACTGTTTTTCTATCGCCCCCCCCCCCCTGAAAAATTTTTCTATTGAGCATGAATTCTGATGTTCCCCAACTGCCCCCTTAGTTTTTATCACCCTCCTAAACTTCAAAATTGCCTTCACAGGGGGCGGTACTGATGCTTTTGGGAAATGCTGATCTAGACTTTAGTTAGGCTTTTCATATAGTCTCTGATCACCTTCTCATTAACAAACTAGGGAAGTACAATCTGAATGGAGCTACAGTAAGATGGGTGCAACACCGTTTAGATCACTGCTCCCAGAGAGAAGTTATCAGTGGTTCACAGTCATGCTGAAAGGGCATAATGAGCTAGGTACTAGAGGGATAGGGTCTGGGTCTCATTCTGTTCATTTTTTCCACCAATGATTTTAGATGATGGCATAAAGAAGACACTTATAACATTTGCAGATGATATCAAGGTGGGAGGAGCTGCAAGTCCTTTGGAGGATAGGATCACAATTCAAAATGATTTGGACAAACTGGGGAAGGGGTCTGAGGTAAACAGAATAAAATTCAATAAAGACAAGTGCAAAGGCCTCCACTTAGGAAAAAACAATCCAGTGCACATATACAAAATGGGCAATGACTGCCTAGGAAGGAGTACTGCAAAAAAGGGATCTGAGTGTCATAGTGAACCACAAGCTAAATATGAGTTGACAGTGTAACAGTGTTGCAAAAGAGAGAACACCATTCTGGGATGTATGAACAGGAGTGCTGTAAGTGAGACAGAAGTAATTCTTCCTCTCTAATCCACTCTTATTCGGCCTCAGCTGGAGTACTGTGTCCAGTTGTAGATGCTTCATTTCAGGAAAGACGTGGACAAATTGGAGAAAGTCCAGAGAAGAGAACTGAGAATGATTAAAGGTCTGAAACACTAGCCCTGTGAGGGAAGATTGAAAGAGCTGGGGTTGTTTAATCTGGAAAAGAAGAGACTGACTGGGCACATTATAACAGTTTTCAAATACCTAAAACATTGTTAAGAAGAGGGAGAAAAATTTTCATTAACTGACAGTGATAGGACAAAAAGCAATGGGCCTAAATTATGGCAAGAGAGGTTTAGGTTGGACATTAGGAAAAAATTGTCAGGTTTATTAACCACTGAAATAAATTGCCTAGGCAGGTTGTTGAGTCTCCATTGTTGGAAGTATTTAAGAGCAGGTTAAACAAACACTTGTTAGGGTGGCTTAAGAGGGTGCCTGGTCCTGCCATGAGTGCAGGGGACTGGACTCAATGACCTCTCATGATTCCTTCTAGTTTTTATGGTTCGTTGATTCCATTTCCCTTCCTCCTCACCTCTTGTGTGATATATATATAACAGCTTTTCTGTACCAAAAAAGGTTATGACTTTAAAGATCTGCTACCTCATCGCCCCCTATATTTTGAAGAAAGTGCCAGTTCTTCCAGTCAAAATTGTCCCCTTTCTAGTACTAAAGAACACCTATTACTAGCTCTAGGGTTATGAGATCTCAGACCTTAACCCTCTGGGTTCACCACTGAATACCAGCTTTTCTGTACCACTGTGCACTGTAACTTTTGGGGGATGGAGAAGGAGAAAACATTTCTTTCTCCAGTTACTTAAAACAATTTGAAGGCAGTTGTTTGGAGCTATTCAGCAATTGGGAATGTTATAATAAATTTAATGGAAAAATGTATATGAGAGCACTGGGCAGGTGGATAATATAGATTAAAATGCCAGATAAATCAGGGAACTTTATTTTGTATCTTGTGATTCGGCAGTTTATCACATGCTCTCACCAACGCACATGCACTATGTGTACATATAGTAGGCATGTAAAAATACATATATTGAGAAGCAATTATCCTCAATATGGCATTTTTCTTTAAAATTTTATGTGAGAGTTTCCATAAGGCCAGCGAAGCCTAAAATAAGCTCCAGGATGCCAGTTGTTCATTTGTAGATCACACTGGAGGATTGAAGTAGCATAGTCCCTTTGACTTTTGCTATTTTTAATAAGCATGAAGACGACTCATGCTTATTGTCCATTCAAAAGCCAAACATATATTCAGAGCGTACAGTATATTCAAAAGGACTTTTCTTCTTAATGAACATCTGATGTATTCCTATGAATTTTTAAGCTTTTCTCCCTGAGCTTTTCCAGAAAATGGTGTGTGTCTGAGCATTCTCTGAAAGATTTTCAGACAGTGGGTGGGATATTAGGAGCTTCAGACAGTAAAACTGATATTTGAATAATGTGGCCCAATGGAATGGAGAATGTGCCATCTGTGTGTCCAGCAGAAGAGAGAAATATAAATAGTAAAAATCCTCTCCAGTGGTAAAAATCCTTATCAAGGGAGCCTGGCATAGATTATCTTAAAATGAAGAACATTTAGCTTTGTCATAATATAGTTCTGTAACCACAAAGCAATGTGTGTTTTAGTGTGATTGAGATTTTTTTTTTTACTACAATACCTGGCTTTTCAAGTACAAAGACTGATTCTAGACAGATTAAGTATTTATATGTTCAGTCAAATTATCAAAAAAGGACTTTAAAGTTATGCTTCCAGTTTTATTTGCACAATCACTTGTGCCTACACAAGACAAAATGTGTTTACATACATGCCATTCCTGAAGTTGATACAGCAAGATGTTCTTCATATCTCCCTGTACCATCCTATTTTCTAGTGCTGAAAGAGCACAATTGCCCTGACAGAAGGAAAGTAATGTTGCTGCCCTCTTCAGAGATTTTTGCCAGGAGTTGCCTGATTTGCCACAGCATTCTGGGGCTCTAAAGGAGACTCGTTTGGAGCTGCTGAAAGCACACACTCAACAGCACATCCCTAGGTTGCTCCACTTCTTTACCATCTCTTTCCATTTTGGAGGCTGTATTGAATTAATTTAGCCCTGGTGCAGAAAGAGGTTGGAGTCATTTGCTTCTGCCACCATCTTCTGCTTTTGAAGCTCTGGCACTCCATTCAGGCAGCAAGAGCCTTGGCTGACTCTGGCTTTCTGGCTTGTACACAAAATCGTGTGCCTCAATTTAAAGTCTAGGTAGTGATCCTTCAAAGACTTAGCCTTGAGGATGTTCCTTATTAGGTGCACTCCTTAATTGCTATTTGCTTCTCAGGGCACCTAGAAAGTATCAGGTAGTTTACAAACAAGAAAAAAGAAAAAAATCCCTGCTGTAGAGACAAAAGGACAGAGGAATGAAGTATAGCATATACATAATGTGGGCTGGGCAGTAATTGGCCAGACCAAGTAACACAATGGCTTTCATAAATGCTTCACTTTGCTTTGCTTCATTGTAATATAAATAGATAGTCCCCCGGTAATGATATCCCTGGCATACTCAGTAGTTGGTTTTTGTATAGACCTTGGAGGAGACATGGGTCATCAGGAGGGATCTGATTGTTCAGGGAGAATGGCCTTGTAGACTACTGTAGCTTGAAATGACTCTTTAATCCTCCACACATTAGAATGCAGTCAGTCAATCAGGACTGACCTTTACGGAAAGTGTCATAGACAGCCTGTGGAGCGACAGCTCTGCCCCATGGGTGGTTTTTGAAGCTTCCCCTGAGGAAGGCAAGCTCCTTGCCCCTGCCTTCCTCTTGCCCAGGACCACCCGAGGTCCTACCCCCTGTCCTCTTCCTCTACCCCTCATCACAGTCAGACTATCAGCAGCTTGATTTCCCATATGAACCACTTTAATTACTTTCCTACACAAGGAGGTTTTATCATTGTAAACAGAGCTGTGCCAGTCATCCCTGGCTCAGGACGAACATGGTGTCTGTAATGATCTCACATAGTGCCTTGGAAACTTTGAAAAAAAAAAGCCATACTTGTCCAGTTTCTGCTTTTGTTTTCCCCCAATCACTGCAGAGCAACTCAGTCATTTAGGTTAATTCGAGCCTCTGAAGAAGAGATTTCTCAACTGCATGGATCTCTGGTTGACTTCTTCCTCTTCTTACTTTTTCCCACCCTTACCTATCCTCCCCTCTCCCCTCCCAGCATGAGAGGCAGCTGCCTATATGCCTCTCCAAAGGTAGTAACTGGGTCAGCATGGGATTGCAGCTTCTGTAGGATGACTCATTCACTAGCCTGTTCCTCCCTCCCTGGCTGATTTGGGCAGTGACAGACCCAAGTCAGGGGGTGTGGGGGAATACAATAAAAAGGAAGCTTGGGAGAGACAGAGTAAGTTTGGGCAGGAGGAAGGAGGGGTGCAGACAGCATCAGTGGGAGGAGTCTCCTCATAAAATCCCAGTTTCCAGTGATCTAGGAGGAGTGCATATGAATGAATGGTTAGTTGTGAAAACACTTTGTACTTCTAAAGCACTTTCCATTTGATGACCTCAGGCACCAAAGCAATAGCAATGAAGTAAGCTACACAATAGTCCTCTGAGACAGGCAGGTATTATCCCTGTTTTTGAATGACCTGATTCTATGTTTTACACCCCCTTGCATTTAGTTTCATTGCTTTCTGTAAATTCACCCATCTTCGAAGCATCTGAGGAAGTGGGATCTTCTTCCATGAAAGCTCATGCAAAAAATAAATCTGTTAGTCTTAAAGTGCCACATAACTCCTTGTTGTTTTTGAATGAAGAAACAGAGGCACAGGCTGATTGCCTTTTAAAATCAACAGAAAGACTCCCCTTGAAATCAAATCTTAAATGCCTGGTGGTCCAATGTCACAATGCAAGCCTGTGACAGGGGAACATTAAGCCATGATGCTTCTTCCATTACATTATACTTACCATTTCCCTTATCACGAAAATAAATTAGTGTCTTTGAAGGATCTTAACTATTTACTGAACAGGTTAGGAGACAGTGACTGTGGGTGATGGGGAGGGAAGTAGAGAAAAAAACAAGTCTATTGAATCAATCCACTCAGGTTGAAGGCTAGTATCAATCTCACATTGCCTGAGGGCATGGCATCCTAAGCTTTGTATGCTCCATGTAGGTAGTTTCCTGCAGCATAAAAGCTTTTGTCTTCCCAGCACTGAGGGCAGGTGGCAGGGAAAGGGGCCACCACAGCCAGTCAAGGAAGGCCTTGCCTCCCTGTGCCTTCAATAAATTCTCGCCCTGTTCCACCCCCTGTCTATACAGAAAATTTCTATTGGGACTTTCACCACACAGAAGAAGGTAGGGATGTGTGTTATGAGTTTTAAGTGAGATGCAACTTTTTTAGCCCAATTACAGCTAAGGTTCCCATTGGAGGATAGCATAGCACAGTCAAGTGCACCCCATCGATCCTTTGCTAATTCTTGTGACTCTCACTTCAGGGGAGCCAGTTGTCACACTAGGAGAGTCTCTAGGCATCTCCACTCACCCAGTCACATACCTTCCCTTTTCAGGAATTGAGGTGACTTTGACTTGCAGCCAGCACTGCCACCAAGAGCATTGGAGGGCTAGTCTCCCCTGGTTAGGGGAGGGGTTTCCCTACCCCCCCACACCCCTGAATTGCCCAACTTCCCCTCAGTTGTCAGCTAGTAACAGTTTTATACCAATTTAGAGAGCACCCCTACTGCCCCCCCCCCACATCCCCTTACTCCCCCATTTCAAGTCCTGGGAAAGCTGCTGGTGAGAGATGGTGCCCCAGCTCCTGGATAGTATTTTCTCCTGGTGTTGGATACAATGCTCACATCTCCCGCAGTGATGACTTTGGGATTCTCACTATGTAATCTTTTTTAGTCTGGAGGCTAAATCAGGAAGTTATTGCATTAGGCACCTGGCAAAAGTTGGGACAACTAAAAAAGCTTTCACACAGGCTGATATTCTGATCTGAGGGATGGGGAGAATTCCAGCCTCTTGTTGCCCAAAACCCAATTCCTAGATTTTTAGTGCTAAAGAAGCAAAAATCCTAACAAGCTTTGGCCAGTCTGGTGGTGTGATGAAAAATTCCTTCCTAGGCCCAATGCTAGCATAGCTACAACTTAGATACAAGAGGGAGAGTGGGCTGGCTGCTGGGAACAAGGAAGTGGCCCTGAGCTTTAGCACTTACCATGGGTCCAAATCTCATGTCAAAGCCCATGAAATCTCAAACCTGCCTCTGAAGTCCTGTAGAGGCTGGCCCATCTTATCCTTTTTGCCTTTTCCCTTCATAGAAGCCCACCAAATCTCAATCCTCGCTAGACTTGGGGTCCTCTTTGGATTAGTGGATAGTCTTGCCATAGTTTTATTTGCACAGCACCTAGCACAAAGGGAATTTGATTCTGGGACCTATTGGTAGAGCCCTGCGTGTATACAAATACGTGGATCCGTATCTGACCTGCATCCACAAGAAATGGTCCACAGATATCCGTGTTGCATCCATGGATACGGATATAATGCGGATATCCGCAAATTTGCAGGGCTCTAAATCTGTGCAGACAAAAATATGTGGATCCATATCTGAGCTGCATCTGGAAGAAATGGTCCACAGATATCCGTATTGTATCCACAGACGCAGATATAATGTGGATATCTGCAGATTTGCAGGGCTTTATCTATTGGTGCACTTATGCCTAATAATGACAAAGGTAAAAAAAAAGAATTAAAAGGATACTTTTTAAAATACTAGTATGGCAAAATGGGTCCAGTGGCATATTTATTATATACTTTTCCACAATTGGGAAATAAGCATTATTCTAAAACACTTCTTTTCTATAAGACCATAAAAGTCCTTCCAGTACAAGCAAACATGAATTACATTAAAGGCTTTGACTACTAACAAAATCATCACAGAAAAAAAAAAAAAAGATGAGCTCAAGTTTCAGTAGGACCACATTCTTACCAATTTGCTTGCTGGAGATCTTTAAAAGCAATGATTACCTAACATGCTTTAGCATTTCCATATACAGTAACGACTTGCCTCATAATGTGCGTTTCACAAGTAGCCAGAAAGCATGTAGAAGATGATAAGGGAAGACTGATTTATGATCTCTCTGTATCTGAAAGGTGTAGCATTCTATTTAACAAATAGTATTCCCCTAGATTGGAAAAATATCATAAGCACATTGGAAAACCCTCAGCCCAGACCCATAAACTACATGTATGTTTTTACATTTTAATTTAGCTATCTGTTCTGGATTACATAAATAAAAATATATTCTATATTTTCTTTGTAAAATAAATCAATCATGCTACATTAGAATTACTGTTTAGACAGAGCATTAGAGAATATATAAAACTGCATCTTTACCAGACATGGCTACATTTCTCAATGAGAATCAAGCAGTTTGCAGTGACCTTCATGTTGATCAGTGGGGGGTCAGTACTGGCATTAAATCATTTTGATTCACAGATGAGATCAACATATTCATATTTGTTTGCCAAATGTGCATTTTAATTTAAGCTTCCTCTGATTGATGCATGTAATTTATGCTGCTTAGAACTAAAGCGTTATATTTTTCTTTTTTTTTTTTTTTCCCTAACTAACCGAGGGAGACTTTCTTGGAAACAGATAAAGGAAAGAGTCCAGTAATTTGTAGCAATGTGACTACAGCCACACATGTTCTAGAATTAATGTTCTTCATTAGGGTGAGGAGTATCAGCTGTATATATACATCAGTTTTTTAATTAACTCAGTCCCCACAACAGGCTACATGATTCAAATGGTTTAGCTTTTTTTTCCTTATCAGATTAAAAAAATGGTGACATAACATATAGTTTAAAAGAAAGAAAGGGAAAAAAGAGACAAAATTTAGGTACTGAATCAAGGGTCAAGACTATGTGTATAAACCAGGGCTAAGAACAAAAGAGTATCTTGGCACTGCACGCTTTCTGGATTGTATTTCTAACTGAAAGTTAATTCATTGTGTCATGCTTAGCCCAGTCTAATGAAGGGGCATTAAGCCACGAATTATTCACGTGGTGTTTTAAATTCTTCTAACATATGCCAAAAACACACACAGTTGCATTTACAAATGCAGCAGTTATTTAAAGAGGCAAACTATTTTAGTTCCCGATATTATGCTAAGGTATATTTTGGGAAGATAACTAATCCTTATGAAGCAAAATGTTTCTCGGGTCATTTCAATTTGTTACTAAGCCTCTTTGGACTTAATCCTGTACTACTTGTCCCCCTCCCTCCACACTTCCCATTGACACTACAGGCATTTAGAAGGAATGGAACCTTTTGTTTTTTTTAAAGTGACCTGGAAAAGAACAGGGGACTGGATGGCTGTATTAGTGTATTGAATGGATTGCATTGGAAGTCCAAGATGAGTTCCTGAGTAATATAAAATAGAAGATCTCAGACTGAGCTGAATACAGGGACTGGGACTAACTGCTACAGAATCAACATAATTCAGTGTCTCCAATAAGGGAAAGATATTGAAGAGAATGGAACTGTTGTTTCACTGTGACAGATGGATTGTGTTTTTAAGCTAAGGCAGAAGGCACTGTCATGGGAGAAATACATTCTATGTTGTGAGCGACTATCTTGTACTCCACCTGAGCAGTATATAATAAAACAAGATGATCAGATTTGCAGGCTTATTAGCTGGGATTTTTGAACTTCACTGCACAAGGAGGTCCCTCTAACCATACATATTGGGATTACTGATGAGTGAGCCTTCAGTGATTTAGAGGTTCCTATTGGTTCAGATACATAAGCCAAGGATGCAAATTTGAGTGTGAATCTCTGAGAGAATGTTTTCTTCTGAGATTTTTAGTAGTTCCTGACTTAACTCTCAGCAGACACAGTAAGCCTGTAGATACATAAACAATGCTTTAAAAATATTTATAATGTTTTGACTATTAAAAAGGTCTGGATTGAGGCTGGTATGATATTTTCATTATAATAGCAGCAACAACAATCTCATCAGTTAAGGTGATTTTCAGTAGTTCAGGAAATTTCCACTGTCAGACTTCACTCTTCAAATCGTGGAATTTCTTCTCCCTGGTAGATCTGTTTACAGGATGTATTCCTGCAGGCGTTCTAGCTTTTTTTTTTTTTTTTTTAAATGGGAAATAATGATTCCTGAGACTGAATAAAAGGTACGTCCCCACATTATTAAAAATAAATAAATAAATGTGTAATTTTTTTTTTTACTAGGTCAGGAATTAAAATGGCTAGGATAAGAAAGTTAAATTTTCATATAAAAACAGCTGTCCTTGAGAAGAGTAACTCTGTGTTTTGGTGAAATCTGATTTTGATCTGATCAATTTATGGGCCACTGAAAATCACACTGTATACATGAGTGATAGGGACTTTCTTCCAAAGCTCTTAAAATGTGCAGCTGAGGAAAAAAAGTGGCTATTTCTATATAGGCTCTTATACCATGCTTATACCACTGTAGTATTTGAGTGGCTTCCAGTAATGCATTAAGTAATGTAACTAACATCTGTCATGAGTTTGCTCTCTCATCCTCTCCCCTAGGGGAGAAGTGTGTGCAGTGGCATGTTTTGTTTTAGGATTTCTCTCTCTTTCTCTCCCCCCACCTCTATGTTTTTTCTAGAGTAGGCAAGGTTAAAGAAAGACATTTTGCATTTGAAGCAACAGGTGGTGAGGTCTTTGATGGTCTGTATTTCCTGTGGTTATTCATTCTACAGTCTTGGGCCAGCTCCCAGGAAAGCACTGTCTGTCTCATAGACAAGCTTTCCCTTTATTGGAGAAGTTCCATTGTGCCAGAGAAGCAAAGTTGTCGACCATGGTCTTCATCCTGGAGTGTATCTAAATTAGCTAGGAGTGAAAGAAGTAACATACATGGTCAGGGCAGACACAAATTGAGTAGAAATAGAGGCAGGAATCTGCGTGTTTTGCAAGGTGTGAAGGATCTGAGCCAACAGCATCTCAGTCTGTGAGTACTATTAAGGTGTAGAATATAGGGGAAAGTTTGCTGCATATGTACCTGGAAGTGCAGGGTCTGAAATATCTGAACCACAGACTCTATCCAAGACTTGACTCAGATCCTTTGCATTTAAGCCGGTATAAGGCAGTGAAGGAAGGTTGCTCCACGTATTAGTCATCTGTTTGATTTCATTCGTACAATTCTGACAGCAAAGGAATATGCTGTCTTGGTATTAGCAAGTGATTCAAGAAAACAAGAAGCTTTATGGATAATCCTGGGTATTTTATTAGCTCTTAATAGTCTCCAGTTGGTGGAGGTGAGATATTTTGCACTGGACCATGAAGTTGCTGCAGGAAGTTGGGTTGAAGAGGAGTGTTGATAAAGTCAGCACACAGCCTGCTTTAGAAGTGTCTAGTTCAGGTTGCAAGCTAGGGTTTCCCTTCCAATATTTGTGAAAAAAAATTGTCCTGGGGAATGAAGTTTAGATATATAGTTATAGATTAGAAATAAGAGAATGGTGTGGAGCAATGATGTAGCACTTTTATAAAACTGATGAAAGACCCTAGCAATCATGTTGCAATCCTTTAGACACAGACTTAGTAAATTTGAACATTGGGTCAATCCGATTTTTTAAAAATCTGTTTCATGTGCTGTCCATGTGAGAAGCTTTTTGTAACCAAATAGATTTGTTTAACCCCACCACCTCAAAACTAGTTAGAAATATTTTAAGTTATCGGAAGGTAATTTGAGTACCGTCAAAGAAGGGGCATCTTCCATCAGTTTGGATTATGTTTACCTGTAGCAGTTTATTTCTGATAAAATGCAGTATGTACATTTTAGCTGCATCATATTTCATGAAAATATGCTTCACCTAATGCATGTGACTTTAAAAAAACTGATTCAAACATGAAATTTTATATTATAACAGAAATACCTTTCTTTTCAATAATAGAGATAAATATTATGTTATAATGACAGGTATTTTGCTGGGGATTTTAAAAGTGGGGTAATGGATAGTGTGTGTTTATGTGCATGTATTTTTTCTATGGATTTGGTCACAAGATTCCCTCTTCTTTTTTCTTTAGGGAATATTTTTATTAATAGTTAGAAAGGATAAGTAGAAATGCAATAGGGTTGTTATGTTGATTATATAATAATCAAGATGTTACAGTAAACCTACAGTAAATGCAGAAATTTGTGTTTTGAAGCAGTTTTGGCAATCATAAATTGTGTTGCATACTCCCTCTGTTGAAAATCAACAATTCCATTTTCAGTAATCAAAACAGAGATTATTATTGAAACAATTTATCAGCTGATCATTTCCATACTATTATTTCATATATAATTCTAGTCAGCAATAATAGGCCATGTTGTCAAGTATTTCTGAAAAACCTCACACTGTCTCTGTAGGTTGATTAGATGAGCTTTTGTACATTGGAAACCTGATTACTTTCCAACAACTTGATTTCACAAATGGAAAAACAGCATCTGTTTTCCTGCAGCTTCACATATGGCTATCATTGTTGCTTAGACAAGCTGAAGCAGGTAGCCCATGTGAAAGTACCCCTCTGGAGTGCTGTAGCCTCCTGGGATAGGATAACACTGGTCTGCTGTGAGGGACCCTGGCTCCCCCAGGCAGTTGAAACTGCATATTTAATCAACATATGCAAAGCATCCGTCTGAACAGCAAATTAGAGGAAATGATCAAACATGATATTTGGTACTTCTGTGTTTGTACTTTTAGTAGGGAGATTTACATAGGTGTACTCTGAGGTATGGTTTGTTCAAGTACTTCTGAAAATATCCAGCAGTCACCACTGGAGAATGAGGGAGAAATAAAAATTATTTACAGGAGAAGTGATATGGATGCTAACTACTAGCAAAATAATACTTGATCCTTTGAAGCAAATCAAAGAATCTATACTAAACTTAAGGTGAAAATTTAAATATTCTTTTATTTGTTCACTCTTTGGTGTTCTTGTATTAATCTGTGCTGTATGAGATCCACTGGGTTTTCTTGACCAGTGTCCATTTGGAGAAACTGAACCTGAACTGAGATAAAAATATCTGGCTAGTCTTTTTCTCATATGTCTTTGGTAACCATTACTGCTTGTGAATGTCAAGGTGCTGGCAGCATAAGAAACTGAATTCCTGAATACTTCCCAGGCCAGGTATATTTCAGACAGATGCTCTCTTTCTCAAGCTGCCCTGCCAATGACCTCAGCCCTGACTTGGAAGGACAACCCAATCTACTTAAAAGAGGAAAGGTGATTTAGTCTGCAGCCAGGCTGACTCAGTTCTGGACCTCTCCTGGACACAGCATGTCATCTGTACTGAAACATTAAATATCTAGTAACGTGAACTATCTCTCATTAGAGATAACACTGAGATTAACTTTCTTCTCTAAAACCTGACAAGGACTAGATTGGAACTAAGACTCGGCAGTAAGAGAGTCAGCTGTTTTTCCCCCTCTACGAGAATAATTTTTTTAAAAAAATCTATTCTAATCTACTGTAAAAGATCCAGACTTCTTGGAGGTGAGCATGACAAAAAGAAAAAAAGTTTTGCTTCTTTCCAGGTTCATCAGGGATCCTTCTGCGTAACATGTTGGAAAAACAGACCAGGAAAATAGAGCAAGAGGGAAAGAGAAACTAAAGCAAAGCCCAGAACAGCAGTGTCACTGGGTGATCCTGGCCCATGAGGGAGCAGGGCCAGTGCACATGTGACTGGCCAGCTGACCTGATCTGAGCTTTCAAAGGCCATGCCTACCCTATGGCTTTAAGTTGATTTAAGGCCCTTAACTCGACTTAAATAAAGCCGAGGCCACACTGCAAGTCAATAAAGTTGACTTTCCCGGATGCTAAAGTCAACTTTATAACTTCCACTTGTAAAGTCAACGTTACCATTAAGTCAACTTTATTAAGTCAACTTCAGGCAATGTGGCCTGGGAGTTATCTTAAGTTGACTTAATGGATCCCCAGGCAGTGACTGTGGAGCACACGTGGCAGAGCCCAGAGTTCAAAGAGCCAGGAAGTGCGCTCCCTCCTGGATACACCAGGAGCTCATGGACCTCCTGGCTCTCTGGGGGGATGAGACCATCCACAACCAGCTTCAGGGCAGCCAGAACAGAGCGGTATACCAGGCCATGTCTCGGGGCCTGGCAGACAGAGGCCACACTCAGGACACGCAGCAGGTCCAAGTAAAAGTCAAAGAGTTCCAACAGGCCTACTACCAGGCAAGGGAGAAAAGGTGAAATTGTTAGCATTAGGATTTGTTTTTCTTTAAGTGATGTAAAAACAATGGTATCTCAAGCTGTACTGACGTTTTTAATTTCTAGAGACTTTAGTGTCATAATTGATTCCTTTTCCTCATATCCTGAGCCATCTAATCTCTCATTAACTTCTGTTATTTTTCCTACAGCACAATTTCTTCCAGATAGATCGCTTTTCCACCTGACCACATGGACAAATTATTCTATTTACTAAGGTTCTCCATCATATCACTGTAAAATATTTTCCATAATAGTTTAATAATAAAAAAATGACATCCATGTCTGTCCTTTTTCTCATTATCTTAAGCATTATGAAATTCGATGCTGCAGAGGACAAGTAACATTTTTACTTTTTCCACTGCATTTTCCATATTTGAAAAATTATCAAGATATAATCCTCCCCCCAAATAACTAATTTTAAAGAAGCAATATTTTTGATTTTTCATTGACTTTTGTGAACATGTTTGTGACTAAATCTGTTGTATTTGCTAGTTGGTTAAAAGTAATCATTGATGTGTAAGGGACAACGTATTCCTTCAGTGATTTAAGAAATAGTTTTTGGCTGCAAAAAAGGTTTTTAAATAAGAATCAAAGTATTATGCAATATAAACTCAATATAGAGATAACCCCCTGACAAGTGAATGATGTAAGAGGATTAGATACTGTACTTTAGGCAAAACTTTGGCCGATTATTACTGATGATGAAATATGTTAGCTATTTTCATATGGTGAATCAGTGAAGAGATTTCCTTCTCAAAGGTACAAGATTTTTTTGGTCCAATGAAGCATCAGGAGAGAGTTGGAAATGAATAGCCAAAATTATTCTTGCAGTAAATATTCTTATTGGTGTTGTACAAGAAAAAAAAGCTCAAAAAAGGGGTAATCCACCTCAGAAATGATTAGAATACTGACATAGTATCATTCATCTTGGCAAAAGTTGACTGAGCAGATGATGAAGATCCACTTAACTTGGACTCAATCAAAGGTTTTGCTATTTTCCTTTCACAGGCCAGATGTAGCTCATCATCAGTTGGAGCTGATTTCGGAAGAGGTGTTAGAGTCTGCTGGTCCAAGAGAGAATCTCATCCAGGCACCAAAGGGAGCTATGAGAGAAGTAAGTGTTCTCACCAATGTTCTCAATTGTTCAGTGAGCCTGCTGTTCATTTCAGACAAAGTACAGTCAGTGATGTGGAACAAGAGATACTTTAGAAGGCTTTTAAATGACTGTTCTCTACACCATCCAACCAAACCTACTGTCCTGCTATTGGCTATCCAGAAAATGCTTTTTACCTGAATAGGGACAAAGAAAAAGGAATGACTGTTAAACACAGTACAGATGCAGACTTGTGCTGTGAACAGCAAGAAGTTTTGTATCTAGTTACTTACTGTGTAACAAATAAGGAGATGTTTGAATTCAAGCTGTGGAATAGGAAGGCAGGAGCTGAGAAGTGCGGTTTAAGGGAAATTACCTTTTGTAATAATCTAGCCATTCTAAAGTTTTATTCAGATACAGTGTGAAGGTATCTAATTTGCATATGAATTTGAATTTTGCAGTTTCACATTCCAGTCTGTTTTTGAAGTTTTTTGCTCAAGTATGGTTATTACAGAATGGCCAGGTAAATCGAAATGTTCCCCTCCTGGTTGTTGTATGTTACCATTCTTGATGTCTGATTTGTGTCCATTTATTTTTTTGGGCAGAGACAGTCCAGTTGGCCAGTATATACAGAAAAGCAGCATTATTGGTACATGGTGTTATTTATCACTGTGGTAGATGAGCAACTGAATGAGCCATTGATGGAGTGGCAGACCTGGTTAGGTCCCATGATAGTGTCACTTGTCTAAATATGTGGCTAGAGTTGCCAACAGGACTTGCTGCAGGGATAAGTACCTGGCTTAGTGTTCCTGTTGTGTGGTGTGTTTTTGCCTAGTGAATATTTGTTTAAGGTTGGGAGGCTGTCTGTAAGCGAGTGGTGGCTTATCTCCCAAGGCTCGAGAGAGAGAGGAATCATTTTGTAGGATAGGCTGTAGATCCTTGATGATGAGCTGGAGACAGGGTCAGCACAAGGTTTCCTAGAGTCCTAGGCCAGGAGATTTTGGCATCCCCCACCTCCCCCCCCAGCCGTGGGTGCCGGGACCTGGTCCTGGCCGGTGAGTGGCACCACAGGTAGGGGTCTGGCCCAGGCTGGGGATCCAGCTGCAGACGGGAAGCAGTGCCAGGTGGAGATCCGGCCTGGTTGGAAAGCACCAGCCTCTACACTCCCGCCCCTCCCCTGAGCTGGCTGCTCTGCCCCAGGGATGGTGTGGGCCAGTCTGGGGGTTGGGCTGCTCCCCTCCTCACCTCTGGGCCAGCCCTCAAGCCCCTAGGGAGGAACAGCTGACCCAGGGGAGGGGTGAGAGACCAGAGACCAGCCTCTGGGTTGGCCTGCTCCACCCCTGGGCTGGCTGTTCCCCATCCTGGGGGCAGGGCAGGCCAGCTCAGATGGAAGCCAGGTTCCATGCTCCCCACCCCCTGCTGCTGCTGTTGGCTCTGCGCTGAAGGCAGCGGGGTGGGTCAGGGGGAAGCACGGCCATGGGGTGCAGCGGTGCAGGCCCCGTGCTGCCCTGCTCATGGCAGGACAGTGCGGGAGCCCATGGAACCCCCTCTTGCCCCCCTCAGGGACAGCACTGCCTCTGGGACCCCCTACCATTTGGCTCCCTAGGTGACTGCCTAGGTCACCTCAATGGATGGACCAGCCCTGACTAGAGAGATTTGACTTGGGGTCCATAGGTGATGACCTATGGCATTCTGTTGTTTTCCTTGTTGGGCTTATCCTATAGTACAGGCGTGGCCAAACTGCGGCATGCGAGCTGCACGTGGCTCTTCAAAGAAAAAGTGCAGCTTGCAGAAGAGCACGGTGGGGAGAAGCGTGGCATGGTCAGAGATGGTGCAGAAGTGGCAGCATGGGTAGAGACAGTGAGAAAGTGATGGCATGGCCAGAGAAAGTGGGGAAGCAAGCGGCATGGTTGCGGACTCGAGGATGGTGCAGAGAAGCACAGCATGGTCAAGATGGCAGGGAGAAGCTAAGCTTTTACTGTATAGACAGGTCTAGTTTTCATGGTAACCTTAAGTAATTTTTAGAATCTGACATTAGTAACATCAATATTTGCCCTCTTTTTATGATAAAATTAAAGCATGCAATGAATTTTAAACTTAGTAATTTTGGAGTAGGTAAAATATGGCTATATGCCTCAGTGCAGCTCTCAAAGGTTTAATAATCAACTTTTAGTGCATTAGAGACAGGGTTGAGAAAGCAGGTTTTTAAAATAGTTATAAAGTGGTGCCAATTCTGGCAATAAATAAATACATAAAAAAATCCATCCATGTTCATCATTTGGAATCTTTACAAATGCTATTTTCAAGATATGTTCTAACCAGATGAAAATGATGCCTGAAATAACATACAAAACAGTTTATTTGCTTTACTCTTTTTTCTAGATATGCATTTCCACACCAACTTTTCCTCACCAATGTTTAATAGTCCAAGTTAATGATGCCTCTAGAAGATAAATCAGCAATGTTCAAAGGATCAGTAATCATGTCACAAGTGTAGATGGCATGAAGATGATTGAGTTGCGCCTCTTCTATTAGCGGTTTTGGGGAAGAATCATCCCTTATGTACCATAAAGCAGTAGGCAAAATGACCATGTTCTTCTGATACCTCATGCCATCACTTTTAATTGTGTAACGGTCAATCACTATCACATAAATTTGCTTCTCCTATGATTGGTTGTAAGACAGTGAGAGACCTGTTTTCAGTGAGCTGATTCTAGAGTTCAGTAGATGTCTATTTGACATTTGCTGGAATTGCAGGAATTGCTAGTTATTGATACACCTTTCTGAAGACAACCTGTCTTTTTTGGGTTTTTTTGGTACATGTAATATGAGTTTATTTCTTCTGCATATTAGCTCATCTATTATGTGCAATTAAATCATGGGTTCTTAAAAATTTTATCTGTAATTAAAAGACCTTATTATACACCTTTATGTGACATGGTGTATATCACATTAGCTCAAAGATTTGGATTACTGCTTGTGCTATTCAGTTTAGTTTATTAGGACACTCTGCCATACAGTTCCCATTAAAAAATGTTTAGAATTTTCCCATGCCAGGTTTCAGAAAATGTCACCCCATTATGGTGAACGAATGCTCTGTATAAAGTCTATTTCTTCAGACATCTGCTTATTTTCCTCCTTTTCCAAGTGTTTTGCCACAGATTCCTTTGTGATAAAGTCTGGCTGGTAAGACAACAAAAGATTAAGTGTATGATTTGCTAGTTAGGCTTTCAGGCAGACCAGCTTATATCCACACCAGCTCCTCAAAGACTCTGAACACACCTTCATTATTGAAATGTAACTTGGTATCTATAAATTAAATGAAGTAAACAAATCACTAAAAACAAGCTACTATTAATAGTAAACTCAAATAAAAGAAAAAGATATGCAACTACCAAATCAATATAAAATCAAGTTAAAAATAGTCTTGATATTGGATTCCAATTAAATGATCAAACTTGTTAAATAATTGAATGAATACCCAAAATGATCAATCATTGTAAAAATTCTAAGAAGCATTTGGGAGGTGCTGAGCTAATAGTTTGTGAACTTACTCATTTCTGCAGCACCTCCCAGATCTTTGAAGAAATCAAGTAGATGGCCTACATTGGTCCAGTCAGGTTCTCCTAAATGAACATCAGTTTGGAAAAGTCCCACTGAAATCAGCTACATTAAAAATATTTATTCTTTTACTTAACTGAAAATCTGAGATCTCCACCTATTCAAAATATCAAAAATCTGGGCACATGAGATTGTATTTGAGGAAGTTGCTATAGTCTCATGTGGGTGAAAGGTTTTAAGATGACATTATGTCACCAGTTCATGGAAAGTTGCATAGAAAATCCTATAAAAAGAGTTAATTTGGAAAAAAAATCCTCTAGCAATAAAATCAATCCCTTGACATTCATTCATTCATTAGTAAAATTAAAAATAAGTTCAAACTTATGTGCAGTTTCATTACCTCCAGCTCCTGAGGAATACGGCATTCTCTTTCTATTTTTGAATAGCTAACGATAAAGCAGCTTTTCTTCTGGAATCTTCATGTAGATGTAGAAAAGTGGCTTTAAAGCCCATCAAGATGAAATCCACTTACAACATACAACTTCACATTTTATAATTATTATTATTATGATTTGTATTATTGTAGTGCTGGAGGACTATAGTTATAAACCATGACCTTTTCGTGCTAAAGACTGTGCAAACATAGGAGAGAAGGATGATCCCTGCCCCAAGGGGCTTACACTCTAAGTAAGATCTCTATTTGCATACAAGCTATTCTTACACTGACAACTCTCATATTTATGTTCTGTGGAATACCTGCAGTCTGTACCTGTGACTTAGACCTTGATCCAACAAATCATTCAAACATGTGCTTACTTTAGCTGGAGTAATGCCATTGAAGTCATCAGGGTTGGACACATGGTTACACTTGAATTCTTGCTGGATCAGAGTTTTAATAAACAACTATAAACAAAGTTGTTATGATTGTGAAATTTGTTTGCTCTTGCAGTATACATTCATGACTGTTTCATGCTTCTCAAAAAATAAATTCTACTAGGATATAATTTCCCTAAAACTTGTGTCCTGACTGGTGCTGAAATATTTTTATATTTTCAGTGAAATAACCACATTTTCTAATCTGTTCAATTTCCAGTAAGAAGAGTCTATTTTTGACATATGTTTCCCTCATATTCTCATTCCTCTGATACCCTTTGTTTCTCCTTTCAGCAGTCATATGAAACTGATCTATTGAACATTACCCATGCCTATAATGATTTGTCTTAGAAGGTGAGGTCCCTAGTGCAAAGACCTTTCTTTACCATTTGCTTCATTGTAGGTATGGTGCAGCCCTGGTTGTGAAAGGGGCATTTAAGTGCTGCCACAATAGAACTAAATAATGGTATGAAGCTTTTCACTGGTGCTCAGACAAAGTTAGTAGATAACCAGACTTTTGTAATGTCAGTTTCAAGCAGCATCACAGGGTGACTGTCCCCCTTAAAAGAATACAGGCCCAGCCCCACCTATGATTAATCAACTGCCTCTTTCCCAGCTAAGACTCTTTGGTTTGGGGCCAGGTGATAGCCTGAACACTTCTGCTTCTTATAAAGGCCATAAGCGCTCAGTTGAAGTGGTGAGCTGTTGGGACTAGGTAGGTACCTGGAGTCTGGAGTAGGGACAAGGAGTAAATAACTATCGGGTGATTCTTGGGTGACTGTTAGCTATCGCGTGATTCTCAGGTAGATGGCCTTGTGTGTGAAAAATGTAGGATTTCCTGAGTTAGGGGAAGGACCTGGAGTGACTGACAGACATGAGCTGAAAGCCCCTGAGAACTCTGGCCCATACTGGGCAGAGAAACTACTTTATTTGCCCAAGTTTATTATTAGGCAGTAAACTGTGCCCTCAAGCAAGAGCCTCAGAAAGACTCTGGTGTACCATGAATCCATTCTGGACTGGTAAAATAACTAGAGCCCTGGATATAAAATTTGTATCCACATCTGATCCATGATTCGCAGAAATGGTCAGTGGATATAAAGCATATTTGCCAGGCTCTAAAGATAACCCACCAGCTTACCAGTGTGTACTTATCCTTTTTATGAGGTTCTGAATACCCTGAAAATCCTCAGGAAATTCAAATAGCTCTTTATTTTCCAAGGGTCTGAATGATGCATTTCTGTTGAAAACAACGCATGTAGGTGGCTCCTCAGCGCAATTTAAATTCAGGCTATTAAAGATCCATCTTGCTAGCAACAAAATTAATGGTCGTTTTGGAATTGGAACAGGCAGAATTGGGCGTTAACTTTTGGAGAGGTTGTAGTAACCCTTGGGGAGGAAAGGGTTAACTATCTGGTCAGTGAGTCCCAGGACAGCCAATAGGAATGAAGCACAGCTTTTTGAATGGTAACAGCAGCCTGGCCTGGGCCTGTTTGGATGCAGCAGAGCTCCTGGAAGGATCAGGAGGAGGCCAGAGGGGCCTGAGGAAGAATCCAGCAACATCCTTACCAGAGATAAGTTAAATTTGTTACTGACCAGGCGTGGGTAGAACAGGGAATGTTTACTTAGACGCGGTCAGGGTGTTTTCTTTGTTTTTGGCTTGTTTTTTGGATTTCTCTGTGCTGAGCACATGTAACTCTCCCCCCCCCCACCCTGTAACTACCTAAGTTAGTTCCCAGACAAGCAACTCTCTGTGTTTATTATCTGTTCTTTTTGATTAAAGAGTTTACCTTTTAAGTAAGTTCTGGTTCTGTGTCCTAAAAGGCAAGAGGTTTGTGTGCATGTGCCTTAGAGTGCACAGGCAGCTACTAAAGGGAACCCTGTTCCAGTTCCAGCTCATATTGCAGCTGGAGTTCAGTCACTTTCCTGAGAGAGGTATAAAGAGGATTGCAAGTATCTCACAGGGAGGAATTCCCAAGTGCGCCTTCCTGGGTCTCAAGAGGCTTTTTTGCATTTGGGTGGTGGCAGCGATACCACTCCAAGGCCAGGAACTGGAGGCCTTGGAGACTTTTAAGTGTAGGCTTTAAGGCCAGTGGCTTTTCTGGCCTGTTGCGGGCCCCCACCTTCTGCACTCAGAGTGCCAGAGTGGGGAAAAAGCCTTGACAGAGGTACTGTTCAGGCATTAAACAGTGTGCTATTTCTTAGCTTTTAATGGGCAGGAACAGGGGCATCGATGGGCTTATGGGGCTCGAGCTCTGACTTCAAGTGCCCAAGCCCTGGGTCCACCCCAGGCTGCCCACAGCGATGGTGTGCTTATGTGGCTCAAGCCCCAAGTCCCAGCACATCAAGCCCCAGGTCTTTTCTTGAGCCAGCAGTGCTTCTGAGCAGGGCACAAAAACTCATTCATTGAGCTGCCAAAGCAGCCTTTCATGAGTTTAAAAACAGTTTTTCATATAAGTAACTGCTTGCTAGTTTACTTCTTTTTTGTATCAGTTCTCAGAACAAGAGCTGTTATTTTATATATTTTTAAATCATCCTCAGCCTTGGTTCCTTCAGATTATCAGTGGCATAACCTCGTTCTTTGAAATATGTCTTGCATGCTCTGTTAAACTTAACTGTGCAAAAATATATTAGCATACTTTTCTGATAAAGACAGAAAGATAATTTGAATGAGGTTATGCTCTGAGAAGTGACTACAGAAAAGGCATATGAGGTTCCATATTTTTGTCTCAGTGACTCCAGAGCAAATATGTTTTGTTTATAAGTAAACAGATCTGCTTGTTTTTAGCTGCCAGCCCTTCAAACTTACTCAGGAATCTGAAAGTCAGTTTTAGTTCCTGCTGTTTTATGCATCATCATCAAAATCAAGATTTGTGTACTAAATGCTGACCTCATTTACTTAACTTTCCCATTAAAAGATTTGGTTTCAGATCCACTTGAGTGTTACCAATGATTATCACAGGTTCTTATAGAGCTAAGAGGAGTAAAACTTAGTAAACCCATATTTTCATACTCCAGTTCAGAGCAATATAGATAGAATAAAACTGTTAAATATTGTGAATTTGCTGGGCTTTGTGAGTTTCCTGAGGAAGCAATCAGTATTCCATCCTGTTTTGTTTTTGTTTTGTAAGAAATTGTAATATTTTTTGAAAGAATACTTGAACAAGAAATGCTCTGCAGCCTGGATATGAATAGCATATACACAGGGGTTTTTAGACAAGGAAAGACCAAAAATCTGAATGACAGTTTTGTTGTCACCTGTGTGAGAGAGGTTATTCTCTGTGGGCTTTTTCAACCCCACCATTCTATGGTGCAGTACTCCTTAGCCCTAATCTATTGCACTATAGAAAGCAAATGGTCTTATGTTGATAAATCCATGGTTTATTTTTTTCACTAACCCTTACTTTGCTTCTTTTCTTCTACCCAGATGTTTGTTCCTTGTATCTCTTTTTTTCTATTTCTCTTTGAGCAGGTCTACTCTATGGCAGGATTTTGGTGGTAATCAAAGGGAGATACGCAAAGTACTTAAAATACCCTACTCATCTGTTTTCCACTGCTTACCACCTACGTACCGTGTTCTCTTCAGTATGCTGAGTTGAAAGGAAATGCCCTCCATTGAACTCAGTGCTATTCCAATTGCTGGGGTAGTCTTCTGTGAAGACCCAATTGGTCAATTGAGAAGATCGATCCGATCGTGGCAAATTTGCTGCTGTCAATGTAAACTAGCCCTTCTCTTCTTTCTCCTTCATAGTCATTTGGCCTTACTGATATATTCAAATAAGTTAATTTAACAGGCCTTTAGTATTTTACTGACAAATATATGTGTAATTTTCCTTTTAAAAAACCTCATTACGGGTGAAGAGCCAGATTCTCTTCTGCATTTCAGCCTCTTTGCATGGCTCTGGCTGGTGGTCCTTTCTGCAAAGAATTTGGAAAGATGACAGACATCCCCAGTGTTTCGGCTATTCTTGCCTGACTATCTTTAGCTGGTAGAGAGCATCTTGAGAATAAATTAGATCAGCCTATGGGTTGCTCCTAAGTGCATAGGGTAGGTATGCAATCAGCCCTTGCACAAAGGAGCTGCTGCTGATTCCTTTGCAGCCCTCTGTCGCTGCATCTAGCAGACATTGGGAGAAACAAAAAAATTCAGTCTTAGAGTTATGAGTTTGTTTGTCAGTCACATAGGGGCTCCATACTGCGCAGCAGAGAGGTTCTACAATTGGATGTCAGTGGGGGTCATTGATAGCAGCTCACTGGATTGACCTCTTAAATGCTATTGTAGTAAGAGAAAAAAATTCTTTTATATTGGACAAATTTGTGTGAATTATTATTTCTCTTTCACAGAACTCACTTCCTATCCTATCCCCTTAGGGTTCCACATGGAAAGATTTCAAGACTGATCAACTGATTGGTTTTAACAAAAAGTGATGCTTATAAAAATGCAGAAACCCATTTTTGTAATCTATGTGCACATTTACAGTTTTAATCAAGTATGAAATAAACATTTATGATTGACTTGGGGTCTTAAAATTGCAGAGAATACTTTAGCCACAGTACCTTAATTGAGAAAACATATATAGTTAAAGTAGTTATTTAATAACGTATGAAAGAATTGGAATTGTTTTCCTTTCTCTTGTTGAGAGCAGATGCGCTTTAGATCTCCAATATAAACTTTTTAAAAAGAAGTTTATTTAATTAAAAAATAAAATTGCTAATAACATATATCGTAAGACTAATCTTTCTTTAAAAGATCTAAATCAAATATCCTATAATAAAGTAACCTCATCTAGGTGAATAATATACATTTAGAAGCTTTTCCTGAGTACGGAGCTCAGGTACTATAGTGGGGAATTTTGCAATTTATTATTTTGCAAGGAATGCAGTTCTACTGGCTACAGGGGGCGGGGTGGGAGAAGCAGGTTAAGCTCCTGTTTAATTTTATTTTTATGTCAGGATTGCCTGAGGCTATTGAGAGCTTGTCAATAAAAACTAGAATGTGGACAAAACTCTAGTCCAAACATACATTTAGACAACAAGAAATGGGCACAGGTAAATTCTCCTCTTCCCCCACACCTCATATGTAAATAAATATAGTAAATGCATGCAAAATGGTAACCACCAATGGACAAAAGTATTCATGTTTTACAAAACTGAAGGTGAATAGAGGAGAGGAAACAGGATAAGAAAGGAAGACGAGAAAGCCTAGCCAGAATCCAACTGCAGTGTAACCATAGGCAACTAGGCAGACTCCTAGGGAATTTCAAAAGTGCCAACACAACTGCCAGTGGGGTCTGCCAAGGAGGCAGATGCTGGTGCCAAGTGAATATTTTCTACTCTTTGCCATCTCAGATTCAAGAATCTTACCTTATCACCTCTGTATCTTCTATGGATAGCACTATGGAGAGGTAATGGAAATGCCGCCATCATCACACTTCGTTGTGCACAACAGTTTTAGTAAGGTTAGAGAACTTCTGATTTTAAATCAAACATCACACACTAGGCTACTCAAAACCTGGCAAAATTTAATTTTTACATGGGAGTTCTTACAGGTGATACACCTGCATTTTGTGTTCAGCGTGTAACATTCTGTGTGTGGCTGAAGGTATGATTCTCTCCATTTCCCCAGCAGTTTTCATTAAGGAGCACTTGCATACCTTGTTTGGATCTGCTACAAGCAGCATCTCAACAGGTAGATCTATATGGACTGTGTCAAATTCTTTCCTTAGTTCTCATTTATGTTAATATATTGGAAATAAATTCACTCTTCTCTCCTTTAAAAATCCCTGGCTCTACTAGGGAAATATGAGTCTGCTTTAATGACCAGTGCTTAAATTGTTTTGATGAGAGGGGTAAACTAAGGGATATGTCTGTCTGTTGATTAGATATAATCTTTTCTCCCCATGCCCTTTCTTTTCTAGATTTGAGGACATAAAAGTAGTCACCTGTCAACCCAATCCAGCAATGAAATTCAGTGGCCTATTGTCCCAGTCACTGCCTTCAATCACTCTAAACGGTCTCCAGAGACAATCATTATTATAGGACATGTTCCTAAGAGTAGATAAATGGAACTCAACCTGCCAACCTGCATAGGGAAAGATGGACAGTCTTAGCCAAAAATATGAAAGGGCCTGGAGCTTTATTGACATTTACATCAAAAATAGTTAGCAATGAAAGCAGCTGTTGTGGAGAGCTTTCACCACGACGTGTTTGGAATATGCTGTGAATTGAAATACAGACCTCCTGACAAGCAATTTACCTTCTGTCAGTCTCCATGTGCTTGCAGCATTACTCGGTACTTGCTGTGATAGCCCACTTAAAGCTGCACATGTGTACAGTTTGGATGAAAGATTAACTACAATTTGAGGCAGGAAGTAACAAATAGTGGGGTGTCATTCATAATGGCCAACGTTGTCATCTGCAGGGTGACACCATAGCAAGAAGGTGCCTCTGTTGTGACTAGCTTATAGAATCAGATGTCATTCATTCTAATGAAGATCTGCCTACAATTCTAATAAGCAGAGTGTGAGACAGCTCAGGATTAGAAGCATTAATCTGCCTTGTATGTTGACATTAATATGATGACTAAAATGCCATTATGCAAGAAATTCCTTTGGAAGCTATTAAAAGGGGGCAATCTTAATATAGAATATTACAGTTCAGAACAAAGGATTTGCCAGGAGTTAATTTCCATGTTTACTCTTGTCATTTTCTACACAATAGTAATTTTTTCCTCTAAACTATTTGCATTACATGGAAGTTTTTGATTTTTCTTGTACACATAGCCACTTTCTGTGGTCAAAGCACATCCCAGTGACAGTTTACCACAGCACAAAAGGTAATTCCCATTAACCCCTAAACTTATGGAACATAACATTAGGTAAATATTCATTGTACTGTTATTGTAAAGCAACCTTTTATGAGAATAACAAACCCAATCTATATCAAATGCATTTAGAAGAGACAATTTTAACAAAATTTAATCTACATGTATCTAATGTGTGATTGATTGGATTGTCTTTTGGACAGCACAAGAATTAGTCATTTTCAAACTGATAGGGTGCTCTTGACTACAGGGTCAATGGAGAGCTGCCAGGACTGATTTTTCTAAGATATCAAGATTCTTATGAGTCATTATCAAATGGAATTGCAATGAAGCTCTGTGTAAATCTCTGTTTAAAAAGGACAAGGATGAGGATATTAACGTTTTTGATCTTTATCCTTATGAAAATACAGACTCAATCAATGGATGAAAAAACTGATTTGTCTTTTTCTGTCTATCCTTTCACGTGACCTTAACTATCTTCCATTACTTGTATGTGGAGCAGATTTTACCCAATAATATATCTGAATGATAATTATGGATAAAACATAAACATATCTAAGTGATTTAGGAGCCAGATTTTTAAGAGCTTTGAGATGCCTAAAGATGCAGCTAGGTGCCTAAATTACTTTTAAAATCAGGCCTCTAAGTCATTTTGAAAATGAGACTTAGGGTCCTAAGTCACTTAAGTGCTTTTAAAATTTTTATCCATAATCAAATATCCATAAAAAGTCAATGTGAGAGTAAGGTGTAGGGTTTAGTTATCCATATGCTACCTTACTAATTTATTTTATTATTCTTATTATTTTGTTTACATAGCCACTGCACTGTGAGTCAATTTAGAAATAAATGAGGACACAAAGGATCTGATTCTCTATGCATTACATCTCCTACAGTCATTTACAGATGCATGAAGGGTGCTCTAAACATATTCTAGCTGGAACTCCCTTTGCAGAGGTGTAGATGATTACATGATGTAAGTTATTAGAGAGTCGGGTTCTATATCTGTACCCAGAGAAGCTTACAGTCAGGTAGCCACCAGAGCTCAGCCAGTGTGGAGGGGAAATTAATGTGCGCCAGACTGATCTGAAGCAAAGGGGGGAACGTACTGTAATTCTCTCAGTCATGATGGGGACTTTGTGCTGTCTCTTGTTCATGAGTTGTGGCAAAGCTGTCATCTAATCTTTAATTAATATTATACCATAATGATGAAAATTCATAGTATAAGCAGTCTAATAAAATGAGAGAAAATAATTTTCAATGATTAAACTAAGACTATAAACTACAGTCAGCTCCCTCTGCTCGAAGGGTGACTAAGCAAGGTAGTTGCAAAAGCATGTGTGCACAAAGTTGATTAGATGTTATTAACAAAGCTCTTCTATAGTTCCTTAAAACCTTCACAAAGTCCAGTTAGCTCCATGACTGGCTTTTACACATGCTGGGAACAATTTCTGAAACCTTCCTGCCATTGAAATGCCTAATACTGCCCTCAAAGTGAAGTGAATTTAATTTCAGTCAACTTTCACCTGTCAAACTAATGAAGCCAGTTGAGCATAATCACCCCATGCTCATTGTTTGGGGGACTGCATCCACAAGCTCTGCTTGTGTAACCTTCAGGTAGGCTAGAATTCATTTACTTGCCCTTCTCCAGTGCCTCATAAAAAAAATTAAATCTCAGTTCCTATAGAGAAGCCACCGGAGATCCAGGATTCAGTCTGTAAGGGATTCACAGTAAAAATCCCCCACCCCTGTTAAAATATTACTCAAGAACAAACATGGTGACCTTCATTAACTAGTAACTTGATAAACTTTATCATAAGAAAATAAAATAAATTTGAACAGAACAGTTAAACCCAAGAGTCCCAAAGCTTAGGTCGTGTTCACCCGAATCTCAGTTAGTAGCTGGTCAAGTCCAAAGGCTTGAGTTGCAAGAAGCAGCAAGCCTCTTCTTTGATTGCAAGGATCTTAAGTAGAAATCCATGAAGGCTTTTCTTTCTATTCTGGAACCAGCAGCATACAGTCAGCTTACTGGTTAACCAACAATTAGTCACATGTGCATATCAGAAAACTCTGCTGCAAAATGCTCCATAGCAGGAAGCGAGCAACTTGCTGTCCACTCCTGGCTCAGCTTCTCCCTGTCACACTCTGAGCAGATGTTACCAAGGTCCAAAGGGGCAGCCATGTTTGTCTAGTTCAGTAAAACAAACAAACGTGGAGTCCAGGGGTTAAAGTATAATTTGGCAGGCCTCAGAACCCTCCTAATCGGGTGGGCCCCCTTCCCACATTGCCAGGCCCCCCACCCACACCCCAGCTCCTTCCCCCAAATATCAGCCCCTCACCTGCCTATCCCACACCCCAGCTCCTGGCCCCCAAACACCAGGCCCCACCCCAGCTCCTGCCCCCAAACACAGCCCCCCACCCCAGCTCCTGCCCCCCAAATACCCACTCCTACCCCAGCTACTGCCCCCAAAACACCTACCCCCATCAGACCCCTTTCCCGATATCCTTCTGAGCCCTCATCCTCATTCCCTAAGCTCCTTGCCCCCATGCCAGCCCTCCTGCCCCCCACCCTCTTCAGCCCACTATGCCCCTCCCTGCCCCGATGCTTTCCCCACTGGCTGCCCGACCACCCCAACCCCCCCCCCCCGCTGAAGAGCTGCATTGGGGGCGGGAGGCTGCAGTGCTGGCTGGCCAGCCAGCCGCCAAGAAGGAGCAGGGCCAGAGGCATGCACAGCCAGGCCCTGGCCAGAAGGGTGGAGCCACACTGGTTCTGGGGAGGGGACGGAGGAGTGGCTGGGCTGGCCCGGGCCCACAGCCCCTCGCTTCCACTGGCCTTCTATTTTTAGGGGGGCCCACAACTCAACATTCTGGCACATCCCCTTATTTGGGGGGGGGGAATGCAGTGTTCCAAGGCATTCACCTATTTTTAGGGGGCCCGGAATGCTGGGTCCCTAAAAATAGGGGGCCCCAGAATGGTGGTCTGGGGCGTTCCCCCTTACTTTATCCCCTGAAGGAGTCCTGTGGCACTTAAAGACTAACAGATTTATTTATTGCATGAGGTTTCGTGAGAGAAAATCCCACTTCGTCAGATGTCTGATGAAGTGGGATTTTCTCCCATGAAAGTTCATGCAATAAATATGTTTGTTAATCTTTAATTGCCACAGGACGCCTTGTCTGTTTGTTTTACTGAGCAGATGGGCTCTTCTCATTGCAGCTCCATGTGGCTGCTGCTCTCACAGCATCGGAGATCTGACCACAGCAGCAGTAGAAAAACCTTGTGGGGCATGCTCAGTGCAACTACCCATTTAATTTCCAGAAGCTTCTGGACCTGGGCAGCCAAATCTGCCCAGCAATATAAACCAGCCTCAAGATAACCCTTAAAGAGAGAGCTCTTTTATTTAGGCAAATGGGTTACACTTACATACATCAGCAAAGCAGTGCATTGTGGGTATCTGTCCTTCAGTGCAGCTAACCAGAGGGGCTTTGGAGAGGTCTTCAGCCTCTGAAGACTTTGCACGCTTCTTCTCTCCCTCCGTTCCCTGCTGTTATCAACAAACCATTTTTCAAAACAGTTTCTGCTGCAGGTATGCCATTGCCAGAGAGGCATTCACCCCACTCAGCTCTATGTGATCCTTGTGAGTGTCACAAACACCTCACGATTTAACCTGCAGTATTTCCAAGGATGAGAAAGGAGCTGCAGCATGGAAAATTGTCATGTTATTGAAGCCGATCCTGTTACAAGCCGTAGAGTGAAAACATTCCAGGTTGCTGCTGGTTTTTGTACAGCACCTGTGCTTGGTGAAGTGCCATTTGTGGTGGCATGAAATAAGCACTGACTGGTGGGATCAAAACGTTATGAAGCTTTAGGGTGACAAGCAGTGGCTGCAGAACTTTTGGAAGGACGAAGCCACCTTTATGGAACTTTGCACAGAGTTATCCCCAGCCCTGAAGAGCTGGAATACTAACTTGAGACCTGCTCTGTCAGTGGAGATGTAAGTGGCCATCATTCTGAGGAAGCTAGCAAAGCCAGGCTGTGACTGATCTGTTGTGAATCAGTTTGGAGTTGGTAAGTACACTGTGGGAGCAGTGTGATTCAAGTATGTAGGGCCATTAACAGACTGCTGCTAAGAAGGGTTGTGGGTTTGGGAACTGTGCAGGACATAGCAGATGAATTTGCCACAAAGGAGTTCCCAAGCTGTGGTGGGGTGATAGGTGACATGCATATCCCTGTCTAAACACCAAACAACCTTGTCACAAAGTATGTAAACCAAAAAAGGATACTTTTCCATGGTGTTGCAAGCCCCAAGGGATGTTTCACAGACACCAATGTGGGGCAGTCTGGAAAGGTGCGTAATGCGTACATCTTTAGGGTTCTGGTCTGTTCAGAATGACACAAGCAGGGACTTTCTTTCTGGACCAAAAAATAACTATTGATGATGTTGAAATGCCAATTGTGATCCTGGAAGACCCAGCCTACTCCTTGCTCCTGTGGTTTATGAAGCCATACACTGGATACCTGGATAGTGATAAGGAGGGGTTCAGTAACAGACTGAACAAGTGCAGAATGGTGATGGAATGTGTCTTTGGAAGTTTAAAGGCTCCCTGGCACAGTCTGCTCACTAAGTTATATGTCAGTAAAAGTAATATCCCCATAATTATCTCTGCCTCTTGTGTGCTCCAGAATTTTTGCACGACAAGGTGAGAGAAGTTTCTGTTGGGTTGGGTAGTGGATGCAGATAGGCTGGCTACTAACTTTTAATAAGCAGATATCAGAGCAATGGTGAAACCCCAATGAGCAGCTCTGTGCCCCAGTGAAGCATTGAAAACTCATTTTTATAATGGCAAGTTCCAAAAAGATTTTCTCTCATGAAAGCATATGTGATAAATAAATTTTTTAGTCTTTTAAGCGCCACCAGACTTCTTGTTCATTTTGATAATGAAGCACAATAATGCGCATCATTTGTCTGCATTATGCCTTCTCATCCCATACCCTGCCTTGCAGCAGTGTCTCCCTACCTCCCTTTCTCCTGCCACCCATTGCCAATAAAGAAAGAACATTGAATTTGAATGATTTTTACATTTATTGCACATATTTAGTGGAGGAAAGGGAAAATAATTTTACAGTTGGCATTCTCATGGGGTTGGAAGAGGAGAAAAACAACCTGCTTGTCTGTTCAAACACCAAATCCTGCACATTCACAGTTTTTGGAAAGTCTACCATCTTTTCCTGCTCACTTTTGCCACTGCTGAGTGGATCACGTACTGCATCCTGCCCACCGTCCTCATGGAACACATAGGGAGGGATTTGGGAAGAGGGTGCTTGTGGCTGGTAGTTCTGCAGAGGAACTTTATTCTGTTGCTGCTCTTCTTGAAGCTCAACCAGATGCCTCAGTATGTCTGATTGGTTCCTCATTATACGCAGCAGCTCATCCTGCTTATGCTCCTAAGCTGCTCTCCATGTCCATGTCCCTGTGTTTTAGACAATGAAATCTTCCTGGCTCTGAGCTCTGTATCAGCAGCCTTGGAGGTTTTGATTATCTCATTGAACATGTTATCCCAAGACTACTCTTCTCCATCATTTCACCTGTGACAGTCTCTCCACAGGAATGGAGGATGTGCTGAAGGCCATACTGTCCACTGTAAGACAAACAAAACAACTATTGTTAGTTGATATCATGGATGAAAAGCAATGTTGCAATGTAAAAATAACTTCTTATTATTCCCCAGTGAATGATACTTCTGAATCATAATCCCTACCTATTACACAAGTAGGCATGGTGTCCCAGCCATACTGATTACAGGGCTGTTGCTTCCAGTTTTGTGAAATCTGCAGACCACTGTGTATATAGGACAAGTCCACCTTCCCCACACAAATTTACTGTTTGTTCCAATTAGCCCCACAAAATGTGTTTTTTGTACAAGTTGGACCTAGAGGGGGGTTGATGATGGGTGAAGTGGCCCTAGAGAAAACATATTGCCACCCACTCCTGGATCCTTAACACCCAGAACAACTTAATGGCAAGGAACATGCAGTACAGGGACTCAAGAAACTGTTCCAGGCAGGTGAATGACACCCACTGGTTTTGTTTGTTTGTTTGTTTGTTTGTTTTTTGCTATAAGCACAGGTACTATAAACTTGCACCATCTTCCCCAGGTGACCCTGTGTGATATTAGTTTCCTGAGGGTGACATAGGAGGAAAGAATCTGTATAAAGTCCTGGCCCTTATGCTGGTGTGCTGCAATGATGTCTGCATATTTAATAACAGAATGGCAAAAAAGTGTCCTATCATGATGGAAGAAATAAGGCTGAACTCCCAAGAAAGCTTCTGCAAGGGCTGGCAGAGTACCTCCATGAAAGTTTCCTGGAGATCTTCATGGAGGATTCTTGAGCCATCCTTGTGCACAGAAATAGTCTTTTCTGGGGCAACTATCTGTGTAACTGGAGCACAAATAAGGATGCTCATCACCACCGCAAGCAATAATTTTTATCATGTTAACCTGAACAGAGGATGTAACACCAGCACTGTGATTTCCATAACATACTCATCAGATGTGCCTTCCCTGGCATCTTGATTGGTCAAGATGCTATACCGTATCTGGCTGGGCTGCTCCAGGGTTAAAAACAGCTCCTGGCTTTGGGAAATAACCCACTCTCCTGTATCCCATACGCCTCCTCCTCTTTCTTATCCACTCTCTCATTATCATTGAACTGGGACTTAGAATCCTCTGAGGTATCAGCACAGTATCTGGGGGCACTGGTGGGTCACTGCTGAGAATCGCGTTCAAAGCCTCCTAGAAGCAACATGTCTTTGGTGAGAAGTCAGAATGACTGTTTTTCTCCCTAGTTCTTTGATGAGCCTGTCTGAACTTTTTTATTTTAACATGCGTGACCATGTTTTACCCCTTCTCCAGTGTGCCACACGATCTCTTTCTGTAGATATCAAGGTTTCTTTTTCTGGACTGGTGCTGAATCTGAACAGACTTTTTGCCCCACAACCAGGGGAGATTCAATACCTCAGGTCTACCGCAGGCAGGAGCATGTTTGGGGCATGCAGTCACTGTGATCCCTTGTGCTGGAAAGCTCTCCACACTGACCAAACAGGAAATGGGAATTCAAAATTTCACCAGGGCTTGAGCAGGGGAGGAGCTGAACATGGCCACAATGCAGCAAAGTGCAAATAATGTCCAGACCAGTCACAGCAGAGCACTGTGAGATATCGCCCAGATACCAATGATGTCGATTTATGCAATTCTCTCCCTACACCGCCGCTCGTTTGACACCTCAAATTCAATTTTAGCACTACATCTCTCACAGAGGTGGCTTGATTAAGTTGATGTTTCCGGTCACTTAGATCAAAAGGAGCAGATCTGGCAGTGGTGAGGCATACATTATGTAGTCGATGAAAGGCATCTTCTGTCAACCTCACTTCACAGCATAGCCCAGGCCTGAGAGTTTTTTTTGCTTAGGGTTACCAGATGTACGGCAAAAGGAGGACATGTCTTCCTTTTTGCCTTGCTGTCCTCCATCCTCCAGGCATTTCAAAAAAAGCCAGGTTTGTCTGGCTTTTTGCTGGACACCGGGGCAGCAGTCTGAAAATAGATGCAGGCATGAGTCTGCTGAGCCAAACGCGTTCCTCTGCCAGCTCAGGGGGTTGCAGTGGCCAGGAGTGAGCCAAACAATACTTCTCCTCTCTTCCCCTCCCCTCTTCTCCTTTTCCCTCCCTTCCCTTCCCTTCCCATCACAGCACCTGGCCTGGGGAAGTCCTGCCCCTACCAGCCAGAGCGGTGGGAGCAGAGCGAGTCCCCTCTTGCTGGGCTGGTGCCCTTTAGCCTCCGACCCCAGGCAGGCTCCCTGGCTGTGAGTTCCTGCCCTTCTCCCTAATGCTGAGATGCCTGTGTGATGAGGTTGTTTGGCTAGCTGCCCTGGCTTTCTTGTTGTCTGTGTGGTAAGTATTATACACCTGTGACCTGTCTGACTCTTGAGAGCTAATGAGGTACCCAAGCTGTCGCCACATACATCCTGAGATTGCAGTGCAAACATGTCCTGGGCTATGGCAAAAGAACCAAGGAGTCCGGTAGCACTTAAAGACTAATTTATTTATCGCATGAGCTTTTGTGGGACAAAATCCAACCTTGTCAGATGCTTTGCAGATGGGGGAACTTACAGAATGGGAGGAAAATAAAAGCAGGGGAGTGTAAGACATGGCCAGGGTCACTCATGGGTTTGAGCCCTGTATTGGGGGCTTTGATTTTTGGCCTGTTGCTCCCTACAAAAGGGCTAAATTGTGGGAAGAAATAGAGCAAACACTAATAAAATGAAGGAAAATAAATTATACCATGAATAAAATTACTAACAGGGACCGGTTAAGTAAAACAAACAAAGGGGCATATTTGAACTGGCTAGAAACAATTCATTACAATTTTTTTTTTAATTGTAAAATGGACTGCTGTGGAAAATGAAAAACGGAGGCAAGTTAACTGTTTTGTTTTGTTTTGTTTTACTTTTTAAGGTGCTTTCAAATTTATATTTGCAAATTTAGTTTTTTAACTTTTTTTAATCTCATGAACATTAATCAAAGTATCATGAAAAGCTTTCATTTATTGAAAAAAATCCAGTCTTCAGTAAAAGAAAACATTTTGGTAATTTTTTTTTATTTTAAAATAATTTAAAAAACACATGACTTTGTGCAGTTTTAACGCTACATTCATTAATCATTACCCATTTTCCATAACATAATATGGTAAGGACAGTTATAATAATACTACATTTTCTCCATGTGTCCTCCGATGTCCTCCTTTTTGTACTTCCCTGTCGCCCTTCCCATGCTTTGGTATCTGGTAACCCTATTTTTGCCTTCTTTAGGCTCTTTTTGCCTCCAAACTTTTGCAGACTTAGGCAGATGCTTCTTTTCAATTTACCAGTGCTATAATAGGTGCTTCTAACTGAGAAATTGGGGCTCTGAATCATATGGTAAGCTATTTGCTAAAATATGGATTTGGTCCAAAAGAGATTTGACTTCTTTCAGGAGGTTCTTATTAGGAGAATTGACAGTTTTTTAAAATGACAATAATCACTTAATTTATGTTAGAGTAAATTTCAGCTTGAAGACTCAGAATCCTAAAGTTACTTAGGAGCCTGCCTTACACTGATTTCAATGGGAGCTGGGCATCTAAATACTTCTGAGGATCAGAGCCAAAGGACCTAGGTGTGGCATGATGCCACTGACTAGAAATAATATCGTCACTATACATAGGTGCTGCCTTAATTAACGTGATTCAGAGAATGGATATAAATGAATTGTATTTAAATTTCTTATTCAGTGCACAGCAGTCACGGGAAAGGCTAATGACATGCTAACTTGTATTATGAGGGCTATATTATCTAAATTAAAGGAAATTGGTCTATCACTGTATAGCATTCTGGCTGGATTGCTTTCAGGGCACGATTTCCAATTTTGGGTCTTAGTGAAGAAAGATATAGCTAGTTAACTTGGAAAGGGTACATCACAGGACAAAAAAGATGGTTAATGGAAAGGAAAGGGTCACATCTGACGAAAGGCTGATGAAATTAGTCTTGAGAGAAGATGATTAAGAAGAGTCCTCCTGGTTTAGATGTTATAAAATTAAGCTTGATTAGCTTCTGAAGTTCTTGCATGACCAGAAACAGGGGACTTAGGTTTAAATTAAGAGGGACTGTCGAGTAGACCATAGGTGGAATAGGCTGCCAAATGAGGTACTTACAACACATCGTCACAATGTTTGAAAGCAAAAATTGGATGACAGCTTGGAATTTAGCATGTCAAATGGTTATTAATAGAACCACTGAAAAACCACACCAAGTAACTTCCAAGTAGTAAGCTCTGATCCTGCAAAGGGATTGTGGTTCAACTATGTATATACTTTTACCAAACTGAGTTCACAATGTGGATTTGGAGTTTCACTATGAATGTCAGTATTTGATATGGAAATGGGCTCTCATTTTTAAAAGCATCTTTAAACATGCAATTGCTAGAAGGAAAATGTGTGCAGAGGATAAATGTTCCAAGCTTACACAAGCAGATTTTCCCCAAGATGCTTATGTCATGCAATGGCTTGGTGGCTTATAGAATAGGGTGGGACTCCTACCCCCTAAATCCTGAATGTCCTGAGACCTGATTGGATCTGAACACTCCTGCGGAAGACAAAGGTTTCCACTTAGAGACTCAGGTCAGCCACACCTTTCTTTTGGCTTGCGCCTCCTCTGTGGTATATCTCTCAGAAGCTGCACTGTCATGAAGTCCCCACTTGCTTCTGTAGATGGGATGTTACTTCTAGTTCAGTCAACGGTAACTTTTAACATTTTTCTGATAAGGCAAATGTCTAGTCACAAAGGAAGCATACCTCAAAGAATAGCTGTCTTCTGCTCTTCCTAATGCCTGAGCCAACTGTATGTTTCCAGAGCTGCAAAACACCAAACAAACACAGGAGATTTTATAGTGTCTGGGAAACAGCTTGGAGGAAACCAGGAGGACCAAGCAGTGGAACTGCTGTTCTGTCCCCCTTTTAAGGAGCAGATCTGGGCACCAATCTGCTTCATTTTCTTACCCTCCATGCCACATGGCAGAAGACAGCATGTTTCTCTAACTTTCTAGGCCTTCTAATTTCTAAGAAAACATTCTTGTTGTGAAATGATGGCCGGAATCAAATGTATCTAAAGTGTGGAAGATCACATAGAGGGGAATTCTATTTGTGGGGAGCACCACATAAAGACTATGTGTGGGAAATTCTGATGGACAGGCTGTTCAGGGGTGCATGTGCACCATTCTACCTGTTACAGAAGGCAGATGGGCTACAGCTGCTCTTACAGCCCATGAGTGCAGATGCTAAAGGCTAACCTCTTCATATTCTGCCAACAGAGAGTGTGATCCAAAGTCCATTGAAACTAATGGACTCCAGTTCAGTCAATGGGCTTTGGATGAAGCCCATGGAGTTCAAATATTAGAGCCAGATGGGACACAGTTTTCTTATCCCATGAAAATATATGAGCATTTGAAAAACTTCTGAGTCTTAAATCAAGACTAAAAGTCAAAATCTTGAAATTTTTTTGTGAACTGAAAAATCCTCCCAAAATTTGGATTGTGTCCATTGAACTGTTTGGTTTTTCACTCTTTGGAAATTTGCCACTTTGGTTTTGACCATTTTTAATTTTTTTTCACAAAAAGTTCCAGTTTTAATGTCAGCTTTTTCTGACCAAAAACTATTTTGTTGAAAAAAAATCGTCTCACCAGCTCTACCAAATATTCTGAGTTTCTGAAGGTAGAGTGGATTGCCTCCTAATGATACAGCAGAAGGCAGCTAAAACAATAGTCCTAAGAAAAGTTTGAAATACTTCTATTGCTATCAAGAGGTCTTTAATTATACATCCTCAAAAAATGAGCTTTTAAATGTTAAAATTAACTATTTTGTTGCTGATCATTTTGTAAAAATAGTCGGCTAACATGCTTTTAACTCTTTTGGGTTTCTTATTGAAACAAGTTCCACTGGAACAAGATTGATAAATGTAAAGAATGCAAAACACAGAATGTAGCATTAACTATTTGACTAGTTTCATGCTCAAGGTAGGAGAGTAGAGTGACTGGGAAATCTTTGTGAGGATAAGACTATCTGGGGAAGTGAAAAAATATTGAAGGAAAAATAAAACATCTCACAGAGATGGAAGAAGGTTTTCTTTTAAGACAAGAGTAGACAAAACAATGCAACTTTTATTGAACAAAAATAATTGTTAAACAATTTACAGTATTTTAAGATGGGATTTGAATTAATTTGCTATAAAAAGAACTCTTCATATTTTTGCAGCTTTTAAGGGAAAAATTCCACAGAATTTGGCAAAAATTCCCACAGGTGTCCAGTGCCTTTTAATAAGTAGACCTTATCGTGCTGGAAGTGGCTGACTGTAGTACACGATAGTCAGGAGGAGAAATCTGGTTCATTTTACTTTTTTCCTCCTCCTGTGCATGATGTTCACTTCTGGATTAGCGTGATTTTTGCCCAAAAAGAGAGCAGGACTCACACTACAGAATTGTCATGAAAGCTCCCAGAAATAGGGCTAAATTATTTGCTGTTTCTGAAGGTTTCCCTGGGTCACATTAGCATCTCAGAAAACTAGTGGATTTTGAGAGTCAAACACCCCTAACTTGTGGAGACTTCACCCAGTAGAACGAGCTAGTGGAAACTCCACAATGCTTTCTAGCTCTCTGCTTGGGCTTCTCAATATAAGGGAGGAATCTGTGTTTTATTAACCATAAGGCATGCTTTCACACCACCAAAGGTGTAAAAGTCATTTCTTTTCTAACAAGGATATGGGCAAGCAGCAAAGGAAAACACTTTTCTTCCCTCTCCTAGCAGACTTCAGCCAGTGTTATGTGGAGTTATTTGTAGCTCGGGATCTGGGCCCTCATTATTAAACTGTAATGCTACGGGGCGGCAGCAGGATACACAGCTCCAGCAAGCGTATGATTCTCCCACACCGTGCTTAGCTTAGCCCACTTAGCAACAGAACCTTTAGCTTAGTAATTACTGGATAATTATCATAATGGGAAAAGCAATGAGTGTGAGTGAACCTGGAGCCTATGGCTGTGTTTGCTACCATTGTCTGCAATGAGGAAGACAGGATGAGTTGGCTGGAGGAGCTTCAAACGTCTGCCTATTAGTTTTGAACGTTTGAAAACCAAACTGGCAAATGTTTGACGCACCTCAAACCATGTTCCTCGCTGCAGACAATGGTTGCAACCTTAACAAAAGCAGCCATAGATTCTAGGTACACTCTCATCCATTGCTTTTCTCATGATAGTTATAATCAGGTAATAGCTAGTACACTAAGTATAACACATTAGATTTGTACCCTCTTTAACCATTTGATGTATAAGAGACTTTTGGTGAAACTCAGCAAAGTAAAAAATATCCTTTAAAACAGTTCACAGAAAATATACGAGCCATAAGGAATTCTACTTATTCTTGATCTAAAAGTGGCTATTATATACTGAGTCTATTTTTCATTCTGCTCAAATGACCATACAGAATCATCCCCTCCAAAACCTGAAGGCTTGTGTGATTGTCTACAAAGAAACCAAGGCTTAAAAAAATCCTTTAAGCCAAGTTATCCCTTTCATACAGCAATTGGGGGTGGGGGGTGGATGGACAACCTGAGGGACAGCGCAAATCTCTGCCAGGCACTGCCTAACATCAAAAACCTGCTTGTCTGATGGCTGATAAAAATCAGCTTGACATGAGAGAAAGATGACTATATATTCACTACTCTTCTAAAGACTTTTGCTTCCTTCCAGCTGAAAATGAAAACCAGATGATGGAAGACCATGGGCATCAGTGTCTCAACTTCATCAAATAAAAATTGCTCATGGTTCCTTTTTCTGTGTCCTTGTACTGTCAGCTGCAAGATGTCTAGCCATGAGCAGTGGTGTCAAAGAGTAACTAATGTTGTATTATTTATTTATTTGTATTCTCATACAGGTCTCTAGCCCTGTGTTCTCCAGAGATCCAGAGCAGAAATATGCATGTAGCCAGTGAGGGGGAAGGTAAATGTTGTTGTTATTTATTAATATTTATAGCATGATTGTACCCAGGGACCTAAAATCTGCATTAAAGCCCCACTGTTTCACTATATGATCATATTCACCCTATAACACTTGGTGGGTTTGTCCTCTGCTTTTTGGCTCCTCCTTAAGCTTCTCTGCTTTTTTTTCCTTCTTCCTTTTGTGAGACTTCTTTTACTTGTACCTTTCCTTCTATTGCCATGATTTAAAAATTATAGGGAAAGAAACAGAGTATTAATATGCTAAGAATTGTGCTTGGTTTAGTTTCATTCAGCTATGTTACCAAGGGCAGATCCCTGCTAAAGGAAGTTTTCTAGGGAATTTTCCCCCCTCTTTCAATCTGAGTAGAATTTCATGTTTAGAAATCCTCTGTTGAGTAAAAAAGAAGAAATTGATCATTCTAAATTTCCAGGTCTAGTTTTAGTTGGAGAAGTGCCATTTCTACAGTACCTACAGGGCACCTCCACTACATTATTGGTTGTGCTCCAATTATAAATGAGTACGGGTACTGGTTATTGCAATGCTAGCCTGATTCACAATATAGCTAAGATTTATACTGAGGACAGGACCTACCCTTGCCAGAGGAATGGGGCTAAAGCCTTGGGCAGTACAGGGCAGGTCTTTGGCTTTCATAAATAATCATAGATCTTTCAGTTGAGAGAGTTGTGAAAACTTACATCAACTGCAGATGTGTCCCATAAGACTGCTTCTAAGTCTGCTTGATTGTGGGGAAATCGGCGTAAAACACCTCAGTTTTCTTGATGACATCAGTTATAAATTTTCTTCATTGCTAAGTAGAGGACCTACTCTTTCTTTCATCTTTCTTTTGCTCTGGATGTGTATAAAGAATACCCAGATAATAAAGAATGAATAGAAAAGAATAATAAAGACAATGCTGGTCATTTCTAGGTTACCATATTTTGAATAAGGCATTAAAAGTGATGTCATGAGGTCTGGGAAGTTGTTGATGCGGACAATTTGACTAAACAAATCTTGAGCCAAAAAAAGTGGCACACAACAAAAATATTGATATACTTTACTAGACTTCAATCTCCAGGGCTGGTATCTGGATACTTTGCATGATTAGTAAATTAATTTACTAAATGAGGAATTGGTTCTAATTTTAATTGAAATATTGTATTGCTTAACATCAGATCTCTGATTATGTGATTACATTTTTGGGAGATATCTCCAGCTGTGGCAATAGGCCAGAAAAAATAATTAAGAAAATAAATAATCAAAAGTAATATGTGAGATTTTAATAAAATATCAGCTGGTCTATTAAAAATGAATTTTTTGGAAAACAGAGTCATTTGTATTTAGTTTTTAGAAACCTGCAGGCTTTCTAGAGTGTAATTTGGGACTGAAATTCTATCCAGTCACAGACACAATTGCAACAGTGCAGCATGTTTCATTTCTAATTAGATTTCACCCTATTTTTAAGTGATCCCAATGAACAAAGAATATTTCTGCATTGTACTGTATTTCTGCAATGTACTAAAATGTATTCAGATACAGTCCTTATTGCTGATCAAATAATTTTGAATTTGCCATTTGGAATAACACTGATTTTTTTCCCACTTGCTTCCTGTTTTGTTTTATTTTTCAAATTTGTTTACTATTATTCTTATACTGAAATTCTATTTGGTTGCAGATACTATTTTTGAGAAAGTATGAGTGGCCTATATGAAAGAATCAGGTAGTAAACAAAAAGGGGAGGAGAGATACATGAGCAGCAAATTCTGTATCTAACTGGTTAAGGAAACTAATTTACTTCTCATGAATGTAAGAGAGAAGAAACGTTAATGGAGCTAGTGTGTCTTAAATTCTAGCTTTCAGCTACAGAAGTAATAGGACGGATTTATTTACTTGTTTATTCCTGAGAATAGCAAATAAATTGTACAGTTTATTATATAGAGTCCCCAAGCACATCTATCACATTTTCAAGTGTTTCTATAAGAAGAAAAGTTTATGAAACTTGCTTAAATATTTATGGGACATTAAAAATGAGGCATTAATTGGCAAACAACTTAATTAAAATGCTTTTTCAAGTAATTAGGAGCAAATACTTTCCTATCTGTTTTGCATGCCATTTGTCTTGTTCTCTGTTTGTTAAAACCTGCCTGTCAGTCAAACTTTGCTTCAGGTAATTTTTTAGTTCTGTAGGGAGACTTTTCAAAAATTACATCTGAATTTAAAATATTTTGATTATCATTTTTATCTAACAATTCTCCTTTTCACTTCATCTTCTATATGTCCCAGCAAAGCAGCACACTGGGAATTTAGGGCCTGAAGATGAAATCCTGAATCAAGGCATTACTGAGTTTCCAAACACACTCTCCAGAGAACAAACTGAATCAATCTAGGATCAACAAACAGTGCAGTTAATTAATGAGTATGCCATAAGGGAGCTTTTTAAAACAATGTTGACTGCGGCTGCCTCAGGACCAATAGTACCAGAAGTTATTGCTGGTTTGAAAGAAGTGACTCTTAGGGTTCCCCCAAGGCACCTTTTGCTTGCATTTGCTATTTACAACAACTTTTCCTTTTATTTGCACCCTAGGGGAAGTCTACTTATTTGCTAAATTACTTTTAAAGTGATGCTTGTTCATGCCAGTAGCCTGAGGTATATCAACAAAGATGCCACAGAGTAAATAATACTAGAAACTAAATGAATTATTTTACAGAAGAGTCTGAGGCAAACACTGAACCAAACTTTTCCCAGACAATAGTTCCAAAATAGCAATCTGAACTTGGATATCTGGGGAAAGTACCACAGAGCTAGCAAACCCAGAAAGCTGTTCTGTAAAGGTGGATGACTATAGAGGGTTTTGTGTCTCACCTAGAGTTTGATCACAAATAAAAAGTTCTTGTAAATTCAAAAAATAATTTTGTCAAAAGAACAATAACAATGAATAAATTATTAAAATTAGATTAAATGTTTGTGATTAATTTTTTATTGATTTTCATAAAGAAAAGTGCATGAAGAGTTCAAGAAGGTAAATGACTCACAGTCTAAAAAAACAAGGAGTCATGTGGCACTTAAAGACTAACAGATTTATTTTTCGCATGAGCTTTCGTGGGAGCAAATCCCACTTCGTCAGATGCAAGCTCATGCGAAAAATAAATCTGTTAGTCTTTAAGTGCCACACGACTCCTTGTTTTTTTTGCTGGACTAGACTAACACAACTATCCCTTTGGAAATTCACAGTTTTATACATTTCCAATACTAAATATCCTTCACAGGCAGGGTCATAATTACACTTCGCACTCTCCTAGGAATAGCATTTTCGGTGTCCCTCCCACTCATCTACAGTTGACATTCATGTTGGGGTGATGTATGTGGGGAGAAAGGCTGGGGAAACTGGCTTGGCCAGCTCCAGTTAGGATCTGACTTCTGGCCTGGCTACCTTGAATTGGACCATAAGACAACACTACAAAATGTATTTTAAAAGACAATGGCAAAGTTTGTTTCTGTCCATTTTGAACAATGAATGATGTAATACCTTTTATAAACTAGTGTTTGCATGAGCGTTTTTGCCAATATTATTTTTTAAATGTGAATTGTTTTTATGGGTACCAACTGCTGGAAAACACATCTAGAAAGGATATGAGCCTTTAAAAGGCAGAGTCATAACTCTGGGCTTGCAAGTACAAACATTTACTGAAGACAAGTGTATATTTAAGCCTGCCTGTTTTATGTGCTTTCTAGCAACTTGAGTGGAAGGACTTGAATCCTTTTCCCTCCATGTAAATATCCACCCTTAAAGAACACTGTAACAAGTTGACAGTTCAGTGACTGAGGAGAAGTAAGTCTTTGAAGAGGAGGATGTGGGACTTTACAGAAACAGGATGAAATATTTTAAGTGGTGGGGGAATCCTTGATGTTTTCCTTTTGTATTTTCTGTGGTTACAGCCTGGGCTCTTGTGGGGGGAGAGTGCGGGGAAGGATAGGGGTAGTTGGCCTTTATTAGGTTATTACTGTAAATGGAAATGTATAAGTTCTAAAGCGGGAGCCATGTTAGTCTAGTTGAGCAAAACAAGCAAGGGATCCTGTGGCACTTTTCAAGACTAACCAATTTATTTATCACATGAGCTTTCATGGGGACAAAAGCCCTCTTCATCAGATGCTTTGAAGACAGGAAACTTACAGAATGGGAGGAAAATGAATGCAGGGAAGTATGGTTATAGGAGCAGGTCAGCCTATTATAGCAAATCAATTATTTAGATTGTTTTGGTGGAAATTTATAATATCCTAATAATTTGCTATTTTGAATTTTGCATATAGTTTTGCAGATTTTGCAGGGGGATATGGAGATGAAGTTAAGCTTGGGTTAATAATTTGTATCATGTGGGGTGACAGTGAGTGAGAAGTACTTCAATAGCTGTGGGAAAGTGTTTAATTCCCTTCCTGATCACTTGTACTGTAGTCACTGCATGGTTTATATTTGCAGTCTGTTGTAGAATTTTTCTGAAAGCAAAATACCAGAGTATGTGTGCACTAGAACAGCTACAGGGGCACAGCTGCATCTGTGTTACTCTAGTGTAGACACGACAGAAACAAAGAGCAAAAGCTAGGTCAGAGGAAGAATTCTTTCACTGATCTGGCTGTGTCTACACCAGGACTTGAGTCAGTTTAATTACATCACACAGGGCATGGAAGTTTTCCTAACCCTGAGTGATGTAGTTGAGCTGACATAACTCAGGACCTTAAGATGGGCCAGCCCCTAGTTTCAGATGTTGTCTGGACCCTGCTGAAACATCCTGCCAGCCTTCAATCATTTTAATAACTTCTTGGTTTGCAAATTAGTTTTAATAATGTCAAGTTAGTGTCACTCTGAGAGCTGACAGGACCAGCATTTTTGAGATGCTGCTCAATGTGAATATTGAGAAAACAGAACAAGTCAGGGATTATGTGATTTGCATGGAATACAGGAAAAAAATCCTTACACATTTGCTTTGCAGTTGCTACAACTTCTGTCTAAACCGACAATGTGTGTATGAACAAAGTGGGTTTTCATAGTACCAAAGGGAAATGTACACTGATATGGAATTTCAGGATAAACTGGAGAGAGCAATGAGTTTCTGAAGTCATTTCAATGGAATTTTTGAAGCAACATAGGTGGCCAAGGAAAATAGAACAGCCCGCTAATGTTTTCTTCACTCCCATATGAGACTCTGAATCTGCTACCAATATGGCTATTGACTTTTAAAACCAATAAGTTAAAAGCAATCATTTAACTACCTTATGTTTGTGGCTGTTGTTAATCTACTCTAAACTGAAAGTGCTTTTGCAGTGGTGTCACCACAACAGTATATGACCTTAGTGATGGCCTTCTGCTGGGAGGAAAAGATCTCATGTGATCAAGGCTCAAGCAGAGCATTTGAGACAATGCATTGACAGCTGATGGTGACTACTGCTGTTTCTCCTGAGCACCTTCTGGCACTGTCCTTTCTTCTGACTAGATTTCTCTAATGTGTATCTGGTCTTTTTTTCACAAATCACATAAGGATTGTCATAGGACTACAAGTGTCAGAGTGGCGGTAAGGTGTTCAGGTTCTGATCCGATTATCTTGGTGCAGTGGAAGCTAGGTTGCAGTCAAAGATCCAAAGAAGGAGCCATTTGCCTTAGAAACACGTTTACCTTCACTTAGACTGCAGATCTGAGGCTTTACAACAGAAATGCAGCCATATATTTATCTGTACTACAAAATATATAATTTAGTTGCTTGAAAAGCAAGATTTATGCATTACTCTGGATTTATAGATCATTCTGGAGTGAGGGAAGTAAAACAAGAATTTAACAAGAACCCCTGAGTAAGTGGAATAAAAAGTTATGATTGTAGAAAATTCCCTTCTGACTTCCCATGTGCAGAGAGGGAGAAAAGTACCTTAGTGTAAATGTACAGAAAAAACACCAATATTTGTCCTAGAAAAAAGCACGTTTTGGAGCCAGTTTAGAGATGCTGTATGTTTCACGTTCCAATAACAAATGTATTCGCCCCCAAATAAGTTATGACTTATTATCATTTTCTTGAAAAGTCTGACTCCAAACCAAATACAGTGTGGCATTATTTGGTGCCATCCAATGAGATGCAAGCAAAAATAGTACTTTTGGAGCAAGTGCAGTGTTGAACAGATTTTTAAAAAATTGTTGAAGATAATGTTTAAAGAACAGTTCATAGCATTTACACAAAGGCTGTATTCACACACACGGTTATTTCGAAACAAGTTGTGTCGAAACAACTTGTTTTGAAATAACGCCTTATTTCGAAATGACTTAATGAGAATTAGCAAAAAGTCAGTTTGAAATAGGGAAAAAAGCGGGAAATGAAATAGCATGTTCACAGCGTGAACATGCTATTTCATTAGGTGCTGCAGGGGGCTGCAGCCCCCTGGGGGTGAGCCGCTGCTGGCTCACCCTGCAGCCCCAGAAAGGGGACTGCAGGCACTGGCGGGGGGTGAGCCCCTGCGGGGTGGCTCAGCCCCCGGCCAGAGCTGCCCCCTGACACTGCGGGCGGGTCGGG